>OX439483.1:345445041-346045041 GCA_949320155.1 Melangyna quadrimaculata | reverse complement strand
GTTAAAATTCGTGCACCCAGAAAATAAATACCCATGGTCAGGTTTTTTATAATAAGAAGATGAAGAAATTTAAATATTAAAATATTGAAATTACTTCTGTTTTAAGTGGAGCGAATGAATAAAATTCAATTAAAAAGTACAAGTGACCTCAACTCCTGAAATAATAGTGTTTCGCCCAAGGTATAACAGTGGGCTCTTCAGTTAGTCTGTTATACCCTACTAAGACACAAATTTTGGTCGATGTTTACCGACTCTCATAAAACTCACAGCAAAAAGATACTGTGAATTTTATTATTCTAGGGGAATTTGTTTAAATTCGTGCACCCAGAAAATAAATACCCGTGGTCAGTTTTTTTATAAAAAGAAGATGAAGGAATTTTAATATTAAAATATTGAAATTACTTCTGTTTTAAGTGGAGCGAATAAATAAAATTCAATTAAAAAGTACAAGTGACCTCAACTCCAGAAATAAAAGTATTTCGCCCAACGTATAACAGTGGCCTCTTCAGTCAGTCTGTTATACCCTACTAAGACACAAATTTTGGTCGATGTTTACCGACTCTTATTAAAATCACAGCAAAAAGATACTGTGAATTTTATTATTCTAGGGGAATTTGTATAAATTCGTGCACCCAGAAAATAAATACCCGTGGTCAGGTTTTTATAATAAGAAGATGAAGAAATTTAAATATTGAAATAACTGCTGTTTTAAGTAGAGTGAATGAATAAAATTCAATTAAAAAGTACAAGTGACCTCAACTCCAGAAATAATTGTGTTTCGCCCAAGGTATAACAGTGGGCTCTTCAGTCAGTCTATTATACCCTACTAAGGCACAAATTTTGGTCGATGTTTACCGACTCTTATAAAAATCACAGCAAAAAGATACGGTGAATTTTATTATTCTAGGGGAATTTGGTTAAATTCGTGCACCCAGAAAATAAATACCCGTGATCAGGTTTTTTATAATAAGAAGATGAAGAAATTTAAACATTAAAATATTTAAATTTCTTCTGTTTTAAGTGTAGTGAATGAATAAAATTCAATTAAAAAGTACAAGTGACCTCAACTCCAGAAATAATTGTGTTTCGCCCAAGGTATAACAGTGGGCTCTTCAGTCAGTCTGTTATACCCTACTAAGACACAAATTTTGGTCGATGTTTACCGACTCTTATTAAAATCACAGCAAAAAGATACTGTGAATTTTATTATTCTAGGGGAATTTTTTTAAATTCGTGCACCCAGAAAATAAATACCCATGGTCAGGTTTTTTATAATAAGAAGATGAAGAAATTTAAATATTAAAATATTGAAATTATTTCTGTTTTAAGTGGAGTGAATGAATAAAATTCAATTAAAAAGTACAAGTGACCTCAACTCCAGAAATAATTGTGTTTCGGCCAAGGTATAACAGTGGGCTCTTCAGTTAGTCTGTTATACCCTACTAAGACACAAATTTTGGTCGATGTTTACCGACTCTTATAAGAATCACAGCAAAAATATACTGTGAATTTTATTATTCTAGGGGAATTTGTTTAAATTCGTGCACCCAGAAAATAAATTCCCGTGGTCAGGTTTTTATAATAAGAAGATGAAGAAATTTAAATATTAAAATATTGAAATAACTGCTGTTTTAAGTGGAGTGAATGAATAAAATTCAATTAAAAAGTACAAGTGACCTCAACTCCAGAAATAATTGTGTTTCGCCCAAGGTATAACAGTGGGCTCTTCAGTCAGTCTGTTATACCCTACTAAGATACAAATTTTGGTCGATATTAACCGACTCTTATAAAAATCACAGCAAAAAGATACTCTGAATTTTATTATTCTAGGGGAATTTGTTTAAATTCGTGCACCCAGAAAATAAATACCCGTGGTCAGGTTTTTTTATAATAAGAAGATGAAGAAATTTAAACATTAAAATATTTAAATTTCTTCTGTTTTAAGTGGAGTGAATGAATAAAATTCAATTAAAAAGTACAAGTGACCTCAACTCCAGAAATAATTGTGTTTCGCCCAAGGTATAACAGTGGGCTCTTCAGTCAGTCTGTAATACCCTACTAAGACACAAATTTTGGTCGATCATTATCGACTCTTATAAAAATCCCAGCAAAAAGATACTGTGAATTTTATTATTCTAGCGGAATTTGTTTAAATTCGTGCACACAGAAAATAAATACCCATGGTCAGGTTTTTTATAATAAGAAGATGAAGAAATTTAAATATTAAAATATTGAAATAACTTCTGTTTTAAGTGGAGTGAATGAATAAAATTCAATTAAAAAGTACAAGTGACCTCAACTCCAGAAATAATTGTGTTTCGCCCAAGGTATAACAGTGGGCTCTTCAGTCAGTCTGTTATACCCTACTAAGACACAAATTTTGGTCGATGTTTACCGACTCTTATAAAAATCACATCAAAAATATACTGTGAATTTTATTATTCTAGGGGAATTTGTTTAAATTCGTGCACCCAGAAAATAAATTCCCGTGGTCAGTTTTTTTATAATAAGAAGATGAAGAAATTTAAATATTAAAATAGTGAAATTACTTCTGTTTTAAATGGAGTGAATGAATAAAATTCAATTAAAAAGTACAAGTGACCTCAACTCCAGAAATAATTGTGTTTCGCCCAAGGTATAACAGTGGGCTCTTCAGTCAGTCTGTTATACCCTACTAAGACACAAATTTTGGTCGATGTTTACCGACTCTTATAAAATTCATAGCAAAAAAATACTGTGAATTTTATTATTCTAGGGGAATTTGTTTAAATTCGTGCACCCAGAAAATAAATACCCGTGGTCAGGTTTTTTATAATAAGAAGATGAAGAAATTTAAATATTAAAATATTGAAATAACTTCTGTTTTAAGTGGAGCGAATGAATAAAATTCAATTAAAAAGTACAAGTGACCTCAACTCCAGAAATAATAGTGTTTTGCCCAAGGTATAACAGTGGGCTCTTCAGTCAGTCTGTTATACCCTACTAGGACACAAATTTTGGGCGATGTTTACCGACTCTTATAAAAATCACAGCAAAAAGATACTGTGAATTTTATTATTCTAGGGGAATTTGTTTAAATTCGTGCACCCAGAAAATAAGTACCCGTGGTCAGGTTTTTATAATAAGAAGATGAAGAAATTTAAATATTAAAATATTGAAATTACTTCTGTTTTAAGTGGAGCGAATGAATAAAATTCAATTAAAAAGTACAAGTGACCTCAACTCCAGAAATAATAGTGTTTCGCCCAAGGTATAACAGTGGGCTCTTCAGTCAGTCTAAGGCACAAATTTTGGTCGATGTTTACCGACTCTTATAAAACTCACAGCAAAAAGATACTGTGAATTTTATTATTCTATGGGAATTTGTTTAAATTCGTGCACCCAGAAAATAAATACCCATGGTCAGGTTTTTTATAATAAGAAGATGAAGAAATTTAAATATTAAAATATTGAAATTACTTCTGTTTTAAGTGGAGTGAATGAATAAAATTCAATTAAAAAGTACAAGTGACCTCAACTCCAGAAATAATTGTGTTTCGGCCAAGGTATAACAGTGGGCTCTTCAGTCAGTCTGTTATACCCTACTAAGACACAAATTTTGGTCGATGTTTACCGACTCTTATAAAAATCACAGCAAAAATATACTGTGAATTTTATTATTCTAGGGGAATTTGTTTAAATTCGTGCACCCAGAAAATAAATTCCCGTGGTCAGGTTTTTATAATAAGAAGATGAAGAAATTTAAACATTAAAATATTTAAATTTCTTCTGTTTTAAGTGGAGTGAATGAATAAAATTCAATTAAAAAGTACAAGTGACCTCAACTCCAGAAATAATTGTGTTTCGCCCAAGGTATAACAGTGGGCTCTTCAGTCAGTCTGTAATACCCTACTAAGACACAAATTTTGGTCGATCATTATCGACTCTTATAAAAATCACAGCAAAAAGATACTGTGAATTTTATTATTCTATGGGAATTTGTTTAAATTCGTGCACCCAGAAAATAAATACCCGTGGTCAGGTTTTTTATAATAAGAAGATGAAGAAATTTAAATATTAAAATATTGAAATTACTTCTGTTTTAAGTGGAGCGAATGAATAAAATTCAATTAAAAAGTACAAGTGACCTCAACTCCAGAAATAATAGTGTTTTGCCCAAGGTATAACAGTGGGCTCTTCAGTCAGTCTGTTATACCCTACTAGGACACAAATTTTGGGCGATGTTTACCGACTCTTATAAAAATCACAGCAAAAAGATACTGTGAATTTTATTATTCTAGGGGAATTTGTTTAAATTCGTGCACCCAGAAAATAAATACCCGTGGTCAGGTTTTTATAATAAGAAGATGAAGAAATTTAAATATTAAAATATTGAAATAACTTCTGTTTTAAGTGGAGTGAATGAATAAAATTCAATTAAAAAGTACAAGTGACCTCAACTCCAGAAATAATTGTGTTTCGCCCAAGGTATAACATTGGGCTCTTCAGTCAGTCTGTCATACCCTACTAAGGCACAAATTTTGGTCGATGTTTACCGACTCTTATAAAAATCACAGCAAAAAGATACTGTGAATTTTATTATTCTAGGGGAATTTGTTTAAATTCGTGCACCCAGAAAATAAGTACCCGTGGTCAGGTTTTTATAATAAGAAGATGAAGAAATTTAAATATTAAAATATTGAAATTACTTCTCTTTTAAGTGGAGCGAATGAATAAAATTCAATTAAAAAGTACAAGTGACCTCAACTCCTGAAATAATAGTGTTTCGCCCAAGGTATAACAGTGGGCTCTTCAGTCAGTCTATTATACCCTACTAAGGCACAAATTTTGGTCGATGTTTACCGACTCTTATAAAAATCACAGAAAAAAGATACTGCGAATTTTATTATTCTATGGGAATTTGTTTAAATTCGTGCACCCAGAAAATAAATACCCATGGTCAGGTTTTTTATAATAAGAAGATGAAGAAATTTAAATATTAAAATATTGAAATTACTTCTGTTTTAAGTGGAGTGAATGAATAAAATTCAATTAAAAAGTACAAGTGACCTCAACTCCAGAAATAATTGTGTTTCGGCCAAGGTATAACAGTGGGCTCTTCAGTCAGTCTGTTATACCCTACTAAGACACAAATTTTGGTCGATGTTTACCGACTCTTATAAAAATCACAGCAAAAATATACTGTGAATTTTATTATTCTAGGGGAATTTGTCTAAATTCGTGCACCCAGAAAATAAATTCCCGTGGTCAGGTTTTTATAATAAGAAGATGAAGAAATTTAAATATTAAAATATTGAAATAACTTCTGTTTTAAGTGGAGTGAATGAATAAAATTCAATTAAAAAGTACAAGTGACCTCAACTCCAGAAATAATTGTGTTTCGCCCAAGGTATAACAGTGGGCTCTTCAGTCAGTCTGTTATACCCTACTAAGACACAAATTTTGGTCGATGTTAACCGACTCTTATAAAAATCACAGCAAAAAGATACTGTGAATTTTATTATTCTAGGGGAATTTGTTTAAATTCGTGCACCCAGAAAATAAATACCCGTGGTCAGGTTTTTTTTATAATAAGAAGATGAAGAAATTTAAACATTAAAATATTTAAATTTCTTCTGTTTTAAGTGGAGTGAATGAATAAAATTCAATTAAAAAGTACAAGTGACCTCAACTCCAGAAATAATTGTGTTTCGCCTAAGGTATAACAGTGGGCTCTTCAATCAATCTGTTATACCCTACTAAGACACAAATTTTGGTCGATCATTATCGACTCTTATAAAAATCCCAGCAAAAAGATACTGTGAATTTTATTATTCTAGGGGAATTTGTTTAAATTCGTGCACCCAGAAAATAAATACCCATGGTCAGGTTTTTTATAATAAGAAGATGAAGAAATTTAAATTTTAAAATATTGAAATAACTTCTGTTTTAAGTGGAGTGAATGAATAAAGTTCAATTAAAAAGTACAAGTGACCTCAACTCCAGAAATAATTGTGTTTCGCCCAAGGTATAACAGTGGGCTCTTCAGTCAGTCTATTATACCCTACTAAGGCACAAATTTTGGTCGATGTTTACCGACTCTTATAAAAATCACAGCAAAAAGATACTGCGAATTTTATTATTCTATGGGAATTTGTTTAAATTCGTGCACCCAGAAAATAAATACCCATGGTCAGGTTTTTTATAATAAGAAGATGAAGAAATTTAAATTTTAAAATATTGAAATAACTTCTGTTTTAAGTGGAGTGAATGAATAAAGTTCAATTAAAAAGTACAAGTGACCTCAACTCCAGAAATAATTGTGTTTCGCCCAAGGTATAACAGTGGGCTCTTCAGTCAGTCTGTTATACCCTACTAAGACACAAATTTTGGTCGATGTTTACCGACTCTTATAAAAATCACAGCAAAAATATACTGTGAATTTTATTATTCTAGGGGAATTTGTTTAAATTCGTGCACCCAGAAAATAAATTCCCGTGGTCAGGTTTTTATAATAAGAAGATGAAGAAATTTAAACATTAAAATATTTAAATTTCTTCTGTTTTAAGTGGAGTGAATGAATAAAATTCAATTAAAAAGTACAAGTGACCTCAACTCCAGAAATAATTGTGTTTCGCCCAAGGTATAACAGTGGGCTCTTCAGTCAGTCTGTAATACCCTACTAAGACACAAATTTTGGTCGATCATTATCGACTCTTATAAAAATCCCAGCAAAAAGATACTGTGAATTTTATTATTCTAGGGGAATTTGTTTAAATTCGTGCACCCAGAAAATAAATACCCATGGTCAGGTTTTTTATAATAAGAAGATGAAGAAATTTAAATATTAAAATATTGAAATAACTTCTGTTTTAAGTGGAGTGAATGAATAAAATTCAATTAAAAAGTACAAGTGACCTCAACTCCAGAAATAATTGTGTTTCGCCCAAGGTATAACAGTGGGCTCTTCAGTCAGTCTGTTATACCCTACTAAGACACAAATTTTGGTCGATGTTTACCGACTCTTATAAAAATCACATCAAAAATATACTGTGAATTTTATTACTCTAGGTGAATTTGTTTAAATTCGTGCACCCAGAAAATAAATTCCCGTAGTCAGGTTTTTTATAATAAGAAGATGAAGAAATTTAAATATTAAAATATTGAAATTACTTCTGTTTTAAATGGAGTGAGTGAATAAAATTCAATTAAAAAGTACAAGTGACCTCAACTCCAGAAATAATTATGTTTCGCCCAAGGTATAACAGTGGGCTCTTCAGTCAGTCTGTTATACTCTACTAAGACACAAATTTTGGTCGATGTTTACCGACTCTTATAAAATTCATAGCAAAAGGATACTGTGAATTTTATTATTCTAGGGGAATTTGTTTAAATTCGTGCACCCAGAAAATAAATACCCGTGGTCAGGTTTTTTATAATAAGAAGATGAAGAAATTTAAATATTAAAATATTGAAATTACTTCTGTTTTAAGTGGAGCGAATGAATAAAATTCAATTAAAAAGTACAAGTGACCTCAACTCCAGAAATAATAGTGTTTTGCCCAAGGTATAACAGTGGGCTCTTCAGTCAGTCTGTTATACCCTACTAGGACACAAATTTTGGGCGATGTTTACCGACTCTTATAAAAATCACAGCAAAAAGATACTGTGAATTTTATTATTCTAGGGGAATTTGTTTAAATTCGTGCACCCAGAAAATAAATACCCGTGGTCAGGTTTTTATAATAAGAAGATGAAGAAATTTAAATATTAAAATATTGAAATAACTTCTGTTTTAAGTGGAGTGAATGAATAAAATTCAATTAAAAAGTACAAGTGACCTCAATTCCAGAAATAATTGTGTTTCGCCCAAGGTATAACATTGGGCTCTTCAGTCAGTCTGTTATACCCTACTAAGGCACAAATTTTGGTCGATGTTTACCGACTCTTATAAAAATCACAGCAAAAAGATACTGTGAATTTTATTATTCTAGGGGAATTTGTTTAAATTCGTGCACCCAGAAAATAAGTACCCGTGGTCAGGTTTTTATAATAAGAAGATGAAGAAATTTAAATATTAAAATATTGAAATTACTTCTCTTTTAAGTGGAGCGAATGAATAAAATTCAATTAAAAAGTGCAAGTGACCTCAACTCCTGAAATAATAGTGTTTCGCCCAAGGTATAACAGTGGGCTCTTCAGTCAGTCTATTATACCCTACTAAGGCACAAATTTTGGTCGATGTTTACCGACTCTTATAAAAATCACAGCAAAAAGATACTGCGAATTTTATTATTCTATGGGAATTTGTTTAAATTCGTGCACCCAGAAAATAAATACCCATGGTCAGGTTTTTTATAATAAGAAGATGAAGAAATTTAAATATTAAAATATTGAAATTACTTCTGTTTTAAGTGGAGTGAATGAATAAAATTCAATTAAAAAGTACAAGTGACCTCAACTCCAGAAATAATTGTGTTTCGGCCAAGGTATAACAGTGGGCTCTTCAGTCAGTCTGTTATACCCTACTAAGACACAAATTTTGGTCGATGTTTACCGACTCTTATAAAAATCACAGCAAAAATATACTGTGAATTTTATTATTCTAGGGGAATTTGTTTAAATTCGTGCACCCAGAAAATAAATTCCCGTGGTCAGGTTTTTATAATAAGAAGATGAAGAAATTTAAATATTAAAATATTGAAATAACTTCTGTTTTAAGTGGAGTGAATGAATAAAATTCAATTAAAAAGTACAAGTGACCTCAACTCCAGAAATAATTGTGTTTCGCCCAAGGTATAACAGTGGGCTCTTCAGTCAGTCTGTTATACCCTACTAAGACACAAATTTTGGTCGATGTTTACCGACTCTTATAAAAATCACATCAAAAATATACTGTGAATTTTATTACTCTAGGTGAATTTGTTTAAATTCGTGCACCCAGAAAATAAATTCCCGTGGTCAGGTTTTTTATAATAAGAAGATGAAGAAATTTAAATATTAAAATATTGAAATTACTTCTGTTTTAAATGGAGTGAGTGAATAAAATTCAATTAAAAAGTACAAGTGACCTCAACTCCAGAAATAATTATGTTTCGCCCAAGGTATAACAGTGGGCTCTTCAGTCAGTCTGTTATACTCTACTAAGACACAAATTTTGGTCGATGTTTACCGACTCTTATAAAATTCATAGCAAAAGGATACTGTGAATTTTATTATTCTAGGGGAATTTGTTTAAATTCGCGCACCCAGAAAATAAGTACCCGTGGTCAGGTTTTTATAATAAGAAGATGAAGAAATTTAAATATTAAAATATTGAAATTACTTCTGTTTTAAGTGGAGCGAATGAATAAAATTCAATTAAAAAGTACAAGTGACCTCAACTCCAGAAATAATAGTGTTTTGCCCAAGGTATAACAGTGGGCTCTTCAGTCAGTCTGTTATACCCTACTAGGACACAAATTTTGGGCGATGTTTACCGACTCTTATAAAAATCACAGCAAAAAGATACTGTGAATTTTATTATTCCAGGGGAATTTGTTTAAATTCGTGCACCCAGAAAATAAATACCCGTGGTCAGGTTTTTATAATAAGAAGATGAAGAAATTTAAATATTAAAATATTGAAATAACTTCTGTTTTAAGTGGAGTGAATGAATAAAATTCAATTAAAAAGTACAAGTGACCTCAATTCCAGAAATAATTGTGTTTCGCCCAAGGTATAACATTGGGCTCTTCAGTCAGTCTGTTATACCCTACTAAGGCACAAATTTTGGTCGATGTTTACCGACTCTTATAAAAATCACAGCAAAAAGATACTGTGAATTTTATTATTCTAGGGGAATTTGTTTAAATTCGTGCACCCAGAAAATAAGTACCCGTGGTCAGGTTTTTATAATAAGAAGATGAAGAAATTTAAATATTAAAATATTGAAATTACTTCTCTTTTAAGTGGAGCGAATGAATAAAATTCAATTAAAAAGAACAAGTGACCTCAACTCCTGAAATAATAGTGTTTCGCCCAAGGTATAACAGTGGGCTCTTCAGTCAGTCTATTATACCCTACTAAGGCACAAATTTTGGTCGATGTTTACCGACTCTTATAAAAATCACAGCAAAAAGATACTGCGAATTTTATTATTCTATGGGAATTTGTTTAAATTCGTGCACCCAGAAAATAAATACCCATGGTCAGGTTTTTTATAATAAGAAGATGAAGAAATTTAAATATTAAAATATTGAAATTACTTCTGTTTTAAGTGGAGTGAATGAATAAAATTCAATTAAAAAGTACAAGTGACCTCAACTCCAGAAATAATTGTGTTTCGGCCAAGGTATAACAGTGGGCTCTTCAGTCAGTCTGTTATACCCTACTAAGACACAAATTTTGGTCGATGTTTACCGACTCTTATAAAAATCACAGCAAAAATATACTGTGAATTTTATTATTCTAGGGGAATTTGTTTAAATTCGTGCACCCAGAAAATAAATTCCCGTGGTCAGGTTTTTATAATAAGAAGATGAAGAAATTTAAATATTAAAATATTGAAATAACTTCTGTTTTAAGTGGAGTGAATGAATAAAATTCAATTAAAAAGTACAAGTGACCTCAACTCCAGAAATAATTGTGTTTCGCCCAAGGTATAACAGTGGGCTCTTCAGTCAGTCTGTTATACCCTACTAAGACACAAATTTTGGTCGATGTTTACCGACTCTTATAAAAATCACATCAAAAATATACTGTGAATTTTATTACTCTAGGTGAATTTGTTTAAATTCGTGCACCCAGAAAATAAATTCCCGTGGTCAGGTTTTTTATAATAAGAAGATGAAGAAATTTAAATATTAAAATATTGAAATTACTTCTGTTTTAAATGGAGTGAGTGAATAAAATTCAATTAAAAAGTACAAGTGACCTCAACTCCAGAAATAATTATGTTTCGCCCAAGGTATAACAGTGGGCTCTTCAGTCAGTCTGTTATACTCTACTAAGACACAAATTTTGGTCGATGTTTACCGACTCTTATAAAATTCATAGCAAAAGGATACTGTGAATTTTATTATTCTAGGGGAATTTGTTTAAATTCGCGCACCCAGAAAATAAATACCCGTGGTCAGGTTTTTTATAATAAGAAGATGAAGAAATTTAAATATTAAAATATTGAAATTACTTCTGTTTTAAGTGGAGCGAATGAATAAAATTCAATTAAAAAGTACAAGTGACCTCAACTCCAGAAATAATAGTGTTTTGCCCAAGGTATAACAGTGGGCTCTTCAGTCAGTCTGTTATACCCTACTAGGACACAAATTTTGGGCGATGTTTACCGACTCTTATAAAAATCACAGCAAAAAGATACTGTGAATTTTATTATTCTAGGGGAATTTGTTTAAATTCGTGCACCCAGAAAATAAATACCCGTGGTCAGGTTTTTATAATAAGAAGATGAAGAAATTTAAATATTAAAATATTGAAATAACTTCTGTTTTAAGTGGAGTGAATGAATAAAATTCAATTAAAAAGTACAAGTGACCTCAACTCCAGAAATAATTGTGTTTCGCCCAAGGTATAACATTGGGCTCTTCAGTCAGTCTATTATACCCTACTAAGGCACAAATTTTGGTCGATGTTTACCGACTCTTATAAAAATCACAGCAAAAAGATACTGTGAATTTTATTATTCTAGGGGAATTTGTTTAAATTCGTGCACCCAGAAAATAAGTACCCGTGGTCAGGTTTTTATAATAAGAAGATGAAGAAATTTAAATATTAAAATATTGAAATTACTTCTCTTTTAAGTGGAGCGAATGAATAAAATTCAATTAAAAAGTACAAGTGACCTCAACTCCTGAAATAATAGTGTTTCGCCCAAGGTATAACAGTGGGCTCTTCAGTCAGTCTATTATACCCTCCTAAGGCACAAATTTTGGTCGATGTTTACCGACTCTTATAAAAATCACAGCAAAAAGATACTGCGAATTTTATTATTCTATGGGAATTTGTTTAAATTCGTGCACCCAGAAAATAAATACCCATGGTCAGGTTTTTTATAATAAGAAGATGAAGAAATTTAAATATTAAAATATTGAAATAACTTCTGTTTTAAGTGGAGTGAATGAATAAAATTCAATTAAAAAGTACAAGTGACCTCAACTCCAGAAATAATTGTGTTTCGCCCAAGGTATAACAGTGGGCTCTTCAGTCAGTCTGTTATACCCTACTAAGACACAAATTTTGGTCGATGTTTACCGACTCTTATAAAAATTACATCAAAAATATACTGTGAATTTTATTACTCTAGGTGAATTTGTTTAAATTCGTGCACCCAGAAAATAAATTCCCGTGGTCAGGTTTTTTATAATAAGAAGATGAAGAAATTTAAATATTAAAATATTGAAATTACTTCTGTTTTAAATGGAGTGAGTGAATAAAATTCAATTAAAAAGTACAAGTGACCTCAACTCCAGAAATAATTATGTTTCGCCCAAGGTATAACAGTGGGCTCTTCAGTCAGTCTGTTATACCCTACTAAGACACAAATTTTGGTCGATGTTAACCGACTCTTATAAAAATCACAGCAAAATGATACTGTGAATTTTATTATTCTAGGGGAATTTGTTTAAATTCGTGCACCCAGAAAATAAATACCCGTGGTCAGGTTTTTTTTATAATAAGAAGATGAAGAAATTTAAACATTAAAATATTTAAATTTCTTCTGTTTTAAGTGGAGTGAATGAATAAAATTCAATTAAAAAGTACAAGTGACCTCAACTCCAGAAATAATTGTGTTTCGCCTAAGGTATAACAGTGGGCTCTTCAATCAATCTGTTATACCCTACTAAGACACAAATTTTGGTCGATCATTATCGACTCTTATAAAAATCCCAGCAAAAAGATACTGTGAATTTTATTATTCTAGGGGAATTTGTTTAAATTCGTGCACCCAGAAAATAAATACCCATGGTCAGGTTTTTTATAATAAGAAGATGAAGAAATTTAAATTTTAAAATATTGAAATAACTTCTGTTTTAAGTGGAGTGAATGAATAAAGTTCAATTAAAAAGTACAAGTGACCTCAACTCCAGAAATAATTGTGTTTCGCCCAAGGTATAACAGTGGGCTCTTCAGTCAGTCTATTATACCCTACTAAGGCACAAATTTTGGTCGATGTTTACCGACTCTTATAAAAATCACAGCAAAAAGATACTGCGAATTTTATTATTCTATGGGAATTTGTTTAAATTCGTGCACCCAGAAAATAAATACCCATGGTCAGGTTTTTTATAATAAGAAGATGAAGAAATTTAAATATTAAAATATTGAAATTACTTCTGTTTTAAGTGGAGTGAATGAATAAAATTCAATTAAAAAGTACAAGTGACCTCAACTCCAGAAATAATTGTGTTTCGGCCAAGGTATAACAGTGGGCTCTTCAGTCAGTCTGTTATACCCTACTAAGACACAAATTTTGGTCGATGTTTACCGACTCTTATAAAAATCACAGCAAAAATATACTGTGAATTTTATTATTCTAGGGGAATTTGTTTAAATTCGTGCACCCAGAAAATAAATTCCCGTGGTCAGGTTTTTATAATAAGAAGATGAAGAAATTTAAATATTAAAATATTGAAATAACTTCTGTTTTAAGTGGAGTGAATGAATAAAATTCAATTAAAAAGTACAAGTGACCTCAACTCCAGAAATAATTGTGTTTCGCCCAAGGTATAACAGTGGGCTCTTCAGTCAGTCTGTTATACCCTACTAAGACACAAATTTTGGTCGATGTTAACCGACTCTTATAAAAATCACAGCAAAAAGATACTGTGAATTTTATTATTCTAGGGGAATTTGTTTAAATTCGTGCACCCAGAAAATAAATACCCGTGGTCAGGTTTTTTTTATAATAAGAAGATGAAGAAATTTAAACATTAAAATATTTAAATTTCTTCTGTTTTAAGTGGAGTGAATAAATAAAATTCAATTAAAAAGTACAAGTGACCTCAACTCCAGAAATAATTGTGTTTCGGCCAAGGTATAACAGTGGGCTCTTCAGTCAGTCTGTTATACCCTACTAAGACACAAATTTTGGTCGATGTTTACCGACTCTTATAAAAATCACAGCAAAAATATACTGTGAATTTTATTATTCTAGGGGAATTTGTCTAAATTCGTGCACCCAGAAAATAAATTCCCGTGGTCAGGTTTTTATAATAAGAAGATGAAGAAATTTAAATATTAAAATATTGAAATAACTTCTGTTTTAAGTGGAGTGAATGAATAAAATTCAATTAAAAAGTACAAGTGACCTCAACTCCAGAAATAATTGTGTTTCGCCCAAGGTATAACAGTGGGCTCTTCAGTCAGTCTGTTATACCCTACTAAGACACAAATTTTGGTCGATGTTAACCGACTCTTATAAAAATCACAGCAAAAAGATACTGTGAATTTTATTATTCTAGGGGAATTTGTTTAAATTCGTGCACCCAGAAAATAAATACCCGTGGTCAGGTTTTTTTTATAATAAGAAGATGAAGAAATTTAAACATTAAAATATTTAAATTTCTTCTGTTTTAAGTGGAGTGAATGAATAAAATTCAATTAAAAAGTACAAGTGACCTCAACTCCAGAAATAATTGTGTTTCGCCTAAGGTATAACAGTGGGCTCTTCAATCAATCTGTTATACCCTACTAAGACACAAATTTTGGTCGATCATTATCGACTCTTATAAAAATCCCAGCAAAAAGATACTGTGAATTTTATTATTCTAGGGGAATTTGTTTAAATTCGTGCACCCAGAAAATAAATACCCATGGTCAGGTTTTTTATAATAAGAAGATGAAGAAATTTAAATTTTAAAATATTGAAATAACTTCTGTTTTAAGTGGAGTGAATGAATAAAGTTCAATTAAAAAGTACAAGTGACCTCAACTCCAGAAATAATTGTGTTTCGCCCAAGGTATAACAGTGGGCTCTTCAGTCAGTCTATTATACCCTACTAAGGCACAAATTTTGGTCGATGTTTACCGACTCTTATAAAAATCACAGCAAAAAGATACTGCGAATTTTATTATTCTATGGGAATTTGTTTAAATTCTTGCACCCAGAAAATAAATACCCATGGTCAGGTTTTTTATAATAAGAAGATGAAGAAATTTAAATTTTAAAATATTGAAATAACTTCTGTTTTAAGTGGAGTGAATGAATAAAGTTCAATTAAAAAGTACAAGTGACCTCAACTCCAGAAATAATTGTGTTTCGCCCAAGGTATAACAGTGGGCTCTTCAGTCAGTCTGTTATACCCTACTAAGACACAAATTTTGGTCGATGTTTACCGACTCTTATAAAAATCACAGCAAAAATATACTGTGAATTTTATTATTCTAGGGGAATTTGTTTAAATTCGTGCACCCAGAAAATAAATTCCCGTGGTCAGGTTTTTATAATAAGAAGATGAAGAAATTTAAACATTAAAATATTTAAATTTCTTCTGTTTTAAGTGGAGTGAATGAATAAAATTCAATTAAAAAGTACAAGTGACCTCAACTCCAGAAATAATTGTGTTTCGCCCAAGGTATAACAGTGGGCTCTTCAGTCAGTCTGTAATACCCTACTAAGACACAAATTTTGGTCGATCATTATCGACTCTTATAAAAATCCCAGCAAAAAGATACTGTGAATTTTATTATTCTAGGGGAATTTGTTTAAATTCGTGCACCCAGAAAATAAATACCCATGGTCAGGTTTTTTATAATAAGAAGATGAAGAAATTTAAATATTAAAATATTGAAATAACTTCTGTTTTAAGTGGAGTGAATGAATAAAATTCAATTAAAAAGTACAAGTGACCTCAACTCCAGAAATAATTGTGTTTCGCCCAAGGTATAACAGTGGGCTCTTCAGTCAGTCTGTTATACCCTACTAAGACACAAATTTTGGTCGATGTTTACCGACTCTTATAAAAATCACATCAAAAATATACTGTGAATTTTATTATTCTAGGGGAATTTGTTTAAATTCGTGCACCCAGAAAATAAATTCCCGTGGTCAGGTTTTTTATAATAAGAAGATGAAGAAATTTAAATATTAAAATATTGAAATTACTTCTGTTTTAAATGGAGTGAATGAATAAAATTCAATTAAAAAGTACAAGTGACCTCAACTCCAGAAATAATTGTGTTTCGCCCAAGGTATAACAGTGGGCTCTTCAGTCAGTCTGTTATACCCTACTAAGACACAAATTTTGGTCGATGTTTACCGACTCTTATAAAATTCATAGCAAGGATACTGTGAATTTTATTATTCTAGGGGAATTTGTTTAAATTCGTGCACCCAGAAAATAAATACCCGTGGTCAGGTTTTTTATAATAAGAAGATGAAGAAATTTAAATATTAAAATATTGAAATTACTTCTGTTTTAAGTGGAGCGAATAAATAAAATTCAATTAAAAAGTACAAGTGACCTCAACTCCAGAAATAATAGTGTTTTGCCCAAGGTATAACAGTGGGCTCTTCAGTCAGTCTGTTATACCCTACTAGGACACAAATTTTGGGCGATGTTGACCGACTCTTATAAAAATCACAGCAAAAAGATACTGTGAATTTTATTATTCTAGGGAAATTTGTATAAATTCGTGCACCCAGAAAATAAATACCCGTGGTCAGGTTTTTATAATAAGAAGATGAAGAAATTTAAATATTAAAATATTGAAATAACTTCTGTTTTAAGTGGAGTGAATGAATAAAATTCAATTAAAAAGTACAAGTGACCTCAACTCCAGAAATAATTGTGTTTCGCCCAAGGTATAACAGTGGGCTCTTCAGTCAGTCTATTATACCCTACTAAGGCACAAATTTTGGTCGATGTTTACCGACTCTTATAAAAATCGCAGCAAAAAGATACTGTGAATTTTATTATTTTAGGGGAATTTGTTTAAATTCGTGCACCCAGAAAATAAATACCCGTGGTCAGGTTTTTTATAATAAGAAGATGAAGAAATTGAAATATTAAAATATTGAAATTACTTCTGTTTTAAGTCGAGTGAATGAATAAAATTCAATTAAAAAGTACAAGTGACCTCAACTCCAGAAATAATTGTGTTTCGGCCAAGGTATAACAGTGGGCTCTTCAGTCAGTCTGTTATACCCTACTAAGACACAAATTTTGGTCGATGTTTACCGACTCTTATAAAAATCACAGCAAAAAGATACTGTGAATTTTAGTATTCTATGGGAATTTGTTTAAATTCGTGCACCCAGAAAATAAATACCCATGGTCAGGTTTTTTATAATAAGAAGATGAAGAAATTTAAATATTAAAATATTGAAATTACTTCTGTTTTAAGTGGAGTGAATGAATAAAATTCAATTAAAAAGTACAAGTGACCTTAACTCCAGAAATAATTGTGTTTCGGCCAAGGTATAACAGTGGGCTCTTCAGTCAGTCTGTTATACCCTACTAAGACACAAATTTTGGTCGATGTTTACCGACTCTTATAAAAATCACAGCAAAAATATACTGTGAATTTTATTATTCTAGGGTAATTTGTTTAAATTCGTGCACCCAGAAAATAAATTCCCGTGGTCAGGTTTTTATAATAAGAAGATGAAGAAATTTAAACATTAAAATATTTAAATTTCTTCTGTTTTAAGTGGAGTGAATGAATAAAATTCAATTAAAAAGTACAAGTGACCTCAACTCCAGAAATAATTGTGTTTCGCCTAAGGTATAACAGTGGGCTCTTCAGTCAGTCTGTAATACCCTACTAAGACACAAATTTTGGTCGATCATTATCGACTCTTATAAAAATCCCAGCAAAAAGATACTGTGAATTTTATTATTCTAGGGGAATTTGTTTAAATTCGTGCACCCAGAAAATAAATACCCATGGTCAGGTTTTTTATAATAAGAAGATGAAGAAATTTAAATATTAAAATATTGAAATAACTTCTGTTTTAAGTGGAGTGAATGAATAAAATTCAATTAAAAAGTACAAGTGACCTCAACTCCAGAAATAATTGTGTTTCGCCCAAGGTATAACAGTGGGCTCTTCAGTCAATCTGTTACACCCTACTAAGATACAAATTTTGGTCGATGTTTACCGACTCTTATAAAATTCATAGCAAAAGGATACTGTGAATTTTATTATTCTAGGGGAATTTGTTTAAATTCGTGCACCCAGAAAATAAATACCCGTGGTCAGGTTTTTTATAATAAGAAGATGAAGAAATTTAAATATTAAAATATTGAAATTACTTCTGTTTTAAGTGGAGCGAATGAATAAAATTCAATTAAAAAGTACAAGTGACCTCAACTCCAGAAATAATAGTGTTTTGCCCAAGGTATAACAGTGGGCTCTTCAGTCAGTCTGTTATACCCTACTAGGACACAAATTTTGGGCGATGTTTACCGACTCTTATAAAAATCACAGCAAAAAGATACTGTGAATTTTATCATTCTAGGGGAATTTGTATAAATTCGTGCACCCAGAGAATAGATACCCGTGGTCAGGTTTTTATAATAAGAAGATGAAGAAATTTAAATATTAAAATATTGAAATAACTTCTGTTTTAAGTGGAGTGAATGAATAAAATTCGATTAAAAAGTACAAGTGACCTCAACTCCAGAAATAATTGTGTTTCGCCCAAGGTATAACAGTGGGCTCTTCAGTCAGTCTATTATACCCTACTAAGGCACAAATTTTGGTCGATGTTTACCGACTCTTATAAAAATCACAGCAAAAAGATACTGTGAATTTTATTATTCTATGGGAATTTGTTTAAATTCGTGCACCCAGAAAATAAATACCCATGGTCAGGTTTTTTATAATAAGAAGATGAAGAAATTTAAATATTAAAATATTGAAATTACTTCTGTTTTAAGTGGAGTTAATGAATAAAATTCAATTAAAAAGTACAAGTGACCTCAACTCCAGAAATAATTGTGTTTCGGCCAAGGTATAACAGTGGGCTCTTCAGTCAGTCTGTTATACCCTACTAAGACACAAATTTTGGTCGATGTTTACCGACTCTTATAAAAATCACAGCAAAAAGATACTGTGAATTTTATTATTCTATGGGAATTTGTTTAAATTCGTGCACCCAGAAAATAAATACCCGTGATCAGGTTTTTTATAATAAGAAGATGAAGAAATTTAAATATTAAAATATTGAAATTACTTCTGTTTTAAGTGGAGTGAATGAATAAAATTCAATTAAAAAGTACAAGTGACCTCAACTCCAGAAATAATTGTGTTTCGGCCAAGGTATAACAGTGGGCTCTTCAGTCAGTCTGTTATACCCTACTAAGACACAAATTTTGGTCGATGTTTACCGACTCTTATAAAAATCACAGCAAAAATATACTGTGAATTTTATTATTCTAGGGGAATTTGTTTAAATTCGTGCACCCAGAAAATAAATTCCCGTGGTCAGGTTTTTATAATAAGAAGATGAAGAAATTTAAACATTAAAATATTTAAATTTCTTCTGTTTTAAGTGGAGTGAATGAATAAAATTCAATTAAAAAGTACAAGTGACCTCAACTCCAGAAATAATTGTGTTTCGCCCAAGGTATAACAGTGGGCTCTTCAGTCAGTCTGTAATACCACACAAATTTTGGTCGATCATTATCGACTCTTACAAAAATCCCAGCAAAAAGATACTGTGAATTTTATTATTCTAGGGGAATTTGTTTAAATTCGTGCACCCAGAAAATAAATACCCATGGTCAGGTTTTTTATAATAAGAAGATGAAGAAATTTAAATATTAAAATATTGAAATAACTTCTGTTTTAAGTGGAGTGAATGAATAAAATTTAATTAAAAAGTACAAGTGACCTCAACTCCAGAAATAATTGTGTTTCGCCCAAGGTATAACAGTGGGCTCTTCAGTCAGTCTGTTATACCCTACTAAGACACAAATTTTGGTCGATGTTTACCGACTCTTATAAAAATCACATCAAAAATATACTGTGAATTTTATTATTCTAGGTGAATTTGTTTAAATTCGTGCACCCAGAAAATAAATTCCCGTGGTCAGGTTTTTTATAATAAGAAGATGAAGAAATTTAAATATTAAAATATTGAAATTACTTCTGTTTTAAATGGAGTGAATGAATAAAATTCAATTAAAAAGTACAAGTGACCTCAACTCCAGAAATAATTCTGTTTCGCCCAAGGTATAACAGTGGGCTCTTCAGTCAGTCTGTTATACCCTACTAAGACACAAATTTTGGTCGATGTTTACCGACTCTTATAAAATTCATAGCAAAAGGATACTGTGAATTTTATTATTCTAGGGGAATTTGTTTAAATTCGTGCACCCAGAAAATAAATACCCGTGGTCAGGTTTTTTATAATAAGAAGATGAAGAAATTTAAATATTAAAATATTGAAATAACTTCTGTTTTAAGTGGAGCGAATGAATAAAATTCAATTAAAAAGTACAGTGACCTCAACTCCAGAAATAATAGTGTTTTGCCCAAGGTATAACAGTGGGATCTTCAGTCAGTCTGTTATACCCTACTAGGACACAAATTTTGGGCGATGTTTACCGACTCTTATAAAAATCACAGCAAAAAGATACTGTGAATTTTATTATTCTAGGGGAATTTGTTTAAATTCGTGCACCCAGAAAATAAATACCCGTGGTCAGGTTTTTATAATAAGAAGATGAAGAAATTTAAATATTAAAATATTGAAATAACTTCTGTTTTAAGTGGAGTGAATGAATAAAATTCAATTTACAAGTACAAGTGACCTCAACTCCAGAAATAATTGTGTTTCGCCCAAGGTATAACATTGGGCTCTTCAGTCAGTCTGTTATACCCTACTAAGGCACAAATTTTGGTCGATGTTTACCGACTCTTATAAAAATCACAGCAAAAAGATACTGTGAATTTTATTATTCTAGGGGAATTTGTTTAAATTCGTGCACCCAGAAAATAAGTACCCGTGGTCAGGTTTTTATAATAAGAAGATGAAGAAATTTAAATATTAAAATATTGAAATTACTTCTGTTTTATGTGGAGCGAATGAATAAAATTCAATTAAAAAGTACAAGTGACCTCAACTCCAGAAATAATAGTGTTTTGCCCAAGGTATAACAGTGGGCTCTTCAGTCAGTCTATTATACCCTACTAAGGCACAAATTTTGGTCGATGTTTACCGACTCTTATAAAAATCACAGCAAAAAGATACTGTGAATTTTATTATTCTATGGGAATTTGTTTAAATTCGTGCACCCAGAAAATAAATACCCATGGTCAGGTTTTTTATAATAAGAAGATGAAGAAATTTAAATATTAAAATATTGAAATTACTTCTGTTTTAAGTGGAGTGAATGAATAAAATTCAATTAAAAAGTACAAGTGACCTCAACTCCAGAAATAATTGTGTTTCGGCCAAGGTATAACAGTGGGCTCTTCAGTCAGTCTGTTATACCCTACTAAGACACAAATTCTGGTCGATGTTTACCGACTCTTATAAAAATCACAGCAAAAATATACTGTGAATTTTATTATTCTAGGGGAATTTGTTTAAATTCGTGCACCCAGAAAATAAATTCCCGTGGTCAGGTTTTTATAATAAGAAGATGAAGAAATTTAAATATTAAAATATTGAAATAACTTCTGTTTTAAGTGGAGTGAATGAATAAAATTCAATTAAAAAGTACAAGTGACCTCAACTCCTGAAATAATTGTGTTTCGCCCAAGGTATAACAGTGGGCTCTTCAGTCAGTCTGTTATACCCTACTAAGACACAAATTTTGGTCGATGTTAACCGACTCTTATAAAAATCACAGCAAAAAGATACTGTGAATTATATTATTCTAGGGGAATTTGTTTAAATTCGTGCACCCAGAAAATAAATACCCGTGGTCAGGTTTTTTTTATAATAAGAAGATGAAGAAATTTAAACATAAAAATATTTAAATTTCTTCTGTTTTAAGTGGAGTGAATGAATAAAATTCAATTAAAAAGTACAAGTGACCTCAACTCCAGAAATAATTGTGTTTCGCCCAAGGTATAACAGTGGGCTCTTCAGTCAGTCTGTAATACCCTACTAAGACACAAATTTTGGTCGATCATTATCGACTCTTATAAAAATCCCAGCAAAAAGATACTGTGAATTTTATTATTCTAGGGGAATTTGTTTAAATTCGTGCACCCAGAAAATAAATACCCATGGTCAGGTTTTTTATAATAAGAAGATGAAGAAATTTAAATATTAAAATATTGAAATAACTTCTGTTTTAAGTGGAGTGAATGAATAAAATTCAATTAAAAAGTACAAGTGACCTCAACTCCAGAAATAATTGTGTTTCGCCCAAGGTATAACAGTGGGCTCTTCAGTCAGTCTGTTATACCCTACTAAGACACAAATTTTGGTCGATGTTTACCGACTCTTATAAAAATCACATCAAAAATATACTGTGAATTTTATTATTCTAGGGGAATTTGTTTAAATTCGTGCACCCAGAAAATAAATTCCCGTGGTCAGGTTTTTTATAATAAGAAGATGAAGAAATTTAAATATTAAAATATTGAAATTACTTCTGTTTTAAATGGAGTGAATGAATAAAATTCAATTAAAAAGTACAAGTGACCTCAACTCCAGAAATAATTGTGTTTCGCCCAAGGTATAACAGTGGGCTCTTCAGTCAGTCTGTTATACCCTACTAAGACACAAATTTTGTTCGATGTTTACCGACTCTTATAAAATTCATAGCAAAAGGATACTGTGAATTTTATTATTCTAGGGGAATTTGTTTAAATTCGTGCACCCAGAAAATAAATACCCGTGGTCAGGTTTTTTATAATAAGAAGATGAAGAAATTTAAATATTAAAATATTGAAATTACTTCTGTTTTAAGTGGAGCGAATGAATAAAATTCAATTAAAAAGTACAAGTGACCTCAACTCCAGAAATAATAGTGTTTTGCCCAAGGTATAACAGTGGGCTCTTCAGTCAGTCTGTTATACCCTACTAGGACACAAATTTTGGGCGATGTTTACCGACTCTTATAAAAATCACAGCAAAAAGATACTGTGAATTTTATTATTCTAGGGGAATTTGTATAAATTCGTGCACCCAGAAAATAAATACCCGTGGTCAGGTTTTTATAATAAGAAGATGAAGAAATTTAAATAATAAAATATTGAAATAACTTCTGTTTTAAGTGGAGTGAATGAATAAAATTCAATTAAAAAGTACAAGTGACCTCAACTCCAGAAATAATTGTGTTTCGCCCAAGGTATAACAGTGGGCTCTTCAGTCAGTCTGTTATACCCTACTAAGGCACAAATTTTGGTCGATGTTTACCGACTCTTATAAAAATCACAGCAAAAAGATACTGTGAATTTTATTATTCTAGGGGAATTTGTTTAAATTCGTGCACCCAGAAAATAAGTACCCATGGTCAGGTTTTTATAATAAGAAGATGAAGAAATTTAAATATTAAAATATTGAAATTACTTCTGTTTTATGTGGAGCGAATGAATAAAATTCAATTAAAAAGTACAAGTGACCTCAACTCCAGAAATAATAGTGTTTCGCCCAAGGTATAACAGTGGGCTCTTCAGTCAGTCTATTATACCCTACTAAGGCACAAATTTTGGTCGATGTTTACCGACTCTTATAAAAATCACAGCAAAAAGATACTGTGAATTTTATTATTCTTTGGGAATTTGTTTAAATTCGTGCACCCAGAAAATAAATACCCATGGTCAGGTTTTTTATAATAAGAAGATGAAGAAATTTAAATATTAAAATATTGAAATTACTTCTGTTTTAAGTGGAGTGAATGAATAAAATTCAATTAAAAAGTACAATTGACCTCAACTCCAGAAATAATTGTGTTTCGGCCAAGGTATAACAGTGGGCTCTTCAGTCAGTCTGTTATACCCTACTAAGACACAAACTTTGGTCGATGTTTACCGACTCTTATAAAAATCACAGCAAAAATATACTGTGAATTTTATTATTCTAGGGGAATTTGTTTAAATTCGTGCACCCAGAAAATAAATTCCCGTGGTCAGGTTTTAATAATAAGAAGATGAAGAAATTTAAATATTAAAATATTAAAATAACTTCTGTTTTAAGTGGAGTGAATGAATAAAATTCAATTAAAAAGTACAAGTGACCTCAACTCCTGAAATAATTGTGTTTCGCCCAAGGTATAACAGTGGGCTCTTCAGTCAGTCTGTTATACCCTACTAAAACACAAATTTTGTTCGATGTTTACCGACTCTTATAAAATTCATAGCAAAAGGATACTGTGAATTTTATTATTCTAGGGGAATTTGTTTAAATTCGTGCACCCAGAAAATAAATACCCGTGGTCAGGTTTTTTATAATAAGAAGATGAAGAAATTTAAATATTAAAATATTGAAATTACTTCTGTTTTAAGTGGAGCGAATGAATAAAATTCAATTAAAAAGTACAAGTGACCTCAACTCCAGAAATAATAGTGTTTTGCCCAAGGTATAACAGTGGGCTCTTCAGTCAGTCTGTTATACCCTACTAGGACACAAATTTTGGGCGATGTTTACCGACTCTTATAAAAATCACAGCAAAAAGATACTGTGAATTTTATTATTCTAGGGGAATTTGTATAAATTCGTGCACCCAGAAAATAAATACCCGTGGTCAGGTTTTTATAATAAGAAGATGAAGAAATTTAAATAATAAAATATTGAAATAACTTCTGTTTTAAGTGGAGTGAATGAATAAAATTCAATTAAAAAGTACAAGTGACCTCAACTCCAGAAATAATTGTGTTTCGCCCAAGGTATAACAGTGGGCTCTTCAGTCAGTCTGTTATACCCTACTAAGGCACAAATTTTGGTCGATGTTTACCGACTCTTATAAAAATCACAGCAAAAAGATACTGTGAATTTTATTATTCTAGGGGAATTTGTTTAAATTCGTGCACCCAGAAAATAAGTACCCATGGTCAGGTTTTTATAATAAGAAGATGAAGAAATTTAAATATTAAAATATTGAAATTACTTCTGTTTTATGTGGAGCGAATGAATAAAATTCAATTAAAAAGTACAAGTGACCTCAACTCCAGAAATAATAGTGTTTCGCCCAAGGTATAACAGTGGGCTCTTCAGTCAGTCTATTATACCCTACTAAGGCACAAATTTTGGTCGATGTTTACCGACTCTTATAAAAATCACAGCAAAAAGATACTGTGAATTTTATTATTCTATGGGAATTTGTTTAAATTCGTGCACCCAGAAAATAAATACCCATGGTCAGGTTTTTTATAATAAGAAGATGAAGAAATTTAAATATTAAAATATTGAAATTACTTCTGTTTTAAGTGGAGTGAATGAATAAAATTCAATTAAAAAGTACAAGTGACCTCAACTCCAGAAATAATTGTGTTTCGGCCAAGGTATAACAGTGGGCTCTTCAGTCAGTCTGTTATACCCTACTAAGACACAAACTTTGGTCGATGTTTACCGACTCTTATAAAAATCACAGCAAAAATATACTGTGAATTTTATTATTCTAGGGGAATTTGTTTAAATTCGTGCACCCAGAAAATAAATTCCCGTGGTCAGGTTTTAATAATAAGAAGATGAAGAAATTTAAATATTAAAATATTAAAATAACTTCTGTTTTAAGTGGAGTGAATGAATAAAATTCAATTAAAAAGTACAAGTGACCTCAACTCCTGAAATAATTGTGTTTCGCCCAAGGTATAACAGTGGGCTCTTCAGTCAGTCTGTAATACCCTACTAAGACACAAATTTTGGTCGATGTTAACCGACTCTTATAAAAATCACAGCAAAAAGATACTGTGAATTTTATTATTCTAGGGGAATTTGTTTAAATTCGTGCAACCAGAAAATAAATACCCGTGGTCAGGTTTTTTTTATAATAAGAAGATGAAGAAATTTAAACATTAAAATATTTAAATTTCTTCTGTTTTAAGTGGAGTGAATGAATAAAATTCAATAAAAAGTACAAGTGACCTCAACTCCAGAAATAATTGTGTTTCGCCTAAGGTATAACAGTGGGCTCTTCAGTCAGTCTGTAATACCCTACTAAGACACAAATTTCGGTCGATCATTATCGACTCTTATAAAAATCCCAGCAAAAAGATACTGTGAATTTTATTATTCTAGGGGAATTTGTTTAAATTCGTGCACCCAGAAAATAAATACCCATGGTCAGGTTTTTTATAATAAGAAGATGAAGAAATTTAAATATTAAAATATTGAAATAACTTCTGTTTTAAGTGGAGTGAATGAATAAAATTCAATTAAAAAGTACAAGTGACCTCAACTCCAGAAATAATTGTGTTTCGCCCAAGGTATAACAGTGGGCACTTCAGTCAGTCTGTTATACCCTACTAAGACACAAATTTTGGTCGATGTTTACCGACTCTTATAAAAATCACATCAAAAATATACTGTGAATTTTATTATTCTAGGGGAATTTGTTTAAATTCGTGCACCCAGAAAATAAATTCCCGTTGTCAGGTTTTTTATAATAAGAAGATGAAGAAATTTAAATATTGAAATTACTTCTGTTTTAAATGGAGTGAATGAATAAAATTCAATTAAAAAGTACAAGTGACCTCAACTCCAGAAATAATTGTGTTTCGCCCAAGGTATAACAGTGGGCTCTTCAGTCAGTCTGTTATACCCTACTAAGACACAAATTTTGGTCGATGTTTACCGACTCTTATAAAATTCATAGCAAAAGGATACTGTGAATTTTATTATTCTAGGGGAATTTGTTTAAATTCGTGCACCCAGAAAATAAATACCCGTGGTCAGGTTTTTTATAATAAGAAGATGAAGAAATTTAAATATTAAAATATTGAAATTACTTCTGTTTTAAGTGGAGCGAATGAATAAAATTCAATTAAAAAGTACAAGTGACCTCAACTCCAGAAATAATAGTGTTTTGCCCAAGGTATAACAGTGGGCTCTTCAGTCAGTCTGTTATACCCTACTAGGACACAAATTTTGGTCGATGTTTACCGACTCTTATAAAAATCACAGCAAAAAGATACTGTGAATTTTATTATTCTAGGGGAATTTGTATAAATTCGTGCACCCAGAAAATAAATACCCATGGTCAGGTTTTTATAATAAGAAGATGAAGAAATTTAAATATTAAAATATTGAAATAACTTCTGTTTTAAGTGGAGTGAATGAATAAAATTCAATTAAAAAGTACAAGTGACCTCAACTCCAGAAATAATTGTGTTTCGCCCAAGGTATAACAGTGGGCTCTTCAGTCAGTCTGTTATACCCTACTAAGGCACAAATTTTGGTCGATGTTTACCGACTCTTATAAAAATCACAGCAAAAAGATACTGTGAATTTTATTATTCTAGGGGAATTTGTTTAAATTCGTGCACCCAGAAAATAAGTACCCGTGGTCAGGTTTTTATAATAAGAAGATGAAGAAATTTAAATATTGAAATAACTGCTGTTTTAAGTAGAGTGAATGAATAAAACTCAATTAAAAAGTACAAGTGACCTCAACTCCAGAAATAATTGTGTTTCGCCCAAGGTATAACAGTGGGCTCTTCAGTCAGTCTGTTATACCCTACTAAGACACAAATTTTGGTCGATGTTTAACGACTCTTATAAAAATCACAGCAAAATGACACTGTGAATTTTATTATTCAAGGGGAATTTGTATAAATTCGTGCACCCAGAAAATAAATGCCCATGGTCAGGTTTTTTATAATAAGAAGATGAAGAAATTAAAATATTAAAATATTGAAATTACTTCTGTTTTAAGTGGAGTGAATGAATACAATTCAATTAAAAAGTACAAGTGACCTCAACTCCAGAAATAATAGTGTTTTGCCCAAGGTATAACAGTGGGCTCTTCAGTCAGTCTGTTATACCCTACTAGGACACAAATTTTGGGCGATGTTTACCGACTCTTATAAAAATCACAGCAAAAAGATACTGTGAATTTTATTATTCTAGGGGAATTTGTATAAATTCGTGCACCCAGAAAATAAATACCCGTGGTCAGGTTTTTATAATAAGAAGATGAAGAAATTTAAATATTAAAATATTGAAATAACTTCTGTTTTAAATGGAGTGAATGAATAAAATTCAATTAAAAAGTACAAGTGACCTCAACTCCAGAAATAATTGTGTTTCGCCCAAGGTATAACAGTGGGCTCTTCAGTCAGTCTGTTATGCCCTACTAAGGCACAAATTTTGGTCGATGTTTACCGACTCTTATAAAAATCACAGCAAAAAGATACTATGAATTTTATTATTCTAGGGGAATTTGTTTAAATTCGTGCACCCAGAAAATAAGTACCCGTGGTCAGGTTTTTATAATAAGAAGATGAAGAAATTTAAATATTGAAATAACTGCTGTTTTAAGTAGAGTGAATGAATAAAATTCAATTAAAAAGTACAAGTGACCTCAACTCCAGAAATAATTGTGTTTCGCCCAAGGTATAACAGTGGGCTCTTCAGTCAGTCTGTTATACCCTACTAAGACACAAATTTTGGTCGATGTTTAACGACTCTTATAAAAATCACAGCAAAATGACACTGTGAATTTTATTATTCAAGGGGAATTTGTATAAATTCGTGCACCCAGAAAATAAATGCCCATGGTCAGGTTTTTTATAATAAGAAGATGAAGAAATTAAAATATTAAAATATTGAAATATTGAAATTACTTCTGTTTTAAGTGGAGTGAATGAATACAATTCAATTAAAAAGTACAAGTGACCTCAACTCCAGAAATAATTTTGTTTCGCCCAAGGAATAACAGTGGGCTCTTCAGTCAGTCTGTTATACCCTACTAAGACACAAATTTTGGTCGATGTTTACCGACTCTTATAAAACTCACAGCAAAAAGATACTGTGAATTTTATTATTCTAGGGGAATTTGTTTAAATTCGTGCACCCAGAAAATAAATACCCGTGGTCAGGTTTTTTATAAAAAGAAGATGAAGGAATTTTAATATTAAAATATTGAAATTACTTCTGTTTTAAGTGGAGCAAATAAATAAAATTCAATTGAAAAGTACAAGTGACCTCAACTCCAGAAATAAAATTATTTCGCCCAAGGTATAACAGTGGCCTCTTCAGTCAGTCTGTTATACCCTACTAGGACACAAATTTTGGGCGATGTTTACCGACTCTTATAAAAATCACAGCAAAAAGATACTGTGAATTTTATTATTCTAGGGGAATTTGTATAAATTCGTGCACCCAGAAAATAAATACCCGTGGTCAGGTTTTTATAATAAGAAGATGAAGAAATTTAAATATTGAAATAACTGCTGTTTTAAGTAGAGTGAATGAATAAAATTCAATTAAAAAGTACAAGTGACCTCAACTCCAGAAATAATTGTGTTTCGCCCAAGGTATAACAGTGGGCTCTTCAGTCAGTCTGTTATACCCTACTAAGACACAAATTTTGGTCGATGTTTAACGACTCTTATAAAAATCACAGCAAAATGACACTGTGAATTTTATTATTCAAGGGGAATTTGTATAAATTCGTGCACCCAGAAAATAAATGCCCATGGTCAGGTTTTTTATAATAAGAAGATGAAGAAATTAAAATATTAAAATATTGAAATTACTTCTGTTTTAAGTGGAGTCAATGAATAAAATTCAATTAAAAAGTACAAGTGACCTCAACTCCAGAAATAATTTTGTTTCGCCCAAGGAATAACAGTGGGCTCTTCAGTCAGTCTGTTATACCCTACTAAGACACAAATTTTGGTCGATGTTTACCGACTCTTATAAAACTCACAGCAAAAAGATACTGTGAATTTTATTATTCTAGGGGAATTTGTTTAAATTCGTGCACCCAGAAAATAAATACCCGTGGTCAGGTTTTTTATAAAAAGAAGATGAAGGAATTTTAATATTAAAATATTGAAATTACTTCTGTTTTAAGTGGAGCGAATAAATAAAATTCAATTAAAAAGTACAAGTGACCTCAACTCCAGAAATAAAATTATTTCGCCCAAGGTATAACAGTGGCCTCTTCAGTCAGTCTGTTATATCCTACTAAGGCACAAATTTTGGTCGATGTTTACCGACTCTTATAAAAATCACAGCAAAAAGATACTGTGAATTTTATTATTCTAGGGGAATTTGTTTAAATTCGTGCACCCAGAAAATAAGTACCCGTGGTCAGGTTTTTATAATAAGAAGATGAAGAAATTTAAATATTAAAATATTGAAATTACTTCTGTTTTAAGTGGAGCGAATGAATAAAATTCAATTAAAAAGTACAAGTGACCTCAACTCCAGAAATAATAGTGTTTTGCCCAAGGTATAACAGTGGGCTCTTCAGTCAGTCTGTTATACCCTACTAGGACACAAATTTTGGGGGATGTTTACCGACTCTTATAAAAATCACAGCAAAAAGATACTGTGAATTTTATTATTCTAGGGGAATTTGTATAAATTTGTGCACCCAGAAAATAAATACCCGTGGTCAGGTTTTTATAATAAGAAGATGAAGAAATTTAAATATTGAAATAACTGCTGTTTTAAGTAGAGTGAATGAATAAAATTCAATTAAAAAGTACAAGTGACCTCAACTCCAGAAATAATTGTGTTTCGCCCAAGGTATAACAGTGGGCTCTTCAGTCAGTCTGTTATACCCTACCAAGACACAAATTTTGGTCGATGTTTAACGACTCTTATAAAAATCACAGCAAAATGACACTGTGAATTTTATTATTCAAGGGGAATTTGTATAAATTCGTGCACCCAGAAAATAAATGCCCATGGTCAGTTTTTTATAATAAGATGATGTAGAAATTAAAATATTAAAATATTGAAATTTCTTCTGTTTTAAGTGTAGTGAATGAATAAAATTCAATTAAAAAGTACAAGTGACCTCAACTCCAGAAATAATTGTGTTTCGCCCAAGGTATAACAGTGGGCTCTTCAGTCAGTCTATTATACCCTACTAAGACACAAATTTTGGTCGATGTTTGTTATAAATATAACAGCAAAAAGATACTGTGAATTTTATTAGTCTAGGGGAATTTGTTTAAATTCGTGCACCCAGAAAATAAGTACCCGTGGTCAGGTTTTTATAATAAGAAGACGAAGAAATTTAAATATTAAAATATTAAAATAACTGCTGTTTTAAGTAGAGTGAATGAATAAAATTCAATTAAAAAGTACAAGTGACCTCAACTCCAGAAATTTTTGTGTTTCGCCCAAGGTATAACAGTGGGCTCTTCAGTCAGTCTGTTATACCCTACCAAGACACAAATTTTGGTCGATGTTTAACGACTCTTATAAAAATCACAGCAAAATGACACTGTGAATTTTATTATTCAAGGGGAATTTGTTTAAATTCGTGCACCCAGAAAATAAATACCCGTGGTCAGGTTTTTTTATAAAAAGAAGATGAAGGAATTTTAATATTAAAATATTGAAATTACTTCTGTTTTAAGTGGAGCGAATAAATAAAATTCAATTAAAAAGTACAAGTGACCTCAACTCCAGAAATAAAATTATTTCGCCCAAGGTATAACAGTGGCCTCTTCAGTCAGTCTGTTATACCTTACTAAGGCACAAATTTTGGTCGATGTTTACCGACTCTTATAAAAATCACAGCAAAAAGATACGGTGAATTTTATTATTCTAGGGGAATTTGGTTAAATTCGTGCACCCAGAAAATAAATACCCGTGATCAGGTTTTTTTATAATAAGAAGATGAAGAAATTTAAACATTAAAATATTTAAATTTCTTCTGTTTTAAGTGGAGTGAATGAATAAAATTCAATTAAAAAGTACAAGTGACCTCAACTCCAGAAATAATTGTGTTTCGCCCAAGGTATAACAGTGGGCTCTTCAGTCAGTCTGTTATACCCTACTAAGACACAAATTTTGGTCGATGTTTACCGACTCTTATAAAAATCACAGCAAAAAGATACTGTGAATTTTATTATTCTAGGGGAATTTGTTTAAATTCGTGCACCCAGAAAATAAGTACCCGTGGTCAGGTTTTTATAATAAGAAGATGAAGAAATTTAAATATTAAAATATTGAAATTACTTCTGTTTTAAGTGGAGCGAATGAATAAAATTCAATTAAAAAGTACAAGTGACCTCAACTCCAGAAATAATAGTGTTTTGCCCAAGGTATAACAGTGGGCTCTTCAGTCAGTCTGTTATACCCTACTAGGACACAAATTTTGGGCGATGTTTACCGACTCTTATAAAAATCACAGCAAAAAGATACTGTGAATTTTATTATTCTAGGGGAATTTGTATAAATTTGTGCACCCAGAAAATAAATACCCGTGGTCAGGTTTTTATAATAAGAAGATGAAGAAATTTAAATATTGAAATAACTGCTGTTTTAAGTAGAGTGAATGAATAAAATTCAATTAAAAAGTACAAGTGACCTCAACTCCAGAAATAATTGTGTTTCGCCCAAGGTATAACAGTGGGCTCTTCAGTCAGTCTGTTATACCCTACCAAGACACAAATTTTGGTCGATGTTTAACGACTCTTATAAAAATCACAGCAAAATGACACTGTGAATTTTATTATTCAAGGGGAATTTGTATAAATTCGTGCACCCAGAAAATAAATGCCCATGGTCAGTGTTTTATAATAAGATGATGAAGAAATTAAAATATTAAAATATTGAAATTACTTCTGTTTTAAGTGTAGTGAATGAATAAAATTCAATTAAAAAGTACAAGTGACCTCAACTCCAGAAATAATTGTGTTTCGCCCAGGTATAACAGTGGGCTCTTCAGTCAGTCTATTATACCCTACTAAGACACAAATTTTGGTCGATGTTTGTTATAAATATAACAGCAAAAAGATACTGTGAATTTTATTAGTCTAGGGGAATTTGTTTAAATTCGTGCACCCAGAAAATAAGTACCCGTGGTCAGGTTTTTATAATAAGAAGACGAAGAAATTTAAATATTAAAATATTAAAATAACTGCTGTTTTAAGTAGAGTGAATGAATAAAATTCAATTAAAAAGTACAAGTGACCTCAACTCCAGAAATTTTTGTGTTTCGCCCAAGGTATAACAGTGGGCTCTTCAGTCAGTCTGTTATACCCTACCAAGACACAAATTTTGGTCGATGTTTAACGACTCTTATAAAAATCACAGCAAAATGACACTGTGAATTTTATTATTCAAGGGGAATTTGTTTAAATTCGTGCACCCAGAAAATAAATACCCGTGGTCAGGTTTTTTTATAAAAAGAAGATGAAGGAATTTTAATATTAAAATATTGAAATTACTTCTGTTTTAAGTGGAGCGAATAAATAAAATTCAATTAAAAAGTACAAGTGACCTCAACTCCAGAAATAAAATTATTTCGCCCAAGGTATAACAGTGGCCTCTTCAGTCAGTCTGTTATACCTTACTAAGGCACAAATTTTGGTCGATGTTTACCGACTCTTATAAAAATCACAGCAAAAAGATACGGTGAATTTTATTATTCTAGGGGAATTTGGTTAAATTCGTGCACCCAGAAAATAAATACCCGTGATCAGGTTTTTTTATAATAAGAAGATGAAGAAATTTAAACATTAAAATATTTAAATTTCTTCTGTTTTAAGTGGAGTGAATGAATAAAATTCAATTAAAAAGTACAAGTGACCTCAACTCCAGAAATAATTGTGTTTCGCCCAAGGTATAACAGTGGGCTCTTCAGTCAGTCTGTTATACCCTACTAAGACACAAATTTTGGTCGATGTTTACCGACTCTTATAAAAATCACAGCAAAAAGATACTGTGAATTTTATTATTCTAGGGGAATTTGTTTAAATTCTTGCACCCAGAAAATAAATACCCATGGTCAGGTTTTTTATAATAAGAAGATGAAGAAACTTAAATATTAAAATATTGAAATTATTTCTGTTTTAAGTGGAGTGAATGAATAAAATTCAATTAAAAAGTACAAGTGACCTCAACTCCAGAAATAATTGTGTTTCGGCCAAGGTATAACAGTGGGCTCTTCAGTTAGTCTGTTATACCCTACTAAGACACAAATTTTGGTCGATGTTTACCGACTCTTATAAAAATCACAGCAAAAAAATACTGTGAATTTTATTATTCTAGGGGAATTTGTTTAAATTCGTGCACCCAGAAAATAAATGCCCGTGGTCAGGTTTTTTATAATAAGAAGATGAAAAAATTTTAATATTAAAATATTCAAATTACTTATGTTTTAAGTGGAGTGAATGAATAAAATTCAATTAAAAAGTACAAGTGACCTCAACTCCAGAAATAATTGTGTTTCGCCCAAGGTATAACAGTGGCCTCTTCAGTCAGTCTGTTATACCCTACCAAGACACAAATTTTGGTCGATGTTTACCGGCTCTTATAAAAATCACAGCAAAAAGATACTGTGAATTTTATTACTCTAGGGGAATTTTTTTAAATTCGTGCACCCAGAAAATAAATACCCGTGGTCAGGTTTTTTATAATAAGAAGATGCAGAAATTTAAATATTAAAATATTGAAATAGCTTCTGTTTAAAGGGGAGTGAATGAATAAAATTATTCAATTAAAAAGTACAAGTGACCTCAACTCCAGAAATAATTGTGTTTCGCCCAAGGTATAACAGTGGGCTCTTCAGTCAGTCTATTATACCCTACTAAGACACAAATTTTGGTCGATGTTTGTTATAAATATCACAGCAAAAAGATACTGTGAATTTTATTAGTCTAGGGGAATTTGTTTAAATTCGTGCACCCAGAAAATAAGTACCCGTGGTCAGGTTTTTATAATAAGAAGATGAAGAAATTTAAATATTAAAATATTAAAATAACTGCTGTTTTAAGTAGAGTAAATGAATAAAATTCAATTAAAAAGTACAAGTGACCTCAACTCCAGAAATGTTTGTGTTTCGCCCAAGGTATAACAGTGGGCTCTTCAGTCAGTCTGTTATACCCTACTAAGACACAAATTTTGGTCGATGTTTACCGGTTCTTATAAAAATCACAGCAAAAGGATACTGTGAATTTTATTATTCTAGGTGAATTTGTTTAAATTCGTGCACCCAGAAAATAAATACCCGTGGTCAGGTTTTTTATAATAAGAAGATGAAGAGATTTAAATATTAAAATATTGAAATAACTTCTGTTTAAAGGGGAGTGAATGAATAAAATTCAATTAAAAAGTACAAATGACCTCAACTCCAGACATAATTGTGTTTCGGCCAAGGTATAACAGTGGGCTCTTCAGTCAGTCTGTTATACCCTACTAAGACACAAATTTTGGTCGATGTTTACCGGTTCTTATAAAAATCACAGCAAAAGGATACTGTGAATTTTATTATTCTAGGGGAATTTGTTTAAATTCGTGCACCCAGAAAATAAATACCCGTGGTCAGGTTTTTTATAATAAGAAGATGAAGAAATTTAAATATTAAAATATTGAAATAACTTCTGTTTAAAGGGGAGTGAATGAATAAAATTCAATTAAAAAGTACAAGTGACCTCAACTCCAGAAATAATTGTGTTTCGCCCAAGGTATAACAGTGGGCTCTTCAGTCAGTCTGTTATACCCTACTAAGGCACAAATTTTGGTCGATGTTTACCGACACTTATAAAAATCACAGCAAAAAGATACTGTGAATTTTATTATTCTAGGGGAATTTGTTTAAATTCGTGCACCCAGAAAATAAATACCCGTGGTCAGGTTTTTTATAATAAGAAGATACAGAAATTTAAATATTAAAATATTGAAATAGCTTCTGTTTAAAGGGGAGTGAATGAATAAAATTATTCAATTAAAAAGTACAAGTGACCTCAACTCCAGAAATAATTGTGTTTCGCCCAAGGTATAACAGTGGGCTCTTCAGTCAGTCTATTATACCCTACTAAGACACAAATTTTGGTCGATGTTTGTTATAAATATAACAGCAAAAAGATACTGTGAATTTTATTAGTCTAGGGGAATTTGTTTAAATTCGTGCACCCAGAAAATAAGTACCCGTGGTCAGGTTTTTATAATAAGAAGATGAAGAAATTTAAATATTAAAATATTAAAATAACTGCTGTTTTAAGTAGAGTGAATGAATAAAATTCAATTAAAAAGTACAAGTGACCTCAACTCCAGAAATTTTTGTGTTTCGCCCAAGGTATAACAGTGGGCTCTTCAGTCAGTCTGTTATACCCTACTAAGACACAAATTTTGGTCGATGTTTACCGGTTCTTATAAAAATCACAGCAAAAGGATACTGTGAATTTTATTATTCTAGGGGAATTTGTTTAAATTCGTGCACCCAAAAAATAAATACCCGTGGTCAGGTTTTTTATAATAAGAAGATGAAGAAATTTAAATATTAAAATATTGAAATAACTTCTGTTTAAAGGGGAGTGAATGAATAAAATTCAATTAAAAAGTACAAGTGACCTCAACTCCAGAAATAATTGTGTTTCGCCCAAGGTATAACAGTGCGCTCTTCAGTCAGTCTGTTATACCCTACTAAGGCACAAATTTTGGTCGATGTTTACCGACTCTTATAAAAATCACAGCAAAAAGATACTGTGAATTTTATTATTCTAGGGGAATTTGTTTAAATTCGTGCACCCAGAAAATAAGTACCCGTGGTCAGGTTTTTATAATAAGAAGATGAAGAAATTTAAATATTAAAATATTGAAATTACTTCTGTTTTAAGTGGAGCGAATGAATAAAATTCAATTAAAAAGTACAAGTGACCTCAACTCCAGAAATAATAGTGTTTCGCCCAAGGTATACCAGTGGGCTCTTCAGTCAGTCTATTATACCCTACTAAGGCACAAATATTGGTCGATGTTTACCGACTCTTATAAAAATCACAGCAAAAATATACTGTGAATTTTATTATTCTATGGGAATTTGTTTAAATTCGTGCACCCAGAAAATAAATACCCGTGGTCAGGTTTTTTATAATAAGAAGATGAAGAAATTTAAATATTAAAATATTGAAATAACTTCTGTTTTAAGTGGAGTGAATGAATAAAATTCAATTAAAAAGTACAAGTGACATCAACTCCAGAAATAATTGTGTTTCGCCCAAGGTATAACAGTGGGCTCTTCAGTCAGTCTGTTATACCCTACTAAGACACAAATTTTGTTCGATGTTTACAGACTCTTATAAAAATCACAGCAAAAAGATACTGTGAATTTTATTATTCTAGGCGAATTTTTTTTAAATTCGTGCACCCAGAAAATAAATACCCGTGGTCAAGTTTTTTATAATAAGAAGATGAAGAAATTTAAATATCAAAATATTGAAATTACTTCTGTTTTAAGTGGAGTGAATGAATACAATTCAATTAAAAAGTACCAGTGACCTCAACTCCAGAAATAATTGTGTTTTGCCCGAGGTATAACAGTGGCCTCTTCAGTCAGTCTTTTATACCCTACTAAGACACAACTTTTGGTCGATGTGTACCCACTCTGATAAAAATCACATCAAAAAGTTACTGTGAATTTTATTATTCTAGGGGAATTTGTTTAAATTCGTGCACCCAGAAAATAAATACCCGTGGTCAGGTTTTTTATAATAAGAAAATGAAGAAATTTAAATATTAAAATATTGAAATTACTTCTGTTTTAAGTGGAGTGAATGAATAAAATTCAATTAAAAAGTACAAGTGACCTCAACTCCAGAAATAAAAGTGTTTCGCCCAAGGTATAACAGTGGGCTCTTCAGTCAGTCTGTTATACCCTACTAAGACACAAATTTTGGTCGATGTTTACCGACTCTTATAAAAATCACAGCAAAAAGATACTGTGAATTTTATTAGTCTAGGGGAATTTGTTTAAATTCGTGCACCCAGAAAATAAGTACCCGTGGTCAGGTTTTTCATAATAAGAAGATGAAGAAATTTAAATATTAAAATATTGAAATAACTTCTGTTTAAAGGGGAGTGAATGAATAAAATTCAATTAAAAAGTACAAGTGACCTCAACTCCAGAAATAATTGTGTTTCGCCCAAGGTATAACAGGGGGCTCTTCAGTCAGTCTGTTATACCCTACTAAGACACAAATTTTGGTCGATGTTTACCGGTTCTTATAAAAATCACAGCAAAAGGATACTGTGAATTTTATTATTCTAGGGGAATTTGTTTAAGTTCGTGCACCCAGAAAATAAATACCCGTGGTCAGGTTTTTTATAATAAGAAGATGAAGAAATTTAAATATTAAAATATTGAAATAACTTCTTTTTAAAGGGGAGTGAATGAATAAAATTCAATTAAAAAGTACAAGTGACCTCAACTCCAGAAATAATTGTGTTTCGCCCAAGGTATAACAGTGGGCTCTTCAGTCAGTCTGTTATACCCTACTAAGACACAAATTTTGGTCGATGTTTACCGACTCTTATAAATATCACAGCAAAAAGATACTGTGAATTTTATTAGTCTAGGGGAATTTGTTTAAATTCGTGCACCCAGAAAATAAGTACCCGTGGTCAGGTTTTTATATTAAGAAGATGAAGAAATTTAAATATTAAAATATTGAAATAACTGCTGTTTTAAGTAGAGTGAATGAATAAAATTCAATTAAAAAGTACAAGTGACCTCAACTCCAAAAATAATTGTGTTTTGCCCGAGGTATAACAGTGGCCTCTTCAGTCAGTCTGTTATACCCTACTAAGACACAAATTTTGGTCGATGTGTACCGACTCTTATAAAAATCACATCAAAAAGATACTGTGAATTTTATTATTCTAGGGGAATTTGTTTAAATTTGGCACCCAGAAAATAAATACCCGTGGTCAGGTTTTTTTATAATAAGAAGATGAAGAAATTTAAATATTAAAATATTGAAATTACTTCTGTTTTAAGTGGAGTGAATGAATAAAATTCAATTAAAAAGTACAAGTGACCTCAACTCCAGAAATAATAGTGTTTCGCCCAAGGTATAGCAGTGGGCTCTTCAGTCAGTCTGTTATACCCTACTAAGACACAAATTTTGGTCGATGTTTACCGACTCTTATAAAAATCACAGCAAAAAGATACTGTGAATTTTATTATTCTAGGGGAATTTGTTTAAATTCGTGCACCCAGAAAATAAATGCCCTTGGTCAGGTTTTTTATAATAAGAAGATGAAAAAATTTAAATATTAAAATATTGAAATTACTTCTGTTTTAATGAGGTGAAGGAATAAAATTCAATTAAAAAGTACAAGTGACCGCAACTCCAGAAATAATTGTGTTTCGCCCAAGGTATAACAGTGGGCTCTTCAGTCAGTCTGTTATACCCTACTAAGACAAAAATTTTAGTCGATGTTTACCGACTCTTATAAAACTCACAGCAAAAAGATACTGTGAATTTTATTATTCTAGGGGAATTTGTATAAATTCGTGCACCCAGAAAATAAATGGCCATGGTCAGGTTTTTTTATAATAAGAAGATGGAGAAATTTAAATATTAAAATATTGAAATTACTTCTGTTTTAAGTGGAGCGAATGAATAAAATTCAATTAAAAAGTACAAGTGACCTCAACTCCAGAAATAATTGTGTTTCGCCCAAGGTATAACAGTGGGCTCTTCAGTGAGTCTGTTATACCCTACTAAGACACAAAGTTTGGTCGATGTTTACCGGCTCTTATAAAAATCGCAGCAAAAAGATACTGTGAATTTTATTATTCTAGGGGAATTTGTTTAAATTCGTGCACCCAGAAAATAAATACCCGTGGTCAGGTTTTTTATAATAAGAAGATGAAGAAATTTAAATATTAAAATATTGAAATAACTTCTGTTTAAAGGGGAGTGAATGAATAAAATTTAATTAAAAAGTACAAGTGACCTCAACTCCAGAAATAATTGTGTTTCGCCCAAGGTATAACAGTGGGCTCTTCAGTCAGTCTATTATACCCTACTAAAACACAAATTTTGGTCGATGTTTGTTATAAATATCACAGCAAAAAGATACTGTGAATTTTATTAGTCTAGGGGAATTTGTTTAAATTCGTGCACCCAGAAAATAAGTACCCGTGGTCAGGTTTTTATAATAAGAAGATGAAGAAATTTAAATATTAAAATATTGAAATAACTGCTGTTTTAAGTAGAGTGAATGAATAAAATTCAATTAAAAAGTACAAGTGACCTCAACTCCAGAAATAATTGTGTTTCGCCCAAGGTATAACAGTGGGCTCTTCAGTCAGTCTGTTATACCCTACTAAGACACAAATTTTGGTCGATGTTTACCGACTCTTATAAATATCACAGCAAAAAGATACTGTGAATTTTATTAGTCTAGGGGAATTTGTTTAAATTCGTGCACCCAAAAAATAAATACCCTTGGTCAGGTTTTTTATAATAAGAAGATGAAGAAATTTAAATATTAAAATATTGAAATAACTTCTGTTTAAAGGGGAGTGAATGAATAAAATTCAATTAAAAAGTACAAGTGACCTCAACTCCAGAAATAATTGTGTTTCGCCCAAGGTATAACAGTGGGCTCTTCAGTCAGTCTGTTATACCCTACTAAGGCACAAATTTTGGTCGATGTTTACCGACTCTTATAAAAATCACAGCAAAAAGATACTGTGAATTTTATTATTCTAGGGGAATTTGTTTAAATTCGTGCACCCAGAAAATAAGTACCCGTGGTCAGGTTTTTATAATAAGAAGATGAAGAAATTTAAATATTAAAATATTGAAATTACTTCTGTTTTAAGTGGAGCGAATGAATAAAATTCAATTAAAAAGTACAAGTGACCTCAACTCCAGAAATAATTGTGTTTCGCCCAAGGTATAACAGTGGGCTCTTCAGTCAGTCTATTATACCCTACTAAGGCACAAATATTGGTCGATGTTTACCGACTCTTATAAAAATCACAGCAAAAATATACTGTGAATTTTATTATTCTATGGGAATTTGTTTAAATTCGTGCACCCAGAAAATAAATACCCGTGGTCAGGTTTTTTATAATAAGAAGATGAAGAAATTTAAATATTAAAATATTGAAATAACTTCTGTTTTAAGTGGAGTGAATGAATAAAATTCAATTAAAAAGTACAAGTGACATCAACTCCAGAAATAATTGTGTTTCGCCCAAGGTATAACAGTGGGCTCTTCAGTCAGTCTGTTATACCCTACTAAGACACAACTTTTGGTCGATGTGTACCCACTCTGATAAAAATCACATCAAAAAGTTACTGTGAATTTTATTATTCTAGGCGAATTTTTTTTAAATTCGTGCACCCAGAAAATAAATACCCGTGGTCAAGTTTTTTATAATAAGAAGATGAAGAAATTTAAATATCAAAATATTGAAATTACTTCTGTTTTAAGTGGAGTGAATGAATACAATTCAATTAAAAAGTACCAGTGACCTCAACTCCAGAAATAATTGTGTTTTGCCCGAGGTATAACAGTGGCCTCTTCAGTCAGTCTGTTATACCCTACTAAGACACAACTTTTGGTCGATGTGTACCCACTCTGATAAAAATCACATCAAAAAGTTACTGTGAATTTTATTATTCTAGGGGAATTTGTTTAAATTCGTGCACCCAGAAAATAAATACCCGTGGTCAGGTTTTTTATAATAAGAAAATGAAGAAATTTAAATATTAAAATATTGAAATTACTTCTGTTTTAAGTGGAGTGAATGAATAAAATTCAATTAAAAAGTACAAGTGACCTCAACTCCAGAAATAAAAGTGTTTCGCCCAAGGTATAACAGTGGGCTCTTCAGTCAGTCTGTTATACCCTACTAAGACACAAATTTTGGTCGATGTTTACCGACTCTTATAAAAATCACAGCAAAAAGATACTGTGAATTTTATTAGTCTAGGGGAATTTGTTTAAATTCGTGCACCCAGAAAATAAGTACCCGTGGTCAGGTTTTTCATAATAAGAAGATGAAGAAATTTAAATATTAAAATATTGAAATAACTTCTGTTTAAAGGGGAGTGAATGAATAAAATTCAATTAAAAAGTACAAGTGACCTCAACTCCAGAAATAATTGTGTTTCGCCCAAGGTATAACAGGGGGCTCTTCAGTCAGTCTGTTATACCCTACTAAGACACAAATTTTGGTCGATGTTTACCGGTTCTTATAAAAATCACAGCAAAAGGATACTGTGAATTTTATTATTCTAGGGGAATTTGTTTAAGTTCGTGCATCCAGAAAATAAATACCCGTGGTCAGGTTTTTTATAATAAGAAGATGAAGAAATTTAAATATTAAAATATTGAAATAACTTCTTTTTAAAGGGGAGTGAATGAATAAAATTCAATTAAAAAGTACAAGTGACCTCAACTCCAGAAATAATTGTGTTTCGCCCAAGGTATAACAGTGGGCTCTTCAGTCAGTCTGTTATACCCTACTAAGACACAAATTTTGGTCGATGTTTACCGACTCTTATAAATATCACAGCAAAAAGATACTGTGAATTTTATTAGTCTAGGGGAATTTGTTTAAATTCGTGCACCCAGAAAATAAGTACCCGTGGTCAGGTTTTTATATTAAGAAGATGAAGAAATTTAAATATTAAAATATTGAAATAACTGCTGTTTTAAGTAGAGTGAATGAATAAAATTCAATTAAAAAGTACAAGTGACCTCAACTCCAGAAATAATTGTGTTTTGCCCGAGGTATAACAGTGGCCTCTTCAGTCAGTCTGTTATACCCTACTAAGACACAAATTTTGGTCGATGTGTACCGACTCTTATAAAAATCACATCAAAAAGATACTGTGAATTTTATTATTCTAGGGGAATTTGTTTAAATTTGGCACCCAGAAAATAAATACCCGTGGTCAGGTTTTTTTATAATAAGAAGATGAAGAAATTTAAATATTAAAATATTGAAATTACTTCTGTTTTAAGTGGAGTGAATGAATAAAATTCAATTAAAAAGTACAAGTGACCTCAACTCCAGAAATAATAGTGTTTCGCCCAAGGTATAACAGTGGGCTCTTCAGTCAGTCTGTTATACCCTACTAAGACACAAATTTTGGTGGATGTTTACCGACTCTTATAAAAATCACAGCAAAAAGATACTGTGAATTTTATTATTCTAGGGGAATTTGTTTAAATTCGTGCACCCAGAAAATAAATGCCCTTGGTCAGGTTTTTTATAATAAGAAGATGAAAAAATTTAAATATTAAAATATTGAAATTACTTCTGTTTTAATGAGGTGAAGGAATAAAATTCAATTAAAAAGTACAAGTGACCGCAACTGCAGAAATAATTGTGTTTCGCCCAAGGTATAACAGTGGGCTCTTCAGTCAGTCTGTTATACCCTACTAAGACAAAAATTTTAGTCGATGTTTACCGACTCTTATAAAACTCACAGCAAAAAGATACTGTGAATTTTATTATTCTAGGGGAATTTGTATAAATTCTAAAATAATAAATCGGGTGGCACAACGGCTCATGAAGAACCAGGGCCTAGTGACTAACAACTCGCAACCATTCCTTTGTGCGCCTTTCGACAGGAATGGAAGGGACCTACAATTTTATGCCGATTCCGAACGGCTAGACGAGAAGCACTTATTCGTGACAAGTGATACTCTTGGAGGATTTGTCAATTCCTCGCAAGAGGCAGTAGCCCTGAAAAAAAACTTTTTTTTTAGTTTTTAGGTGGACGAGGCTGGGAAGCGATCCCAGACCTCCAGCGTGACAGTCGAACGCACTAACCATTACGCTACGGGCTACTACTTTGTATAAATTCGTGCACCCAGAAAATAAATGGCCATGGTCAGGTTTTTTTATAATAAGAAGATGGAGAAATTTAAATATTAAAATATTGAAATTACTTCTGTTTTAAGTGGAGTGAATGAATAAAATTCAATTAAAAAGTACAAGTGACCTCAACTCCAGAAATAATTGTGTTTCGCCCAAGGTATAACAGTGGGCTCTTCAGTGAGTCTGTTATACCCTACTAAGACACAAAGTTTGGTCGATGTTTACCGGCTCTTATAAAAATCACAGCAAAAAGAAACTGTGAATTTTATTATTCTAGGGGAATTTGTTTAAATTCGTGCACCCAGAAAATAAATACCCGTGGTCAGGTTTTTTATAATAAGAAGATGAAGAAATTTAAATATTAAAATATTGAAATAACTTCTGTTTAAAGGGGAGTGAATGAATAAAATTTAATTAAAAAGTACAAGTGACCTCAACTCCAGAAATAATTGTGTTTCGCCCAAGTTATAACATCGGGCTCTTCAGTCAGTCTATTATACCCTACTAAAACACAAATTTTGGTCGATGTTTGTTATAAATATCACAGCAAAAAGATACTGTGAATTTTATTAGTCTAGGGGAATTTGTTTAAATTCGTGCACCCAGAAAATAAGTTCCCGTGGTCAGGTTTTTATAATAAGAAGATGAAGAAATTTAAATATTAAAATATTGAAATAACTGCTGTTTTAAGTAGAGTGAATGAATAAAATTCAATTAAAAAGTACAAGTGACCTCAACTCCAGAAATAATTGTGTTTCGCCCAAGGTATAACAGTGGGCTCTTCAGTCAGTCTGTTATACCCTACTAAGACACAAATTTTGGTCGATGTTTACCGACTCTTATAAATATCACAGCAAAAAGATACTGTGAATTTTATTAGTCTAGGGGAATTTGTTTAAATTCGTGCACCCAGAAAATAAGTACCCGTGGTCAGGTTTTTATAATAAGAAGATGAAGAAATTTAAATATTAAAATATTGAAATATTTTCTGTTTTAAGTGGAGTGAATGAATAAAATTCAATTAAAAAGTACAAGTGACCTCAACTCCAGAAATAATTGTGTTTCGCCCAAGGTATAACAGTGGGCTCTTCAGTCAGTCTGTTATACCCTACTAAGACACAAATTTTGGTCGATGTTTACCGACTCTTATAAAAATCACAGCAAAAAGATACTGTGAATTTTATTATTCTAGGGGAATTTGTTTAAATTCGTGCACCCAGAAAATAAATACCCGTGGTCAGGTTTTTTATAATAAGAAGATGAAGAAATTCAAATATTAAAATATTGAAATTACTTCTGTTTTAAGTGGAGCGAATGAATAAAATTCAATTAAAAAGTACAAGGGACCTCAACTCCAGAAATAATTGTGTTTCGCCCAAGGTATAACAGTGGGCTCTTCAGTCAGTCTGTTATACCCTACTAAGGCACAAATTTTGGTCGATGTTTACCGACTCTTATAAAAAATCACAGCAAAAAGATACTGTAAATTTTATTATTCTAGGGGCATTTGTTTAAATTCGTGCACCCAGAAAATAAATACCCGTGGTCAGGTTTTTTATAATAAGAAGATGAAGAAATTTAAATATTAAAATATTGAAATAACTTCTGTTTTAAGTGGAGTGAATGAATAAAATTCAATTAAAAAGTAGTAGTGACCTCAACTCCAGAAATAATTGTGTTTCGCCCAAGGTATAACAGTGGGCTCTTCAGTCTGTCTGTTATACCCTACTAAGACACAAATTTTGGTCGATGTTTACCAACTCTTATAAAAATCACAGCAAAAAGATACTGTGAATTTTATTATTCTAGGGGAATTTGTTTAAATTCGTGCACCCAGAAAATAAATACCCGTGGTCAGGTTTTTATAATAAGAAGATGAAGAATTTTAAATATTAAAATATTGAAATAACTTCTGTTTTAAGTGGAATGAATGAATAAAATTCAATTAAAAAGTACAAGTGACCTCAACTCCAGAAATAATTGTGTTTCGCCCAAGGTATAACGGTGGGCTCTTCAGTCAGTCTGTTATACCCTACTAAGACACAAATTTTGGTCGATGTTTACCAACTCTTATAAAAATCACAGCAAAAAGATACTGTGAATTTTATTATTCTAGGGGAATTTGTTTAAATTTGTGCACCCAGAAAATAAATACCCGTGGTCAGGTTTTTATAATAAGAAGATGAAGAAATTTAAATGTTAAAATATTGAAATAACTTCTGTTTTAAGTGGAATGAATGAATAAAATTCAATTAAAAAGTACAAGTGACCTCAACTCCAGAAATAATTATGTTTCGCCCAAGGTATAACAGTGGGCTCTTCAGTCAGTCTGTTATACCCTACTAAGACACAAACTTTGGTCAATGTTTACCGACTCTTATAAAAATCACAGCATAAAGATACTGTGAATTTTATTATTCTAGGGGAATTTGTTTAAATTCGTGCACCCAGAAAATAAATACCCGTGGTCAGGTTTTTTATAATAAGAAGATGAAGAAATTTAAATATTAAAATATTGAAATTACTTCTGTTTTAAGTGGAGTGAATGAATAAAATTCATTTAAAAAGTACAAGTGACCTCAACTCCAGAAATAATAGTGTTCCGCCCAAGGTATAACAGTGGGCTATTTAGTCAGTCTGTTATACCCTACTAAGACACAAATTTTGGTCGATGCTTACCGACTCTTATAAAAATCACAGCAAAAAGATACTGTGAATTTTCGTATTCTAGGGAAATTTGTTTAAATTCGTGCACCCAGAAAATAAATACCCGTGGTCAGGTTTTTTATAATAAGAAGATAAAGAAATTTAAATATTAAAATATTGAAATAACTTCTGTTTAAAGGGGAGTGAATGAATAAAATTCAATTAAAAAGTACAAGTGACATCAACTCCAGAAATAATTGTGTTTCGCCCAAGGTATAACAGTGGGCTCTTCAGTCAGTCTGTTATACCCTACTAAGACACAAATTTTGGTCGATGTTTACCGACTCTTATAAAAATCACTACATAAAGATACTGTGAATTTTATTATTCTAGGGGAATTTGTTTAAACTCGTGCACCCAGAAAATAAATACCCGTGGTCAGGTTTTTTATAATAAGAAGATGAAGAAATTTAAATAATAAAATATTGAAATTACTTCTGTTTTAAGTGGAGTGAATGAATAAAATTCAATTAAAAAGTACAAGTGACCTCAACTCCAGAAATAATAGTGTTCCGCCCAAGGTATAACAGTGGGCTATTCAGTCAGTCTGTTATACCCTACTAAGACACAAATTTTGGTCGATGTTTACCGACTCTTATAAAATTCACAGCAAAAAGATGCTGTGAATTTTATTATTCTAGGGGAATTTGCTTAAATTCATGCACCCAGAAAATAAATACCCGTGGTCAGGTTTTTTATAATAAGAAGATGAAGAAATTTAAATATTAAAATATTGAAATTACTTCTGTTTTAAGTGGAGTGAATGAATAAAATTCAATTAAAAAGTACAAGTGACCTCAACTCCAGAAATAATAGTGTTTCGACCAAGTTATAACAGTGGGCTCTTCAGTCAGTCTGTTATACCCTACTAAGGCACAAATTTTGGTCGAAGTTTACCGACTCTTATAAAAATCACAGCAAAAAGATACTGTGAATTTTATTATTGTAGGGGAATTTGTTTAAATTCCTGCACCCAGAAAATAAATACCCGTGGTCAGGCTTTTTATAATAAGAAGATGAAGAATTTTAAAAATTAAAATATTGAAATTACTTCTGATTTAAGTGGAGTAAATGAATAAAATTCAATTAAAAAGTACAAGTGACCTCAACTCCAGAAATAATTGTGTTTCGCCCAAGGTATAACAGTGGGCTCTTCAGTCAGTCTGTTATACCCTACTAAGACACAAATTTTAGTCGATGTTTACCGACTCTTATAAAAATCACAACATAAAGATACTGTGAATTTTATTATTCTAGGGGAATTTGTTTAAATTCGTGCACCCAGAAAATAAATACCCGTGGTCAGGTTTTTTATAATAAGAAGATGAAGAAATTTAAATATTAAAATATTGAAATTACTTCTGTTTTAAGTGGAGTGAATGAATAAAATTCAATTAAAAAGTACAAGTGACCTCAACTCCAGAAATAATAGTGTTTCGCCCAAGGTATAACAGTGGGCTATTCAGTCAGTCTGTTATACCCTACTAAGACACAAATTTTGGTCGATGTTTACCGACTCTTATAAAAATCACAGCAAAAAGATACTGTGAATTTTCTTATTCTAGGGAAATTCGTTTAAATTCGTGCACCCAGAAAATAAATACCCGTGGTCAGGTTTTTTATAATAAGAAGATGAAGAAATTCAAATATTAAAATATTGAAATTACTTCTGTTTTAAGTGGAGCGAATGAATAAAATTCAATTAAAAAGTACAAGTGACCTCAACTCCAGAAATAATTGTGTTTCGCCCAAGGTATAACAGTGGGCTCTTCAGTCAGTCTGATATACCCTACTAAGGCACAAATTTTGGTCGATGTTTACCGACTCTTATAAAAATCACAGCAAAAAGATACTGTAAATTTTATTATTCTAGGGGAATTTGTTTAAATTCGTGCACCCAGAAAATAAATACCCGTGGTCAGGTTTTTTATAATAAGAAGATGAAGAAATTTAAATATTAAAATATTGAAATTACTTCTGTTTTAAGTGGAGTGAATGAATAAAATTCAATTAAAAAGTACAAGTGACCTCAACTCCAGAAATAATTGTGTTTCGCCCAAGGTATAACAGTGGGCTCTTCAGTCAGTCTGTTATAATCTACTAAGACACAAATTTTGGTCGGTATTAACCGACTCTTATAAAAATCACAGCATAAAGTAACTGTGAATTTTATTATTCTAGGGGAATTTGTTTAAATTCGTGCACCCAGAAAATAAATACCCGTGGTCAGGTTTTTTATAATAAGAAGATGAAGAAATTTAAATATTACAATATTGAAATAACTTCTGTTTTAAGTGGAATGAATGAATAAAATTCAATTAAAGAGTACAAGTGACCTCAACTCCAGAAATAATTGTGTCTCGCCCAAGGTATAACAGTGAGCTCTTCAGTCAGTCTGTTTTACCCTACTAAGACACAAATTTTGGTCGATGTTTACCGGCTCTTATAAAAATCACAGCAAAAAGATACTGTGAATTTTATTATTCTAGGGGAATTAGTTTAAATTCGTTCACCCAGAAAATAAATACCCGCGGTCAGGTTTTTTATAATAAGAAGATGAAGAAATTCAAATATTAAAATATTGAAATTACTTCTGTTTTAAGTGGAGCGAATGAATAAAATTCAATTAAAAAGTACAAGTGACCTCAACTCCAGAAATAATAGTGTTTCGCCCAAGGTATAACAGTGGGCTATTCAGTCAGTCTGTTATACCCTACTAAGACACACATTTTGGTCGATGTTTACCGACTCTTATAAAAATCCCAGCAAAAAGATACTGTGAATTTTCTTATTCTAGGGAAATTCGTTTAAATTCGTGCACCCAGAAAATAAATACCCGTGGTCAGGTTTTTTATAATAAGACGATGAAGAAATTCAAATATTAAAATATTGAAATAACTTCTGTTTTAAGTGGAGCGAATGAATAAAATTCAATTAAAAAGTACAAGTGACCTCAACTCCAGAAATAATTGTGTTTCGCCCAAGGTATAACAGTGGGCTCTTCAGTCAGTTTGATATACCCTACTAAGGCACAAATTTTGGTCGATGTTTACCGACTCTTATAAAAATCACAGCAAAAAGATACTGTAAATTTTATTATTCTAGGGGAATTTGTTTAAATTCGTGCACCCAGAAAATAAATACCCGTGGTCAGGTTTTTTATAATAAGAAGATGAAGAAATTTAAATATTAAAATATTGAAATTACTTCTGTTTTAAGTGGAGTGAATGAATAAAATTCAATTAAAAAGTACAAGTGACCTCAACTCCAGAAATAATTGTGTTTCGCCCAAGGTATAACAGTGGGCTCTTCAGTCAGTCTGTTATAATCTACTAAGACACAAATTTTGGTCGGTATTGACCAAAGTTACTGTGAATTTTATTATTCTAGGGGAATTTGTTTAAATTCGTGCACCCAGAAAATAAATACCCGTGGTCAGGTTTTTTATAATAAGAAGATGAAGAAATTTAAATATTAAAATATTGAAATAACTTCTGTTTAAAGGGGAGTGAATGAATAAAATTTAATTAAAAAGTACAAGTGACCTCAACTCCAGAAATAATTGTGTTTCGCCCAAGGTATAACATCGGGCTCTTCAGTCAGTCTATTATACCCTACTAAAACACAAATTTTGGTCGATGTTTGTTATAAATATCACAGCAAAAAGATACTGTGAATTTTATTAGTCTAGGGGAATTTGTTTAAATTCGTGCACCCAGAAAATAAGTTCCCGTGGTCAGGTTTTTATAATAAGAAGATGAAGAAATTTAAATATTAAAATATTGAAATAACTGCTGTTTTAAGTAGAGTGAATGAATAAAATTCAATTAAAAAGTACAAGTGACCTCAACTCCAGAAATAATTGTGTTTCGCCCAAGGTATAACAGTGGGCTCTTCAGTCAGTCTGTTATACCCTACTAAGACACAAATTTTGGTCGATGTTTACCGACTCTTATAAATATCACAGCAAAAAGATACTGTGAATTTTATTAGTCTAGGGGAATTTGTTTAAATTCGTGCACCCAGAAAATAAGTACCCGTGGTCAGGTTTTTATAATAAGAAGATGAAGAAATTTAAATATTAAAATATTGAAATATTTTCTGTTTTAAGTGGAGTGAATGAATAAAATTCAATTAAAAAGTACAAGTGACCTCAACTCCAGAAATAATTGTGTTTCGCCCAAGGTATAACAGTGGGCTCTTCAGTCAGTCTGTTATACCCTACTAAGACACAAATTTTGGTCGATGTTTACCGACTCTTATAAAAATCACAGCAAAAAGATACTGTGAATTTTATTATTCTAGGGGAATTTGTTTAAATTCGTGCACCCAGAAAATAAATACCCGTGGTCAGGTTTTTTATAATAAGAAGATGAAGAAATTCAAATATTAAAATATTGAAATTACTTCTGTTTTAAGTGGAGCGAATGAATAAAATTCAATTAAAAAGTACAAGGGACCTCAACTCCAGAAATAATTGTGTTTCGCCCAAGGTATAACAGTGGGCTCTTCAGTCAGTCTGTTATACCCTACTAAGGCACAAATTTTGGTCGATGTTTACCGACTCTTATAAAAAATCACAGCAAAAAGATACTGTAAATTTTATTATTCTAGGGGCATTTGTTTAAATTCGTGCACCCAGAAAATAAATACCCGTGGTCAGGTTTTTTATAATAAGAAGATGAAGAAATTTAAATATTAAAATATTGAAATAACTTCTGTTTTAAGTGGAGTGAATGAATAAAATTCAATTAAAAAGTAGTAGTGACCTCAACTCCAGAAATAATTGTGTTTCGCCCAAGGTATAACAGTGGGCTCTTCAGTCTGTCTGTTATACCCTACTAAGACACAAATTTTGGTCGATGTTTACCAACTCTTATAAAAATCACAGCAAAAAGATACTGTGAATTTTATTATTCTAGGGGAATTTGTTTAAATTCGTGCACCCAGAAAATAAATACCCGTGGTCAGGTTTTTATAATAAGAAGATGAAGAATTTTAAATATTAAAATATTGAAATAACTTCTGTTTTAAGTGGAATGAATGAATAAAATTCAATTAAAAAGTACAAGTGACCTCAACTCCAGAAATAATTGTGTTTCGCCCAAGGTATAACGGTGGGCTCTTCAGTCAGTCTGTTATACCCTACTAAGACACAAATTTTGGTCGATGTTTACCAACTCTTATAAAAATCACAGCAAAAAGATACTGTGAATTTTATTATTCTAGGGGAATTTGTTTAAATTTGTGCACCCAGAAAATAAATACCCGTGGTCAGGTTTTTATAATAAGAAGATGAAGAAATTTAAATGTTAAAATATTGAAATAACTTCTGTTTTAAGTGGAATGAATGAATAAAATTCAATTAAAAAGTACAAGTGACCTCAACTCCAGAAATAATTATGTTTCGCCCAAGGTATAACAGTGGGCTCTTCAGTCAGTCTGTTATACCCTACTAAGACACAAACTTTGGTCAATGTTTACCGACTCTTATAAAAATCACAGCATAAAGATACTGTGAATTTTATTATTCTAGGGGAATTTGTTTAAATTCGTGCACCCAGAAAATAAATACCCGTGGTCAGGTTTTTTATAATAAGAAGATGAAGAAATTTAAATATTAAAATATTGAAATTACTTCTGTTTTAAGTGGAGTGAATGAATAAAATTCATTTAAAAAGTACAAGTGACCTCAACTCCAGAAATAATAGTGTTCCGCCCAAGGTATAACAGTGGGCTATTTAGTCAGTCTGTTATACCCTACTAAGACACAAATTTTGGTCGATGCTTACCGACTCTTATAAAAATCACAGCAAAAAGATACTGTGAATTTTCGTATTCTAGGGAAATTTGTTTAAATTCGTGCACCCAGAAAATAAATACCCGTGGTCAGGTTTTTTATAATAAGAAGATAAAGAAATTTAAATATTAAAATATTGAAATAACTTCTGTTTAAAGGGGAGTGAATGAATAAAATTCAATTAAAAAGTACAAGTGACATCAACTCCAGAAATAATTGTGTTTCGCCCAAGGTATAACAGTGGGCTCTTCAGTCAGTCTGTTATACCCTACTAAGACACAAATTTTGGTCGATGTTTACCGACTCTTATAAAAATCACTACATAAAGATACTGTGAATTTTATTATTCTAGGGGAATTTGTTTAAACTCGTGCACCCAGAAAATAAATACCCGTGGTCAGGTTTTTTATAATAAGAAGATGAAGAAATTTAAATAATAAAATATTGAAATTACTTCTGTTTTAAGTGGAGTGAATGAATAAAATTCAATTAAAAAGTACAAGTGACCTCAACTCCAGAAATAATAGTGTTCCGCCCAAGGTATAACAGTGGGCTATTCAGTCAGTCTGTTATACCCTACTAAGACACAAATTTTGGTCGATGTTTACCGACTCTTATAAAATTCACAGCAAAAAGATGCTGTGAATTTTATTATTCTAGGGGAATTTGCTTAAATTCATGCACCCAGAAAATAAATACCCGTGGTCAGGTTTTTTATAATAAGAAGATGAAGAAATTTAAATATTAAAATATTGAAATTACTTCTGTTTTAAGTGGAGTGAATGAATAAAATTCAATTAAAAAGTACAAGTGACCTCAACTCCAGAAATAATAGTGTTTCGACCAAGTTATAACAGTGGGCTCTTCAGTCAGTCTGTTATACCCTACTAAGGCACAAATTTTGGTCGAAGTTTACCGACTCTTATAAAAATCACAGCAAAAAGATACTGTGAATTTTATTATTGTAGGGGAATTTGTTTAAATTCCTGCACCCAGAAAATAAATACCCGTGGTCAGGCTTTTTATAATAAGAAGATGAAGAATTTTAAAAATTAAAATATTGAAATTACTTCTGATTTAAGTGGAGTAAATGAATAAAATTCAATTAAAAAGTACAAGTGACCTCAACTCCAGAAATAATTGTGTTTCGCCCAAGGTATAACAGTGGGCTCTTCAGTCAGTCTGTTATACCCTACTAAGACACAAATTTTAGTCGATGTTTACCGACTCTTATAAAAATCACAACATAAAGATACTGTGAATTTTATTATTCTAGGGGAATTTGTTTAAATTCGTGCACCCAGAAAATAAATACCCGTGGTCAGGTTTTTTATAATAAGAAGATGAAGAAATTTAAATATTAAAATATTGAAATTACTTCTGTTTTAAGTGGAGTGAATGAATAAAATTCAATTAAAAAGTACAAGTGACCTCAACTCCAGAAATAATAGTGTTTCGCCCAAGGTATAACAGTGGGCTATTCAGTCAGTCTGTTATACCCTACTAAGACACAAATTTTGGTCGATGTTTACCGACTCTTATAAAAATCACAGCAAAAAGATACTGTGAATTTTCTTATTCTAGGGAAATTCGTTTAAATTCGTGCACCCAGAAAATAAATACCCGTGGTCAGGTTTTTTATAATAAGAAGATGAAGAAATTCAAATATTAAAATATTGAAATTACTTCTGTTTTAAGTGGAGCGAATGAATAAAATTCAATTAAAAAGTACAAGTGACCTCAACTCCAGAAATAATTGTGTTTCGCCCAAGGTATAACAGTGGGCTCTTCAGTCAGTCTGATATACCCTACTAAGGCACAAATTTTGGTCGATGTTTACCGACTCTTATAAAAATCACAGCAAAAAGATACTGTAAATTTTATTATTCTAGGGGAATTTGTTTAAATTCGTGCACCCAGAAAATAAATACCCGTGGTCAGGTTTTTTATAATAAGAAGATGAAGAAATTTAAATATTAAAATATTGAAATTACTTCTGTTTTAAGTGGAGTGAATGAATAAAATTCAATTAAAAAGTACAAGTGACCTCAACTCCAGAAATAATTGTGTTTCGCCCAAGGTATAACAGTGGGCTCTTCAGTCAGTCTGTTATAATCTACTAAGACACAAATTTTGGTCGGTATTAACCGACTCTTATAAAAATCACAGCATAAAGTAACTGTGAATTTTATTATTCTAGGGGAATTTGTTTAAATTCGTGCACCCAGAAAATAAATACCCGTGGTCAGGTTTTTTATAATAAGAAGATGAAGAAATTTAAATATTACAATATTGAAATAACTTCTGTTTTAAGTGGAATGAATGAATAAAATTCAATTAAAGAGTACAAGTGACCTCAACTCCAGAAATAATTGTGTCTCGCCCAAGGTATAACAGTGAGCTCTTCAGTCAGTCTGTTTTACCCTACTAAGACACAAATTTTGGTCGATGTTTACCGGCTCTTATAAAAATCACAGCAAAAAGATACTGTGAATTTTATTATTCTAGGGGAATTAGTTTAAATTCGTTCACCCAGAAAATAAATACCCGCGGTCAGGTTTTTTATAATAAGAAGATGAAGAAATTCAAATATTAAAATATTGAAATTACTTCTGTTTTAAGTGGAGCGAATGAATAAAATTCAATTAAAAAGTACAAGTGACCTCAACTCCAGAAATAATAGTGTTTCGCCCAAGGTATAACAGTGGGCTATTCAGTCAGTCTGTTATACCCTACTAAGACACACATTTTGGTCGATGTTTACCGACTCTTATAAAAATCCCAGCAAAAAGATACTGTGAATTTTCTTATTCTAGGGAAATTCGTTTAAATTCGTGCACCCAGAAAATAAATACCCGTGGTCAGGTTTTTTATAATAAGACGATGAAGAAATTCAAATATTAAAATATTGAAATAACTTCTGTTTTAAGTGGAGCGAATGAATAAAATTCAATTAAAAAGTACAAGTGACCTCAACTCCAGAAATAATTGTGTTTCGCCCAAGGTATAACAGTGGGCTCTTCAGTCAGTTTGATATACCCTACTAAGGCACAAATTTTGGTCGATGTTTACCGACTCTTATAAAAATCACAGCAAAAAGATACTGTAAATTTTATTATTCTAGGGGAATTTGTTTAAATTCGTGCACCCAGAAAATAAATACCCGTGGTCAGGTTTTTTATAATAAGAAGATGAAGAAATTTAAATATTAAAATATTGAAATTACTTCTGTTTTAAGTGGAGTGAATGAATAAAATTCAATTAAAAAGTACAAGTGACCTCAACTCCAGAAATAATTGTGTTTCGCCCAAGGTATAACAGTGGGCTCTTCAGTCAGTCTGTTATAATCTACTAAGACACAAATTTTGGTCGGTATTGACCAAAGTTACTGTGAATTTTATTATTCTAGGGGAATTTGTTTAAATTCGTGCACCCAGAAAATAAATACCCGTGGTCAGGTTTTTTATAATAAGAAGATGAAGAAATTTAAATATTACAATATTGAAATAACTTCTGTTTTATGTGGAATGAATGAATAAAATTCAATTAAAGAGTACAAGTGACGTCAACTCCAGAAATAATTGTGTTTCGCCCAAGGTAAAACAGTGGGCTCTTCAGTCAGTCTGTTTTACCCTACTAAGACACAAATGTTGGTCGATGTTGACCGGCTCTTATAAAAATCACAGCAAAAAGATACTGTGAATTTTATTATTCTAGGGGAATTAGTTTAAATTCGTGCACCCAGAAAATAAATACCCGTGGTCAGGTTTTTTATAATAAGAAGATGAAGAAATTTAAATATTAAAATATTGAAATAACTTCTGTTTTAAGTGGAATGAATGAATAAAATTCAATTAGAAAGTACAAGTGACCTCAACTCCAGAAATAATAGTGTTTCGCCCAAGGTATAACAGTAGGCTCTTCAGTCAGTCTGTTGTACCCTACTAAGACACAAATTTTGGTCGATGTTTACCGACTCTTATAAAAATCACAGCAAAAAGATACTGTGAATTTTATTATTCTAGGGGAATTTGTTTAAATTCGTGCACCCAGAAAATAAATACCCGTGGTCAGGTTTTTTATAATAAGAAGATGAATGAATAAAATTCAATTAAAAAGTACAAGTGACCTCAACTCAAGAAATAATTGTGTTTCGCCCACGGTATAACAGTGGGCTCTTCAGTCAGTCTGTTATACCCTTCTAAGACACAAATTTTGGTCGATGTTTACCGACTCTTATAAAAATCACAACATAAAGATACTGTGAATTTTATTATTCTAGGGGAATTTGTTTAAATTCGTGCACCCAGAAAATAAATACCCGTGGTCAGGTTTTTATAATAAGAAGATGAAGAAATTTAAATGTTAAAATATTGAAATAAATTCTGTTTTAAGTGGAATGAATGAATAAAATTCAATTAAAAAGTACAAGTGACCTCAACTCCAGAAATAATTGTGTTTCGCCCAAGGTATAACGGTGGGCTCTTCAGTCAGTCTGTTATACCCTACTAAGACACAAATTTTGGTCGATGTTTACCAACTCTTATAAAAATCACAGCAAAAAGATACTGTGAATTTTATTATTCTAGGGGAATTTGTTTAAATTCGTGCACCCAGAAAATAAATACCCGTGGTCAGGTTTTTATAATAAGAAGATGAAGAAATTTAAATGTTAAAATATTGAAATAACTTCTGTTTTAAGTGGAATGAATGAATAAAATTCAATTAAAAAGTACAAGTGACCTCAACTCCAGAAATAATTGTGTTTCGCCCAAGGTATAACAGTGGGCTCTTCAGTCAGTCTGTTATACCCTACTAAGACACAAACTTTGGTCAATGTTTACCGACTCTTATAAAAATCACAGCATAAAGATACTGTGAATTTTATTATTCTAGGGGAATTTGTTTAAATTCGTGCACCCAGAAAATAAATACCCGTGGTCAGGTTTTTTATAATAAGAAGATGAAGAAATTTAAATATTAAAATATTGAAATTACTTCTGTTTTAAGTGGAGTGAATGAATAAAATTCATTTAAAAAGTACAAGTGACCTCAACTCCAGAAATAATAGTGTTCCGCCCAAGGTATAACAGTGGGCTATTTAGTCAGTCTGTTATACCCTACTAAGACACAAATTTTGGTCGATGCTTACCGACTCTTATAAAAATCACAGAAAATAAATACCCGTGGTCAGGTTTTTTATAATAAGAAGATGAAGAAATTTAAATATTAAAATATTGAAATAACTTCTGTTTAAAGGGGAGTGAATGAATAAAATTCAATTAAAAAGTACAAGTGACATCAACTCCAGAAATAATTGTGTTTCGCCCAAGGTATAACAGTGGGCTCTTCAGTCAGTCTGTTATACCCTACTAAGACACAAATTTTGGTCGATGTTTACCGACTCTTATAAAAATCACAACATAAAGATACTGTGAATTTTATTATTCTAGGGGAATTTGTTTAAATTCATGCACCCAGAAAATAAATACCCGTGGTCAGGTTTTTTATAATAAGAAGATGAAGAAATTTAAATATCAAAATATTGAAATTACTTCTGTTTTAAGTGGAGTGAATGAATAAAATTCAATTAAAAAGTACAAGTGACCTCAACTCCAGAAATAATAGTGTTTCGACCAAGTTATAACAGTGGGCTCTTCAGTCAGTCTGTTATACCCTACTAAGACACAAATTTTGGTCGAAGTTTACCGACTCTTATAAAAATTACAGCAAAAAGATACTGTGAATTTTATTATTGTAGGGGAATTTGTTTAAATTCCTGCACCCAGAAAATAAATACCCGTGGTCAGGCTTTTTATAATAAGAAGATGAAGAATTTTAAAAATTAAAATATTGAAATTACTTCTGTTTTAAGTGGAGTAAATGAATAAAATTCAATTAAAAAGTACAAGTGACCTCAACTCCAGAAATAATTGTGTTTCGCCCAAGGTATAACAGTGGGCTCTTCAGTCAGTCTGTTATACCCTACTAAGACACAAATTTTAGTCGATGTTTACCGACTCTTATAAAAATCACAACAAAAAGATACTGTGAATTTTATTATTCTAGGGGAATTTGTTTAAATTCGTGCACCCAGAAAATAAATACCCGTGGTCAGGTTTTTTATAATAAGAAGATGAAGAAATTTAAATATTAAAATATTGAAATTACTTCTGTTTTAAGTGGAGTGAATGAATAAAATTCAATTAAAAAGTACAAGTGACCTCAACTCCAGAAATAATAGTGTTTCGCCCAAGGTATAACAGTGGGCTATTCAGTCAGTCTGTTATACCCTACTAAGACACAAATTTTGGTCGATGTTTACCGACTCTTATAAAAATCACAGCAAAAAGTTACTGTGAATTTTCTTATTCTAGGGAAATTCGTTTAAATTCGTGCACCCAGAAAATAAATACCCGTGGTCAGGTTTTTTATAATAAGAAGATGAAGAAATTCAAATATTAAAATATTGAAATTACTTCTGTTTTAAGTGGAGCGAATGAATAAAATTCAATTAAAAAGTACAAGTGACCTCAACTCCAGAAATAATTGTGTTTCGCCCAAGGTATAACAGTGGGCTCTTCAGTCAGTCTGATATACCCTACTAAGGCACAAATTTTGGTCGATGTTTACCGACTCTTATAAAAATCACAGCAAAATGATACTGTAAATTTTATTATTCTAGGGGAATTTGTTTAAATTCGTGCACCCAGAAAATAAATACCCGTGGTCAGGTTTTTTATAATAAGAAGATGAAGAAATTTAAATATTAAAATATTGAAATTACTTCTGTTTTAAGTGGAGTGAATGAATAAAATTCAATTAAAAAGTACAAGTGACCTCAACTCCAGAAATAATTGTGTTTCGCCCAAGGTATAACAGTGGGCTCTTCAGTCAGTCTGTTATAATCTACTAAGACACAAATTTTGGTCGGTATTAACCGACTCTTATAAAAATCACAGCATAAAGTTACTGTGAATTTTATTATTCTAGGGGAATTTGTTTAAATTCGTGCACCCAGAAAATAAATACCCGTGGTCAGGTTTTTTATAATAAGAAGATGAAGAAATTTAAATATTACAATATTGAAATAACTTCTGTTTTAAGTGGAATGAATGAATAAAATTCAATTAAAGAGTACAAGTGACCTCAACTCCAGAAATAATTGTGTTTCGCCCAAGGTATAACAGTGGGCTCTTCAGTCAGTCTGTTTTACCCTACTAAGACACAAATTTTGGTCGATGTTTACCGGCTCTTATAAAAATCACAGCAAAAAGATACTGTGAATTTTATTATTCTAGGGGAATTAGTTTAAATTCGTTCACCCAGAAAATAAATACCCGTGGTCAGGTTTTTTATAATAAGAAGATGAAGAAATTCAAATATTAAAATATTGAAATTACTTGTTTTAAGTGGAGCGAATGAATAAAATTCAATTAAAAAGTACAAGTGACCTCAACTCCAGAAATAATAGTGTTTCGCCCACGGTATAACAGTGGGCTATTCAGTCAGTCTGTTATACCCTACTAAGACACACATTTTGGTCGATGTTTACCGACTCTTATAAAAATCCCAGCAAAAAGATACTGTGAATTTTCTTATTCTAGGGAAATTCGTTTAAATTCGTGCACCCAGAAAATAAATACCCGTGGTCAGGTTTTTTATAATAAGAAGATGAAGAAATTCAAATATTAAAATATTGAAATTACTTCTGTTTTAAGTGGAGCGAATGAATAAAATTCAATTAAAAAGTACAAGTGACCTCAACTCCAGAAATAATTGTGTTTCGCCCAAGGTATAACAGTGGGCTCTTCAGTCAGTTTGATATACCCTACTAAGGCACAAATTTTGGTCGATGTTTACCGACTCTTATAAAAATCACAGCAAAAAGATACTGTAAATTTTATTATTCTAGGGGAATTTGTTCAAATTCGTGCACCCAGAAAATAAATACCCGTGGTCAGGTTTTTTATAATAAGAAGATGAAGAAATTTAAATATTAAAATATTGAAATTACTTCTGTTTTAAGTGGAGTGAATGAATAAAATTCAATTAAAAAGTACAAGTGACCTCAACTCCAGAAATAATTGTGTTTCGCCCAAGGTATAACAGTGGGCTCTTCAGTCAGTCTGTTATAATCTACTAAGACACAAATTTTGGTCGGTATTGACCGACTCTTATAAAAATCACAGCATAAAGTTACTGTGAATTTTATTATTCTAGGGGAATTTGTTTAAATTCGTGCACCCAGAAAATAAATACCCGTGGTCAGGTTTTTTATAATAAGAAGATGAAGAAATTTAAATATTACAATATTGAAATAACTTCTGTTTTAAGTGGAATGAATGAATAAAATTCAATTAAAGAGTACAAGTGACGTCAACTCCAGAAATAATTGTGTTTCGACCAAGGTAAAACAGTGGGCTCTTCAGTCAGTCTGTTTTACCCTACTAAGACACAAATGTTGGTCGATGTTGACCGGCTCTTATAAAAATCACAGCAAAAAGATACTGTGAATTTTATTATTCTAGGGGAATTAGTTTAAATTCGTGCACCCAGAAAATAATTAGCCGTGGTCAGGTTTTTTATAATAAGAAGATGAAGAAATTTAAATATTAAAATATTGAAATTACTTCTGTTTTAAGTGGAGTGAATGAATAAAATTCAATTAAAAAGTACAAGTGACCTCAACTCCAGAAATAATAGTGTTTCGCCCAAGGTATAACAGTGGGCTATTCAGTCAGTCTGTTATACCCTACTAAGACACAAATTTTGGTCGATGTTTACCGACTCTTATAAAAATCACAGCAAAAAGATACTGTGAATTTTCTTATTCTAGGGAAATTCGTTTAAATTCGTGCACCCAGAAAATAAATACCCGTGGTCAGGTTTTTTATAATAAGAAGATGAAGAAATTCAAATATTAAAATATTGAAATTACTTCTGTTTTAAGTGGAGCGAATGAATAAAATTCAATTAAAAAGTACAAGTGACCTCAACTCCAGAAATAATTGTGTTTCGCCCAAGGTATAACAGTGGGCTCTTCAGTCAGTCTGATATACCCTACTAAGGCACAAATTTTGGTCGATGTTTACCGACTCTTATAAAAATCACAGCAAAATGATACTGTAAATTTTATTATTCTAGGGGAATTTGTTTAAATTCGTGCACCCAGAAAATAAATACCCGTGGTCAGGTTTTTTATAATAAGAAGATGAAGAAATTTAAATATTAAAATATTGAAATTACTTCTGTTTTAAGTGGAGTGAATGAATAAAATTCAATTAAAAAGTACAAGTGACCTCAACTCCAGAAATAATTGTGTTTCGCCCAAGGTATAACAGTGGGCTCTTCAGTCAGTCTGTTATAATCTACTAAGACACAAATTTTGGTCGGTATTAACCGACTCTTATAAAAATCACAGCATAAAGTTACTGTGAATTTTATTATTCTAGGGGAATTTGTTTAAATTCGTGCACCCAGAAAATAAATACCCGTGGTCAGGTTTTTTATAATAAGAAGATGAAGAAATTTAAATATTACAATATTGAAATAACTTCTGTTTTAAGTGGAATGAATGAATAAAATTCAATTAAAGAGTACAAGTGACCTCAACTCCAGAAATAATTGTGTTTCGCCCAAGGTATAACAGTGGGCTCTTCAGTCAGTCTGTTTTACCCTACTAAGACACAAATTTTGGTCGATGTTTACCGGCTCTTATAAAAATCACAGCAAAAAGATACTGTGAATTTTATTATTCTAGGGGAATTAGTTTAAATTCGTTCACCCAGAAAATAAATACCCGTGGTCAGGTTTTTTATAATAAGAAGATGAAGAAATTCAAATATTAAAATATTGAAATTACTTGTTTTAAGTGGAGCGAATGAATAAAATTCAATTAAAAAGTACAAGTGACCTCAACTCCAGAAATAATAGTGTTTCGCCCACGGTATAACAGTGGGCTATTCAGTCAGTCTGTTATACCCTACTAAGACACACATTTTGGTCGATGTTTACCGACTCTTATAAAAATCCCAGCAAAAAGATACTGTGAATTTTCTTATTCTAGGGAAATTCGTTTAAATTCGTGCACCCAGAAAATAAATACCCGTGGTCAGGTTTTTTATAATAAGAAGATGAAGAAATTCAAATATTAAAATATTGAAATTACTTCTGTTTTAAGTGGAGCGAATGAATAAAATTCAATTAAAAAGTACAAGTGACCTCAACTCCAGAAATAATTGTGTTTCGCCCAAGGTATAACAGTGGGCTCTTCAGTCAGTTTGATATACCCTACTAAGGCACAAATTTTGGTCGATGTTTACCGACTCTTATAAAAATCACAGCAAAAAGATACTGTAAATTTTATTATTCTAGGGGAATTTGTTCAAATTCGTGCACCCAGAAAATAAATACCCGTGGTCAGGTTTTTTATAATAAGAAGATGAAGAAATTTAAATATTAAAATATTGAAATTACTTCTGTTTTAAGTGGAGTGAATGAATAAAATTCAATTAAAAAGTACAAGTGACCTCAACTCCAGAAATAATTGTGTTTCGCCCAAGGTATAACAGTGGGCTCTTCAGTCAGTCTGTTATAATCTACTAAGACACAAATTTTGGTCGGTATTGACCGACTCTTATAAAAATCACAGCATAAAGTTACTGTGAATTTTATTATTCTAGGGGAATTTGTTTAAATTCGTGCACCCAGAAAATAAATACCCGTGGTCAGGTTTTTTATAATAAGAAGATGAAGAAATTTAAATATTACAATATTGAAATAACTTCTGTTTTAAGTGGAATGAATGAATAAAATTCAATTAAAGAGTACAAGTGACGTCAACTCCAGAAATAATTGTGTTTCGACCAAGGTAAAACAGTGGGCTCTTCAGTCAGTCTGTTTTACCCTACTAAGACACAAATGTTGGTCGATGTTGACCGGCTCTTATAAAAATCACAGCAAAAAGATACTGTGAATTTTATTATTCTAGGGGAATTAGTTTAAATTCGTGCACCCAGAAAATAATTACCCGTGGTCAGGTTTTTTATAATAAGAAGATGAAGAAATTTAAATATTAAAATATTGAAATAACTTCTGTTTTAAGTGGAATGAATGAATAAAATTCAATTAGAAAGTACAAGTGACCTCAACTCCAGAAATAATAGTGTTTCGCCCAAGGTATAACAGTAGGCTCTTCAGTCAGTCTGTTGTACCCTACTAAGACACAAATTTTGGTCGATGTTTACCGACTCTTATAAAAATCACAGCAAAAAGATACTGTGAATTTTATTATTCTAGGGGAATTTGTTTAAATTCGTGCACCCAGAAAATAAATACCCGTGGTCAGGTTTTTTATAATAAGAAGATGAATATAAAATTCAATTAAAAAGTACAAGTGACCTCAACTCAAGAAATAATTGTGTTTCGCCCAAGGTATAACAGTGGGCTCTTCAGTCAGTCTGTTATACCCTTCTAAGACACAAATTTTGGTCGATGTTTACCGACTCTTATAAAAATCACAACATAAAGATACTGTGAATTTTATTATTCTAGGGGAATTTGTTTAAATTCGTGCACCCAGAAAATAAATACCCATGGTCAGGTTTTTATAATAAGAAGATGAAGAAATTTAAATATTAAAATATTGAAATAACTTCTGTTTTAAGTGGAATGAATGAATAAAATTCAATTAAAAAGTACAAGTGACCTCAACTCCAGAAATAATTGTGTTTCGCCCAAGGTATAACAGTGGGCTCTTCAGTCAGTTTGTTATAATCTACTAAGACACAAATTTTGGTCGATATTTACCGACTCTTACAAAAATCACAGCAAAAAGATACTGTGAATTTTATTATTCTAGGGGAATTTGTTTAAATTCGTGCACCCAGAAAATAAATACCCGTGGTCAGGTTTTTATAATAAGAAGATGAAGAAATTTAAATATTAAAATATTGAAATTACTTCTGTTTTAAGTGGAGTGAATGAATAAAATTCAATTAAAAAGTACAAGTGACCTCAACTCCAGAAATAATTGTGTTTCGCCCAAGGTATAACAGTGGGCTCTTCAGTCAGTCTGTTATACCCTACTAAGACACAAATTTTGGTCGATGTTTACCAACTCTTACAAAAATCACAGCAAAAAGATACTGTGAATTTTATTATTCTAGGGGAATTTGTTTAAATTCGTGCACCCAGAAAATAAATACCCGTGGTCAGGCTTTTTATAATAAGAAGATGAAGAATTTTAAATATTAAAATATTGAAATAACTTCTGTTTTAAGTGGAGTAAATGAATAAAATTCAATTAAAAAGTACAAGTGACCTCAACTCCAGAAATAATTGTGTTTCGCCCGAGGTATAACAGTGGGCTCTTCAGTCAGTCTGTTATACCCTACTAAGACACAAATTTTAGCCGATGTTTACCGACTCTTATAAAAATCACAACATAAAGATACTGTGAATTTTATTATTCTAGGGGAATTTGTTTAAATTCGTGCACCCAGAAAATAAATACCCGTGGTCAGGTTTTTTATAATAAGAAGATGAAGAAATTTAAATATTAAAATATTGAAATTACTTCTGTTTTAAGTGGAGTGAATGAATAAAATTCAATTAAAAAGTACAAGTGACCTCAACTCCAGAAATAATAGTGTTTCGCCCAAGGTATAACAGTGGGCTATTCAGTCAGTCTGTTATACCCTACTAAGACACAAATTTTGGTCGATGTTTACCGACTCTTATAAAAATCACAGCAAAAAGATACTGTGAATTTTCTTATTCTAGGGAAATTTGTTTAAATTCGTGCACCCAGAAAATAAATACCCGTGGTCAGGTTTTTTATAATAAGAAGATGAAGAAATTCAAATATTAAAATATTGAAATTACTTCTGTTTTAAGTGGAGCGAATGAATAAAATTCAATTAAAAAGTACAAGTGACCTCAACTCCAGAAATAATTGTGTTTCGCCCAAGGTATAACAGTGGGCTCTTCAGTCAGTCTGTTATACCCTACTAAGACACAAATTTTGGTCGATGTTTACCGACTCTTATAAAAATCACAGCAAAAAGATACTGTAAATTTTATTATTCTAGGGGAATTTGTTTAAATTCGTGCACCCAGAAAATAAATACCCGTGGTCAGGTTTTTTATAATAAGAAGATGAAGAAATTTAAATATTAAAATATTGAAATTACTTCTGTTTTAAGTGGAGTGAATGAATAAAATTCAATTAAAAAGTACAAGTGACCTCAACTCCAGAAATAATTGTGTTTCGCCCAAGGTATAACAGTGGGCTCTTCAGTCAGCCTGTTTTACCCTACTAAGACACAAATTTTGGTCGATGTTTACCGGCTCTTATAAAAATCACAGCAAAAAGATACTGTAAATTTTATTATTCTAGGGGAATAAGTTTAAATTCGTGCACCCAGAAAATAAATACCCGTGGTCAGGTTTTTTATAATAAGAAGATGAAGAAATTTAAATATTAAAATATTGAAATAACTTCTGTTTTAAGTGGAATGAATGAATAAAATTCAATTAAAAAGTACAAGTGACCTCAACTCCAGAAATAATAGTGTTTCGCTGGGCTCTTCAGTCAGTCTGTTATACCCTACTAAGACACAAATTTTGGACGATGTTTACCGACTCTTATAAAAATCACAGAAAAAAGATACTGTGAATTTTATTATTCTAGGGGAATTTGTTCAAATTCGTGCACCCAGAAAATAAATACCCGTGGTCAGGCTTTTTATAGTAAGAAGATGAATGAATAAAATTCAATTAAAAAGTACAAGTGACCTCAACTCCAGAAATAATTGTGTTTCGCCCAAGGTATAACAGTGGGCTCTTCAGTCAGTCTGTTATACCCTACTAAGACACAAATTTTGGTCGATGTTTACCGACTCTTATAAAAATCACAACATAAAGATACTGTGAATTTTATTATTCTAGGGGAATTTGTTTAAATTCGTGCACCCAGAAAATAAATACCCGTGGTCAGGTTTTTTATAATAAGAAGATGAAAAAATTTAAATATTAAAATATTGAAATTACTTCTGTTTTAAGTGCAGTGAATGAATAAAATTCAATTAAAAAGTACAAGTGACCTCAACTCCAGAAATAATTGTGTTTCGCCCAAGGTATAACAGTGGACTCTTCAATCAGTCTGTTATACCCTACTAAGACACAAATTTTGGTCGATGTTTACCGACTCTTATAAAAATCACAGCAAAGAGATCGTGTGAATTTTATTATTCTAGGGGATTTTGTTTAATTCGTGCACCCAGAAAATAAATACCCGTGGTCAGGTTTTTTATAATAAGAAGATGAAGAAATTTAAATATTAAAATATTGAAATTACTTCTGTTTTAAGTGGAGTGAATGAATAAAATTCAATTAAAGAGTACAAGTGACCTCAACTCCAGAAATAATTGTGTTTCGCCCAAGGTATAACAGTGGGCTCTTCAGTCAGTCTGTTATACCCTTCTAAGACACAAATTTTGGTCGATGTTTACCAACTCTTATAAAAATCACAGCAAAAAGATACTGTGAATTTTATTATTCTAGGGGAATTTGTTTAAATTCGTGCACCCAGAAAATAAATACCCGTGGTCAGGTTTTTATAATAAGAAGATGAAGAAATTTAAATATTAAAATATTGAAATAACTTCTGTTTTAAGTGGAATGAATGAATAAAATTCAATTAAAAAGTACAAGTGACCACAACTCCAGAAATAATTGTGTTTTGCCCAAGGTATAACAGTGGGCTCTTCAGTCAGTCTGTTATACCCTACTAAGACACACATTTTGGTCAATATTTACCGACTCTTATAAAAATCACAGCATAAAGATACTGTGAATTTTATTATTCTAGGGGAATTTGTTTAAATTCGTGCACCCAGAAAATAAATACCCGTGGTCAGGTTTTTTATAATAAGAAGATGAAGAAATTTAAATATTAAAATATTGAAATTACTTCTGTTTTAAGTGGAGTGAATGAATAAAATTCAATTAAAAAGTACAAGTGACCTCAACTCCAGAAATAATAGTGTTCCGCCCAAGATATAACAGTGGGTTATTCAGTCAGTCTGTTATACCCTACTAAGACACAAATTTTGGTCGATGTTTACCGACTCTTATAAAAATCACAGCAAAAAGATACTGTGAATTTTCTTATTCTAGGGAAATTTGTTTAAATTCGTGCACCCAGAATATAAATACCCGTGGTCAGGTTTTTTATAATAAGAAGATGAAGAAATTTTAATATTAAAATATTGAAATTACTTCTGTTTTACGTGGAGTGAATGAATAAAATTCAATTAAAAAGTACAAGTCACCTCAACTCCAGAAATAATTGTGTTTCGCCCAAGGTATAACAATGGGCTCTTCAGTCAGTCTGTTATACCCTACTACGACACCAATTTTAGTCGATGTTTACCGACTCTTATAAAATTCACAGCAAAAAGATGCTGTGAATTTTATTATTCTAAGGGAATTTGTTTAAATTCATGCACCCAGAAAATAAATACCCGTGGTCAGGTTTTTTATAATAAGAAGATGAAGAAATTTAAATATTAAAATATTGAAATTACTTCTGTTTTAAGTGGAGTGAATAAATAAAATTCAATTAAAAAGTACAAGTGATCTCAACTCCAGAAATAATAGTGTTTCGCCCAAGGTATAACAGTGGACTCTTCAGTCAGTCTGTTATACCCTACAAAGACACAAATTTTGGTCGATGTTTACCGACTCTTATAAAAATCAAAGCAAAAAGATACTGTGAATTTTCTTATTCTAGGGAAATTTGTTTAAATTCGTGCACCCAGAAAATAAATACCCGTGGTCAGGTTTTTTATAATAAGAAGATGAAGAAATTCAATATTAAAATATTGAAATTACTTCTGTTTTAAGTGGAGCGAATGAATAAAATTCAATTAAAAAGTACAAGTGACCTCAACTCCAGAAATAATTGTGTTTCGCCCAAGGTATAACAGTGGGCTCTTCAGTAAGTCTGTTGTACCCTACTAAGGCACAAATTTTGGTCGATGTTTACCGACTCTTATAAAAATAACAGCAAAAAGATACTGTAAATTTTATTATTCTAGGGGAATTTGTTTAAATTCGTGCACCCAGAAAATAAATACCCGTGGTCAGGTTTTTTATAATAAGAAGATGAAGAAATTTAAATATTAAAATATTGAAATTACTTCTGTTTTAAGTGGAGTGAATGAATAAAATTCAATTTAAAAGTACAAGTGACCTCAACTCCAGAAATAATTGTGTTTCGCCCAAGGTATAACAGTGGGCTCTTCAGTCAGTCTGTTATAATCTACTAAGACACAAATTTTGGTCGATATTTACCGACTCTTATAAAAATCACAGCATAAAGTTACTGTGAATTTTATTATTCTAGGGGAATTTGTTTAAATTCGTGCACCCAGAAAATAAATACCCGTGGTCAGGTTTTTTATAATAAGAAGATGAAGAAATTTAAATATTAAAATATTGAAATAACTTCTGTTTTAAGTGGAATGAATGAATAAAATTCAATTAAGAAGTACAAGTGACGTCAACTCCAGAAATAATTGTGTTTCGCCCAAGGTATAACAGTGGGCTCTTCAGTCAGTCTGTTATACCCTACTAAGACACAAATTTTGGTCGATGTTTACCAACTCTTATAAAAATCACAGCAAAAATATACTGTGAATTTTATTATTCTAGGGGAATTAGTTTAAATTCGTGCACCCAGAAAATAAATACCCGTGGTCAGGTTTTTTATAATAAGAAGATGAAGAAATTTAATTATTAAAATATTAAAATAACTTCTGTTTTAAGTGGAATGAATGAATAAAATTCAATTAAAAAGTACAAGTGACCTCAACTCCAGAAATAATAGTGTTTCGCCCAAGGTATAACAGTGGGCTCTTCAGTCAGTCTGTTATACCCTACTAAGACACAAATTTTGGTCGATGTTTACCGACTCTTATAAAAATCACAGCAAAAAGATACTGTGAATTTTATTATTCTAGGGGAATTTGTTTAAATTCGTGCACCCAGAAAATAAATACCCGTGATCAGGCTTTTTATAATAAGAAGATGAAGAAATTTAAATATTAAAATATTGAAATAACTTCCGTTTTAAGTGGAGTAAATGAATAAAATTCAATTAAAAAGTACAAGTGACCTCAACTCCAGAAATAATTGTGTTTCGCCCAAGGTATAACAGTGGGCTCTTCAGTCAGTCTGTTATACCCTACTAAGACACAAATTTTGGTCGATGTTTACCGACTCTTATAAAAATCACAACATAAAGATACTGTGAATTTTATTATTCTAGGGGAATTTGTTTAAATTCGTGCACCCAGAAAATAAATACCCGTGGTCAGGTTTTTTATAATAAGAAGATGAAAAAATTTAAATATTGAAATTACTTCTGTTTTAAGTGGAGTGAATGAATAAAATTCAATTAAAAAGTACAAGTGACCTCAACTCCAGAAATAATAGTGTTTCGCCCAAGGTATAACAGTGGGCTATTCAGTCAGTCTGTTATACCCTACTAAGACACACTTTGAATTTTCTTATTCTAGGGAAATTTGTTTAAATTCGTGCACCCAGAAAATAAATACCCGTGCTCAGGATTTTTATAATAAGAAGATGAAGAAATTTAAATATTAAAATATTGAAATTACTTCTGTTTTAATTGGAGTGAATGAATAAAATTCAATTAAAAAGTACAAGTGACCTCAACTCCAGAAATAATTGTGTTTCGCCCAAGGTATAACAGTGGACTCTTCAGTCAGTCTGTTATACCCTACTAAGACACAAATTTTGGTCGATGTTTACCGACTCTTATAAAAATCACAGCAAAAAGATACTGTGAATTTTATTATTCTAGGGGATTTTGTTTAATTAGTGCACCCAGAAAATAAATAGCCGTGGTCAGGTTTTTTTATAATAAAAAGAAGAAGAAATTTAAATATTAAAATATTGAAATTACTTCTGTTTTAAGTGGAGTGAATGAATAAAATTCAATTAAAAAGTACAAGTGACCTCAACTCCAGAAATAATTGTGTTTCGCCCAAGGTATAACAGTGGGCTCTTCAGTCAGTCTGTTATACCCTACTAAGACACAAATTTTGGTGGTTGTTTACCGACTCTTATAAAAATCACAGCAAAAATATACTGTGAATTTTATTATTCTAGGGGAATTAGTTTAAATTCGTGCACCCAGAAAATAAATACCCGTGGTCAGGTTTTTTATAATAAGAAGATGAAGAAATTTAAATATTAAAATATTGAAATTACTTCTGTTTTAAGTGAAGTGAATGAATAAAATTCAATTAAAAAGTACAAGTGACCTCAACTCCAGAAATAATTGTGTTTCACCCAAGGTATAACAGTGGGCTCTTCAGTCAGTCTGTTATACCCTACTAAGACACAAATTTTGGTCGATGTTTACCGACTCTTATAAAAATCACAGCAAAAAGATACTGTGAATTTTATTATTCTAGGGGAATTTGTTTAAATTCGTGCACCCAGAAAATAAATACCCGTGATCAGGCTTTTTATAATAAGAAGATGAAGAAATTTAAATATTAAAATATTGAAATAACTTCCGTTTTAAGTGGAGTAAATGAATAAAATTCAATTAAAAAGTACAAGTGACCTCAACTCCAGAAATAATTGTGTTTCGCCCAAGGTATAACAGTGGGCTCTTCAGTCAGTCTGTTATACCCTACTAAGACACAAATTTTGGTCGATGTTTACCGACTCTTATAAAAATCACAACATAAAGATACTGTGAATTTTATTATTCTAGGGGAATTTGTTTAAATTCGTGCACCCAGAAAATAAATACCCGTGGTCAGGTTTTTTATAATAAGAAGATGAAGAAATTTAAATATTAAAATATTGAAATAACTTCTGTTTTAAGTGGAATGAATGAATAAAATTCAATTAAGAAGTACAAGTGACGTCAACTCCAGAAATAATTGTGTTTCGCCCAAGGTATAACAGTGGGCTCTTCAGTCAGTCTGTTTTACCCTACTAAGACACAAATTTTGGTCGATGTTTACCAACTCTTATAAAAATCACAGCAAAAATATACTGTGAATTTTATTATTCTAGGGGAATTAGTTTAAATTCGTGCACCCAGAAAATAAATACCCGTGGTCAGGTTTTTTATAATAAGAAGATGAAGAAATTTAATTATTAAAATATTAAAATAACTTCTGTTTTAAGTGGAATGAATGAATAAAATTCAATTAAAAAGTACAAGTGACCTCAACTCCAGAAATAATAGTGTTTCGCCCAAGGTATAACAGTGGGCTCTTCAGTCAGTCTGTTATACCCTACTAAGACACAAATTTTGGTCGATGTTTACCGACTCTTATAAAAATCACAGCAAAAAGATACTGTGAATTTTATTATTCTAGGGGAATTTGTTTAAATTCGTGCACCCAGAAAATAAATACCCGTGATCAGGCTTTTTATAATAAGAAGATGAAGAAATTTAAATATTAAAATATTGAAATAACTTCCGTTTTAAGTGGAGTAAATGAATAAAATTCAATTAAAAAGTACAAGTGACCTCAACTCCAGAAATAATTGTGTTTCGCCCAAGGTATAACAGTGGGCTCTTCAGTCAGTCTGTTATACCCTACTAAGACACAAATTTTGGTCGATGTTTACCGACTCTTATAAAAATCACAACATAAAGATACTGTGAATTTTATTATTCTAGGGGAATTTGTTTAAATTCGTGCACCCAGAAAATAAATACCCGTGGTCAGGTTTTTTATAATAAGAAGATGAAAAAATTTAAATATTGAAATTACTTCTGTTTTAAGTGGAGTGAATGAATAAAATTCAATTAAAAAGTACAAGTGACCTCAACTCCAGAAATAATAGTGTTTCGCCCAAGGTATAACAGTGGGCTATTCAGTCAGTCTGTTATACCCTACTAAGACACACTTTGAATTTTCTTATTCTAGGGAAATTTGTTTAAATTCGTGCACCCAGAAAATAAATACCCGTGCTCAGGATTTTTATAATAAGAAGATGAAGAAATTTAAATATTAAAATATTGAAATTACTTCTGTTTTAATTGGAGTGAATGAATAAAATTCAATTAAAAAGTACAAGTGACCTCAACTCCAGAAATAATTGTGTTTCGCCCAAGGTATAACAGTGGACTCTTCAGTCAGTCTGTTATACCCTACTAAGACACAAATTTTTGTCGATGTTTACCGACTCTTATAAAAATCACAGCAAAAAGATACTGTGAATTTTATTATTCTAGGGGATTTTGTTTAATTAGTGCACCCAGAAAATAAATAGCCGTGGTCAGGTTTTTTTATAATAAAAAGAAGAAGAAATTTAAATATTAAAATATTGAAATTACTTCTGTTTTAAGTGGAGTGAATGAATAAAATTCAATTAAAAAGTACAAGTGACCTCAACTCCAGAAATAATTGTGTTTCGCCCAAGGTATAACAGTGGGCTCTTCAGTCAGTCTGTTATACCCTACTAAGACACAAATTTTGGTGGTTGTTTACCGACTCTTATAAAAATCACAGCAAAAATATACTGTGAATTTTATTATTCTAGGGGAATTAGTTTAAATTCGTGCACCCAGAAAATAAATACCCGTGGTCAGGTTTTTTATAATAAGAAGATGAAGAAATTTAAATATTAAAATATTGAAATTACTTCTGTTTTAAGTGAAGTGAATGAATAAAATTCAATTAAAAAGTACAAGTGATCTCAACTCCAGAAATAATAGTGTTTCGCCCAAGGTATAACAGTAGGCTCTTCAATCAGTCTGTTATACCCTACTAAGACACAAATTTTGGTCGATGTTTACCGACTCTTATAAAAATCAAAGCAAAAAGATACTGTGAATTTTATTATTCTAGGGGAATTTGTTTAAATTCGTGGCACCCAGAAAATAAATACCCGTGGTCAGGTTTTTTATAATAAGAAGTTTTAAGTGGAGTGAATGAATAAAATTCAGTTAAAAAGTACAAGTGTGTTTCGCCCAAGGTATAACAGTGGGCCCTTCAGTCAGTCTGTTATACCCTACTAAGAGACAAATTTTGGTCGATGTCTACCGACTCTTATAAAAATCACAGCAAAAATATACTGTCAATTTTATTATTCTAGGGGAATTAGTTTAAATTCGTGCACCAAGAAAATAAATACCCTTGGTCAGGTTTTTTATAATAAGAAGATGAAGGAATTTAAATATTAAAATATTGAAATTACTTCTGTTTTAAGTGGAGTGAATGAATAAAATTCAATTAAAAAGTACAAGTGACCTCAACTCCAGAAATAATTGTGTTTCGCCCAAGGTATAACAGTGGGGTCTTCAGTCAGGCTGTTATACCCTACTATGACACAAATTTTGGTCGATGTTTACCAACTCTTATAAAAATCACAGCAAAAATATACTGTGAATTTTATTATTCTAGGGGAATTAGTTTAAATTCGTGCACCCAGAAAATAAATACCCGTGGTCAGGTTTTTTATAATAAGAAGATGAAGAAATTTAAATATTAAAATATTGAAATTACTTCTGTTTTAAGTGGAGTGAATGAATAAAATTCAATTAAAAAGTACAAGTGACCTCAACTCCAGAAATAATTGTGTTTCGCCCAAGGTATAACAGTGGGCTCTTCAGTCAGTCTGTTATACCCTACTATGACACAAATTTTGGTCGATGTTTACCGACTCTTATAAAAATCACAGCAAAAATATACTGTGAATTTTATTATTCTAGGGGAATTAGTTTAAATTCGTGCACCCAGAAAATAAATACCCGTGGTCAGGTTTTTTATAATAAGAAGATGAAGAAATTTAAATATTAAAATATTGAAATTACTTCTGTTTTAAGTGGAGTGAATGAATAAAATTCAATTAAAAAGTACAAGTGATCTCAACTCCAGAAATAATAGTGTTTCGCCCAAGGTATAACAGTAGGCTCTTCAATCAGTCTGTTATACCTTACTAAGACACAAATTTTGGTCGATGTTTACCGACTCTTATAAAAATCACAGCAAAAAGATACTGTGAATTTTATTATTCTAGGGGAATTTGTTTAAATTCGTGGCACCCAGAAAATAAATACCCGTGGTCAGGTTTTTTATAGTAAGAAGTTTTAAGTGGAGTGAATGAATAAAATTCAATTAAAAAGTACAAGTGTGTTTCGCCCAAGGTATAACAGTGGGCCCTTCAGTCAGTCTGTTATACCCTACTAAGAGACAAATTTTGGTCGATGTTTACCGACTCTTATAAAAATCACAGCATAAAGATACTGTGAATTTTATTATTCTAGGGGAATTTGTTTAAATTCGTGCACCCTGAAAATTAATACCCGTGGTCAGGTTTTTTATAATAAGAAGATGAAGAAATTTAAATATTAAAATATTGAAATTACTTCTGTTTTAAGTGGAGTGAATGAATAGAATTCAATTAAAAAGTACAAGTGACCTCAACTCCAGATATAATAGTGTTTCGCCCAAGGTATAACAGTGGGCTCTTCAGTCAGTCTGTTATACCCTACTAAGACACAAATTTTGGTCGAAGTTTACCGACTCTTATAAAAATCACAGCAAAAAGATACTGTGAATTTTATTATTCTAGGGGAATTTGCTTAAATTCGTGCACACAGAAAATAAATACCCGTGGTCAGGTTTTTTATAATAAGAAGATGAAGAAATTTAAATATTAAAATATTGAAATTACTTCTGTTTTAAGTGGAGTGAATGAATAAAATTTAATTAAAAAGTACAAGTGACCTCAACTCCAGAAATAATTGTGTTTCGCCCAAGGTATAACAGTGGGCTCTTCAGTCAGTCTGTTATACCCTACTAAGACACAAATGTTGGTCGATGTTTACCGACTATTATAAAAATCACAGCAAAAAGATACTGTGAATTTTATTATTCTAGGGGAATTTGTTTAATAAGTGCACCCAGAAAATAAATACCCGTGGTCAGGTTTTTTATAATAAGAAGATGAAGAAATTTAAATATTAAAATATTGAAATTACTTCTGTTTTAAGTGGAGTGAATGAATAAAATTCAATTAAAATGTACAAGTGACCTCTACTCTAGAATTAATAGTGTTTCGCCCAAGGTATAACAGTGGGCTCTTCAGTCAGTCTGTTATACCCTACAAAGGCACAAATTTTGGTCGATGTTTACCGACTCTTATAAAAATCCCAGCAAAAAGATACTGTAAATTTTATTATTCTAGGGGAATTTGTTTAAATTCGTGCACCCAGAAAATAAATACCCTTGGTCAGGTTTTTTATAATAAGAAGATGAAGAAATTTAAATATTAAAATATTGAAATTACTTCTGTTTTAAGTGGAGTGAATGAATAAAATTCAATTAAAAAGTACAAGTGACCTCAACTCCAGAAATAATAGTGTTTCGCCCAAGGTATAACAGTGGGCTATTCAGTCAGTCTGTTATACCCTACTAAGACACAAATTTTGGTCGATGTTTACCGACTCTTATAAAAATCACAGCAAAAAGATACTGTGAATTTTATTATTCTAGGGGAATTTGTTTAAATTCGTGCACCTAGAAAATAAATACCCGTGGTCAGGTTTTTTATAATAAGAAGATGAAGAAATTCAAATATTAAAATATTGAAATTACTTCTGTTTTAAGTGGAGCGAATGAATAAAATTCAATTAAAAAGTACAAGTGACCTCAACTCCAGAAATAATTGTGTTTCGCCCAAGGTATAACAGTGGGGTCTTCCGTCAGTCTGTTATACCCTACTAAGGCACAAATTTTGGTCGATGTTTACCGACTCTTATAAAAATCACAGCAAAAAGATACTGTAAATTTTATTATTCTAGGGGAATTTGTTTAAATTCGTGCACCCAGAAAATAAATACCCGTGGTCAGGCTTTTTATAATAAGAAGATGAAGAAATTTAAATATTAAAATATTGAAATAACTTCTGTTTTAAGTGGAGTAAATGAATAAAATTCAATTAAAAAGTACAAGTGACCTCAACTCCAGAAATAATTGTGTTTCGCCCAAGGTATAACAGTGGGCTCTTCAGTCAGTCTGTTATACCCTACTAAGACACAAATTTTGGTCGATGTTTACCGACTCTTATAAAAATCACAGCATAAAGATACTGTGAATTTTATTATTCTAGGGGAATTTGTTTAAATTCGTGCACCCAGAAAATAAATACGCGTGGTCAGGTTTTTTATAATAAGAAGATGAAAAAATTTAAATATTAAAATATTGAAATTACTTCTGTTTTAAGTGGAGTGAATGAATAAAATTCAATTAAAAAGTACAAGTGACCTCAACTCCAGAAATAATAGTGTTTCGCCCAAGGTATAACAGTGGGCTATTCAGTCAGTCGGTTATACCCTACTAAGACACAAATTTTGGTCGATGTTTACCGACTCTTATAAAAATCACAGCAAAAAGATACTGTAAATTTTATTATTCTAGGGGAATTTGTTTAAATTCGTGCACCCAGAAAATAAATACCCGTGGTCAGGCTTTTTATAATAAGAAGATGAAGAAATTTAAATATTAAAATATTGAAATAACTTCTGTTTTAAGTGGAGTAAATGAATAAAATTCAATTAAAAAGTACAAGTGACCTCAACTCCAGAAATAATTGTGTTTCGCCCAAGCTATAACAGTGGGCTCTTCAGTCAGTCTGTTATACCCTACTAAGACACAAATTTTGGTCGATGTTTACCGACTCTTATAAAAATCACAGCAAAAAGATACTGTGAATTTTATTATTCTAGGGGAATTTGTTTAAATTCGTGGCACCCAGAAAATAAATACCCGTGGTCAGGTTTTTTATAGTAAGAAGTTTTAAGTGGAGTGAATGAATAAAATTCAATTAAAAAGTACAAGTGTGTTTCGCCCAAGATATAACAGTGGGCCCTTCAGTCAGTCTGTTATACCCTACTAAGAGACAAATTTTGGTCGATGTTTACCGACTCTTATAAAAATCACAGCATAAAGATACTGTGAATTTTATTATTCTAGGGGAATTTGTTTAATTCGTGCACCCAGAAAATTAATACCCGTGGTCAGGTTTTTTATAATAAGAAGATGAAGAAATTTAAATATTAAAATATTGAAATTACTTCTGTTTTAAGTGGAGTGAATGAATAGAATTCAATTAAAAAGTACAAGTGACCTCAACTCCAGAAATAATAGTGTTTCGCCCAAGGTATAACAGTGGGCTCTTCAGTCAGTCTGTTATACCCTACTAAGACACAAATTTTGGTCGAAGTTTACCGACTCTTATAAAAATCACAGCAAAAAGATACTGTGAATTTTATTATTCTAGGGGAATTTGCTTAAATTCGTGCACACAGAAAATAAATACCCGTGGTCAGGTTTTTTATAATAAGAAGATGAAGAAATTTAAATATTAAAATATTGAAATTACTTCTGTTTTAAGTGGAGTGAATGAATAAAATTTAAATAAAAAGTACAAGTGACCTCAACTCCAGAAATAATTGTGTTTCGCCCAAGGTATAACAGTGGGCTCTTCAGTCAGTCTGTAATACCCTACTAAGACACAAATGTTGGTCGATGTTTACCGACTATTATAAAAATCACAGCAAAAAGATACTGTGCATTTTATTATTCTAGGGGAATTTGTTTAATAAGTGCACCCAGAAAATAAATACCCGTGGTCAGGTTTTTTATAATAAGAAGATGAAGAAATTTAAATATTAAAATATTGAAATTACTTCTGTTTTAAGTGGAGTGAATGAATAAAATTCAATTAAAAAGTACAAGTGACCTCTACTCTAGAAATAATAGTGTTTCGCCCAAGGTATAACAGTGGGCTCTTCAGTCAGTCTGTTATACCCTACAAAGGCACAAATTTTGGTCGATGTTTACCGACTCTTATAAAAATCCCAGCAAAAAGATACTGTAAATTTTATTATTCTAGGGGAATTTGTTTAAATTCGTGCACCCAGAAAATAAATACCCTTGGTCAGGTTTTTTATAATAAGAAGATGAAGAAATTTAAATATTAAAATATTGAAATTACTTCTGTTTTAAGTGGAGTGAATGAATAAAATTCAATTAAAAAGTACAAGTGACCTCAACTCCAGAAATAATAGTGTTTCGCCCAAGGTATAACAGTGGGCTATTCAGTCAGTCGGTTTTACCCTACTAAGACACAAATTTTGGTCGATGGTTACCGACTCTTATAAAATTCACAGCAAAAAGATACTGTGAATTTTCTTATTCTAGGGAAATTTGTTTAAATTCGTGCACCCAGAAAATATATACCCGTGGTCAGGATTTTTATAATAAGAAGATGAAGAAATTTAAATATTAAAATATTGAAATTACTTCTGTTTTAAGTGGAGTGAATGAATAAAATTCAATTAAAAAGTACAAGTGACCTCAACTCCAGAAATAATAGTGTTTCGCCCAAGGTATAACAGTGGGCTATTCAGTCAGTCTGTTATACCCTACTAAGACACAAATTTTGGTCGATGTTTACCGACTCTTATAAAAATCACAGCAAAAAGATACTGTGAATTTTATTATTCTAGGGGAATTTGTTTAAATTCGTGCACCTAGAAAATAAATACCCGTGGTCAGGTTTTTTATAATAAGAAGATGAAGAAATTCAAATATTAAAATATTGAAATTACTTCTGTTTTAAGTGGAGCGAATGAATACAATTCAATTAAAGAGTACAAGTGACCTCAACTCCAGAAATAATTGTGTTTCGCCCAAGGTATAACAGTGGGGTCTTCAGTCAGTCTGTTATACCCTACTAAGGCACAAATTTTGGTCGATGTTTACCGACTCTTATAAAAATCACAGCAAAAAGATACTGTAAATTTTATTATTCTAGGGGAATTTGTTTAAATTCGTGCACCCAGAAAATAAATACCCGTGGTCAGGCTTTTTATAATAAGAAGATGAAGAAATTTAAATATTAAAATATTGAAATAACTTCTGTTTTAAGTGGAGTAAATGAATAAAATTCAATTAAAAAGTACAAGTGACCTCAACTCCAGAAATAATTGTGTTTCGCCCAAGGTATAACAGTGGGCTCTTCAGTCAGTCTGTTATACCCTACTAAGACACAAATTTTGGTCGATGTTTACCGACTCTTATAAAAATCACAGCATAAAGATACTGTGAATTTTATTATTCTAGGGGAATTTGTTTAAATTCGTGCACCCAAAAAATAAATACGCGTGGTCAGGTTTTTTATAATAAGAAGATGAAAAAATTTAAATATTAAAATATTGAAATTACTTCTGTTTTAAGTGGAGTGAATGAATAAAATTCAATTAAAAAGTACAAGTGACCTCAACTCCAGAAATAATAGTGTTTCGCCCAAGGTATAACAGTGGGCTATTCAGTCAGTCGGTTATACCCTACTAAGACACAAATTTTGGTCGATGGTTACCGACTCTTATAAAATTCACAGCAAAAAGATACTGTGAATTTTCTTATTCTAGGGAAATTTGTTTAAATTCGTGCACCCAGAAAATATATACCCGTGGTCAGGATTTTTCTAATAAGAAGATGAAGAAATTTAAATATTAAAATATTGAAATTACTTCTGTTTTAAGTGGAGTGAATGAATAAAATTCAATTAAAAAGTACAAGTGACCTCAACTCCAGAAATAATAGTGTTTCGCCCAAGGTAGTTTTTTTTTTATTTTTTTTATTTAAATAATAATTTTAGCTATATGCCTGTAAGACCTCAGGTCTTTTAAATGCAATGCACGGCACTAGTTAGAAGTAATAGAAGGAAAGGAAAGATTTTTGTTGGCACAGTGGATTGAGAATTAGATGTTAATTATCTCTTTTTTTTCCACGGGTGGCATCCAGTTGAAACTGGGGAATATAGAAAAGAATGCTACCTAGACTGGGGCTCGAACCCACACGTCCAGGTTAGCAGTCAAACACTATATCCACTGCGCCATTGCCACCCGGTATAACAGTGGGCTCTTCAGTCAGTCTGTTATACCCTACTAAGACACAAATTTTGGTCGATGTTTACCGACTTTTATAAAAATCACAGCAAAAAGATACTGTGCATTTTATTATTCTAGGGGAATTAGTTTAAATTCGTGACCCAGAAAATAAATACCCGTGGTCAGGTTTTTTATAATAAGAAGATGAAGAAATTTAAATATTAAAATATTGAAATTACTTCTGTTTTAAGTGGAGTGAATGAATTAAATTCAATTAAAAAGTACAAGTGACCTCAACTCCAGAAATAATAGTGTTTCGTCCAAGGTATAACAGTAGGCTCTTCAGTCAGTCTGTTATACCTTACTAAGACACAAATTTTGGTCGATGTTTACCGACTCTTACAAAAATCACAGCAAAAAGATACTGTGAATTTTATTATACTAGGGGAATTTGTTTAAATTCGTGCACCCAGAAAATAAATACCCGTGGTCAGGTTTTTTATAATAAGAAGATGAAGAAATTTAAATTTTAAAATATTGAAATTACTTCTGTTTTAAGAGGAGTGAATGAATAAAATTCAATTAAAAAGTACAAGTGACCTCAACTCCAGAAATAATCGCCCAAGGTATAACAGTGGGCTATTCAGTCAGTCGGTTATACCCTACCAAGACACAAATTTTGGTCGATGTTTACCGACTCTTATAAAAATCACAGCTAAAAGATACTGTGAATTTTCTTATTCTAGGGAAATTTGTTTAAATTCGTGCACCCAGAAAATATATACCCGTGGTCAGGATTTTTATAATAAGAAGATGAAGAAATTTAAATATTAAAATATTGAAATAACTTCTGTTTTAAGTGGAGTGAATGAATAAAATTCAATTAAAAAGTACAAGTGACATCAACTCCAGAAATAATTGTGTTTCGCCCAATGTATAACAGTGGACTCTTCAGTCAGTCTGTTATACCCTACTAAGACACAAATTTTGGTCGATGTTTACCGACTCTTATAAAAATCAGAGCAAAAAGATACTGCGAATTTTATTATTCTAGGGGAATTTGTTTAATTAGTGCACCCAGAAAATAAATACCCGTGGTCAGGTTTTTTATAATAAGAAGATGAAGAAATTTAAATATTAAAATATTGAAATTACTTCTGTTTTAAGTGGAGTGAATGAATAAAATTCAATTAAAAAGTACAAGTGACCTCAACTCCAGAAATAATTGTGTTTCGCCCAAGGTATAACAGTGGGCTCTTCAGTCAGTCTGTAATACCCTACTATGACACAAATTTTGGTCGATGCTTACAAAAATCACAGCAAAAATATACTGTGAATTTTATTACTCTAGGGGAATTAGCTTAAATTCGTGCACCCAGAAAATAAATACCCGTGGTCAGGTTTTTTATAATAAGAAGATGAAGAAATTTAAATATTAAAATATTGAAATTACTTCTGTTTTAAGTGGAGTGAATGAATAAAATTCAATTAAAAAGTACAAGTGACCTCAACTCCAGAAATAATAGTGTTTCGCCCAAGGTATAACAGTAGGCTCTTCAGTCAGTCTGTTATACCCTACTAAGACACAAATTTTGGTCGATGTTTACCGACTCTTATAAAAATCACAGCAAAAAGATACTGTGAATTTTATTTTTCTAGGGGAATTTGTTTAAATTCGTGGCACCCAGAAAATAAATACCCGTGGTCAGGTTTTATAGTAAGAAGATGAAGAAATTTAAATATTGAAATTACTTCTGTTTTAAGTGGAGTGAATGAATAAAATTCAATTAAAAAGTACAAGTGACCTCAACTCCAGAAATAATAGTGTTTCGCCCAAGGTATAACAGTGGGCTATTCAGTCAGTCTGTTATACGCTACTAAGACACAAATTTTGGTCGATGTTTACCGACTCTTATAAAAATCACAGCAAAAAGATACTGTGAATTTTCTTATTCTAGGGAAATTTGTTTAAATTCGTGCACCCAGAAAATAAATACCAGTGGTCAGGTTTTTTATAATAAGAAGATGAAGAAATTTAAATATTAAAATATTGAAATTACTTCTGTTTTAAGTGGAGTGAATGAATAAAATTCAATTAAAAAGTACAAGTGACCTCAACTCCAGAAATAATAGTGTTTCGCCCAAGGTATAACAGTAGGCTCTTCAGTCAGTCTGTTATACCCTACTAAGACACAAATTTTGGTCGATGTTTACCGACTCTTATAAAAATCACAGCAAAAAGATACTGTGAATTTTATTATTCTAGGGGAATTTGTTTAAATTCGTGGCACCCAGAAAATAAATACCCGTGGTCAGGTTTTATAGTAAGAAGATGAAGAAATTTAAATATTGAAATTACTTCTGTTTTAAGTGGAGTGAATGAATAGAATTCAATTAAAAAGTACAAGTGACCTCAACTCCAGAAATAATAGTGTTTCGCCCAAGGTATAACAGTGGGCTCTTCAGTCAGTCTGTTATACCCTACTAAGACACAAATTTTGGTCGATGTTTACCGACTCTTATAAAAATCACAGCAAAAAGATACTGTGAATTTTATTATTCTAGGGGAATTTGTTTAAATTCGTGCACACAGAAAATAAATACCCGTGGTCAGGTTTTTTTATAATAAGAAGATGAAGAAATTTAAATATTAAAATATTGAAATTACTTCTGTTTTAAGTGGAGTGAATGAATAAAATTCAATTAAAAAGTACAAGTGACCTCAACTCCAGAAATAATTGTGTTTCGCCCAAGGTATAACAGTGGGCTCTTCAGTCAGTCTGTTATACCCTACTAAGACACAAATTTTGGTCGATGTTTACCGACTCTTATAAAAATCACAGCAAAAAGATACTGTGAATTTTATTATTCTAGGGGAATTTGTTTAAATTCGTGCACCCAGAAAATAAATACCCGTGTTCAGGTTTTTTATAATAAGAAGATGAAGAAATTTAAATATTAAAATATTGAAATTACTTCTGTTTTAAGTGGAGTGAATGAATAAAATTCAATTAAAAAGTACAAGTGACCTCAACTCCAGAAATAATAGTGTTTCGCCCAAGGTATAACAGTGGGCTCTTCAGTCAGTCTTTTATACCCTACTAAGGCACAAATTTTGGTCGATGTTTACCGACTCTTATAAAAATCCCAGCAAAAAGATACTGTAAACTTTATTATTCTAGGGGAATTTGTTTAAATTCGTGCACCCAGAAAATAAATACCCTAGGTCAGTTTTTTTATAATAAGAAGATGAAGAAATTTAAATATTAAAATATTGAAATTACTTCTGTTTTAAGTGGAGTGAATGAATATAATTTAATTAAAAAGTACAAGTGACCTCAACTCCAGAAATAATAGTGTTTAGCCCAAGGTATTTTTTTTTTATTTTTTTTATTTAAATAATAATTTTAATTATATGCCTGTAAGACCTCAGGTCTTTTAAATGCAATGCACGGCACTAGTTAGAAGTAATAGAAGGAAAGGAAAGATTTTTGTTGGCACAGTGGATTGAGAATTAGATGTTAATTATCTCTTTTTTTCCACGGGTGGCATCCAGTTGAAACTGGGGAATATAGAAAAGAATGCTACCTAGACTGGGGCTCGAACCCACACGTCCAGGTTAGCAGTCAAACACTATATCCACTGCGCCATTGCCACCCGGTATAACAGTGGGCTCTTCAGTCAGTCTGTTATACCCTACTAAGACACAAATTTTGGTCGATGTTTACCGACTTTTATAAAAATCACAGCAAAAAGATACTGTGCATTTTATTATTCTAGGGGAATTAGTTTAAATTCGTGCACCCAGAAAATAAATACCCGTGGTCAGGTTTTTTATAATAAGAAGATGAAGAAATTTAAATATTAAAATATTGAAATTACTTCTGTTTTAAGTGGAGTGAATGAATAAAATTCAATTAAATAGTACAAGTGACCTCAACTCCAGAAATAATTGTGTTTCGCCCAAGGTATAACAGTGGGCTCTTCAGTCAGTCTGTAATACCCTACTATGACACAAATTTTGGTCGATGTTTACCGACTCTTACAAAAATCACAGCAAAAATATACTGTGAATTTTATTATTCTAGGGGAATTAGCTTAAATTCGTGCACCCAGAAAATAAATACTCGTGGTCAGGTTTTTTATAATAAGAAGATGAAGAAATTTAAATATTAAAATATTGAAATTACTTCTGTTTTAAGTGGAGTGAATGAATAAAATTCAATTAAAAAGTACAAGTGACCTCAACTCCAGAAATAATTGTGTTTCGCCCAAGGTATAACAGTGGGCTCTTCAGTCAGTCTGTTATACCCTACTTAGACACAAAATTTGGTCGATGTTTACCGACTCTTATAAAAATCACAGCAAAAAGATACTGTGAATTTTATTATTCTAGGGGAATTTGTTTAAATTCGTGCACACAGAAAATAAATACCCGTGGTCAGGTTTTTTTATAATAAGAAGATGAAGAAATTTAAATATTAAAATATTGAAATTACTTCTGTTTTAAGTGGAGTGAATGAATAAAATTCAATTAAAAAGTACAAGTGACCTCAACTCCAGAAATAATTGTGTTTCGCCCAAGGCATAACAGTGGGCTCTTCAGTCAGTCTGTTATACCCTACTAAGACACAAATTTTGGTCGATGTTTACCGACTTTTATAAAAATCACAGCAAAAAGATACTGTGCATTTTATTATTCTAGGGGAATTAGTTTAAATTCGTGCACCCAGAAAATAAATACCCGTGGTCAGGTTTTTTATAATAAGAAGATGAAGAAATTTAAATATTAAAATATTGAAATTACTTCTGTTTTAAGTGGAGTGAATGAATAAAATTCAATTAAAAAGTACAAGTGACCTCAACTCCAGAAATAATAGTGTTTCGCCCAAGGTATAACAGTGGGCTCTTCAGTCAGTCTGTAATACCCTACTATGACACAAATTTTGGTCGATGTTTACCGACTCTTACAAAAATCACAGCAAAAATATACTGTGAATTTTATTATTCTAGGGGAATTAGCTTAAATTCGTGCACCCAGAAAATAAATACCCGTGGTCAGGTTTTATAGTAAGAAGATGAAGAAATTTAAATATTGAAATTACTTCTGTTTTAAGTGGAGTGAATGAATAGAATTCAATTAAAAAGTACAAGTGACCTCAACTCCAGAAATAATAGTGTTTCGCCCAAGGTATAACAGTGGGCTCTTCAGTCAGTCTGTTATACCCTACTAAGACACAAATTTTGGTCGATGTTTACCGACTCTTATAAAAATCACAGCAAAAAGATACTGTGAATTTTATTATTCTAGGGGAATTTGTGTAAATTCGTGCACACAGAAAATAAATACCCGTGGTCAGGTTTTTTTATAATAAGAAGATGAAGAAATTTAAATATTAAAATATTGAAATTACTTCTGTTTTAAGTGGAGTGAATGAATAAAATTCAATTAAAAAGTACAAGTGACCTCAACTCCAGAAATAATTGTGTTTCGCCCAAGGTATAACAGTGGGCTCTTCAGTCAGTCTGTTATACCCTACTAAGACACAAATTTTGGTCGATGTTTACCGACTCTTATAAAAATCACAGCAAAAAGATACTGTGAATTTTATTATTCTAGGGGAATTTGTTTAAATTCGTGCACCCAGAAAATAAATACCCGTGTTCAGGTTTTTTATAATAAGAAGATGAAGAAATTTAAATATTAAAATATTGAAATTACTTCTGTTTTAAGTGGAGTGAATGAATAAAATTCAATTAAAAAGTACAAGTGACCTCAACTCCAGAAATAATAGTGTTTCGCCCAAGGTATAACAGTGGGCTCTTCAGTCAGTCTTTTATACCCTACTAAGGCACAAATTTTGGTCGATGTTTACCGACTCTTATAAAAATCCCAGCAAAAAGATACTGTAAACTTTATTATTCTAGGGGAATTTGTTTAAATTCGTGCACCCAGAAAATAAATACCCTAGGTCAGTTTTTTTATAATAAGAAGAAATTTAAATATTAAAATATTGAAATTACTTCTGTTTTAAGTGGAGTGAATGAATATAATTTAATTAAAAAGTACAAGTGACCTCAACTCCAGAAATAATAGTGTTTAGCCCAAGGTATTTTTTTTTTATTTTTTTTATTTAAATAATAATTTTAATTATATGCCTGTAAGACCTCAGGTCTTTTAAATGCAATGCACGGCACTAGTTAGAAGTAATAGAAGGAAAGGAAAGATTTTTGTTGGCACAGTGGATTGAGAATTAGATGTTAATTATCTCTTTTTTTCCACGGGTGGCATCCAGTTGAAACTGGGGAATATAGAAAAGAATGCTACCTAGACTGGGGCTCGAACCCACACGTCCAGGTTAGCAGTCAAACACTATATCCACTGCGCCATTGCCACCCGGTATAACAGTGGGCTCTTCAGTCAGTCTGTTATACCCTACTAAGACACAAATTTTGGTCGATGTTTACCGACTTTTATAAAAATCACAGCAAAAAGATACTGTGCATTTTATTATTCTAGGGGAATTAGTTTAAATTCGTGCACCCAGAAAATAAATACCCGTGGTCAGGTTTTTTATAATAAGAAGATGAAGAAATTTATATATTAAAATATTGAAATTACTTCTGTTTTAAGTGGAGTGAATGAATAAAATTCAATTAAATAGTACAAGTGACCTCAACTCCAGAATTAATTGTGTTTCACCCAAGGTATAACAGTGGGCTCTTCAGTCAGTCTGTAATACCCTACTATGACACAAATTTTGGTCGATGTTTACCGACTCTTACAAAAATCACAGCAAAAATATACTGTGAATTTTATTATTCTAGGGGAATTAGCTTAAATTCGTGCACCCAGAAAATAAATACTCGTGGTCAGGTTTTTTATAATAAGAAGATGAAGAAATTTAAATATTAAAATATTGAAATTACTTCTGTTTTAAGTGGAGTGAATGAATAAAATTCAATTAAAAAGTACAAGTGACCTCAACTCCAGAAATAATTGTGTTTCGCCCAAGGTATAACAGTGGGCTCTTCAGTCAGTCTGTTATACCCTACTTAGACACAAAATTTGGTCGATGTTTACCGACTCTTATAAAAATCACAGCAAAAAGATACTGTGAATTTTATTATTCTAGGGGAATTTGTTTAAATTCGTGCACCCAGAAAATAAATACCCGTGGTCAGGTTTTTTATAATAAGAAGATGAAGAAATTTAAATATTAAAATATTGAAATTACTTCTGTTTTAAGTGGAGTGAATGAATAGAATTCAATTAAAAAGTACAAGTGACCTCAACTCCAGAAATAATAGTGTTTCGCCCAAGGTATAACAGTGGGCTCTTCAGTCAGTCTGTTATACCCTACTAAGACACAAATTTTGGTCGATGTTTACCGACTCTTATAAAAATCACAGCAAAAAGATACTGTGAATTTTATTATTCTAGGGGAATTTGTTTAAATTCGTGCACACAGAAAATAAATACCCGTGGTCAGGTTTTTTTATAATAAGAAGATGAAGAAATTTAAATATTAAAATATTGAAATTACTTCTGTTTTAAGTGGAGTGAATGAATAAAATTCAATTAAAAAGTACAAGTGACCTCAACTCCAGAAATAATTGTGTTTCGCCCAAGGCATAACAGTGGGCTCTTCAGTCAGTCTGTTATACCCTACTAAGACACAAATTTTGGTCGATGTTTACCGACTCTTATAAAAATCACAGCAAAAAGATACTGTGAATTTTATTATTCTAGGGGAATTTGTTTAAATTCGAGCACCCAGAAAATAAATACCCGTGTTCAGGTTTTTTATAATAAGAAGATGAAGAAATTTAAATATTAAAATATTGAAATTACTTCTGTTTTAAGTGGAGTGAATGAATAAAATTCAATTAAAAAGTACAAGTGACCTCAACTCCAGAAATAATAGTGTTTTGCCCAAGGTATAACAGTGGGCTCTTCAGTCAGTCTTTTATACTCTACTAAGGCACAAATTTTGGTCGATGTTTACCGACTCTTATAAAAATCCCAGCAAAAAGATACTGTAAACTTTATTATTCTAGGGGAATTTGTTTAAATTCGTGCACCCAGAAAATAAATACCCTAGGTCAGTTTTTTTATAATAAGAAGATGAAGAAATTTAAATATTAAAATATTGAAATTACTTCTGTTTTAAGTGGAGTGAATGAATAAAATTCAATTAAAAAGTACAAGTGACCTCAACTCCAGAAATAATAGTGTTTAGCCCAAGGTATTTTTGTTTTATTTTTTTTATTTAAATAATAATTTTAATTATATGCCTGTAAGACCTCAGGTCTTTTAAATGCAATGCACGGCACTAGTTAGAAGTAATAGAAGGAAAGGAAAGATTTTTGTTGGCACAGTGGATTGAGAATTAGATGTTAATTATCTCTTTTTTTCCACGGGTGGCATCCAGTTGAAACTGGGGAATATAGAAAAGAATGCTACCTAGACTGGGGCTCGAACCCACACGTCCAGGTTAGCAGTCAAACACTATATCCACTGCGCCATTGCCACCCGGTATAACAGTGGGCTCTTCAGTCAGTCTGTTATACCCTACTAAGACACAAATTTTGGTCGATGTTTACCGACTTTTATAAAAATCACAGCAAAAAGATACTGTGCATTTTATTATTCTAGGGGAATTAGTTTAAATTCGTGCACCCAGAAAATAAATACCCGTGGTCAGGTTTTTTATAATAAGAAGATGAAGAAATTTAAATATTAAAATATTGAAATTACTTCTGTTTTAAGTGGAGTGAATGAATAAAATTCAATTAAAAAGTACAAGTGACCTCAACTCCAGAAATAATTGTGTTTCGCCCAAGGTATAACAGTGGGCTCTTCAGTCAGTCTGTAATACCCTACTATGACACAAATTTTGGTCGATGTTTACCGACTCTTACAAAAATCACAGCAAAAATATACTGTGAATTTTATTATTCTAGGGGAATTAGCTTAAATTCGTGCACCCAGAAAATAAATACTCGTGGTCAGGTTTTTCATAATAAGAAGATGACGAAATTTAAATATTAAAATATTGAAATTACTTCTGTTTTAAATGGAGTGAATGAATAAAATTCAATTAAAAAGTACAAGTGACCTCAACTCCAGAAATAATAGTGTTTCGCCCAAGGTATAACAGTAGGCTCTTCAGTCAGTCTGTTATACCCTACTAAGACACAAATTTTTGGTCGATGTTTACCGACTCTTATAAAAATCACAGCAAAAAGATACTGTGAATTTTATTATTCTAGGGGAATTTGTTTAAATTCGTGCACACAGAAAATAAATACCCGTGGTCAGGTTTTTTATAATAAGAAGATGAAGAAATTTAAATATTAAAATATTGAAATTACTTCTGTTTTAAGTGGAGTGAATGAATAAAATTCAATTAAAAAGTACAAGTGACCTCAACTCCAGAAATAATAGTGTTTCGCCCAAGGTATAACAGTGGGCTCTTCTGTCAGTCGGTTATACCCTACTAAGACACAAATTTTGGTCGATGTTTACCGACTCTTATAAAAATCACAGCAAAAAGATACTGTGAATTTTATTATTCTAGGGGAATTTGTTTAAATTCGTGCACACAGAAAATAAATACCCGTGGTCAGGTTTTTTATAATAAGAAGATGAAGAAATTTAAATATTAAAATATTGAAATTACTTCTGTTTTAAGTGGAGTGAATGAATAAAATTCAATTCAAAAGTACAAGTGACCTCAACTCCAGAAATAATTGTGTTTCGCCCAAGGTATAACAGTGGGCTCTTCAGTCAGTCTGTTATACCCTACTAAGACACAATGCTACCTAGACTGGAGCAGTCAAACACTATATCCACTGCGCCATTGCCACCCGGTATAACAGTGGGCTCTTCAGTCTGTCTGTTATACCCTACTAAGATACAAATTTTGGTCGATGTTTACCGACTCTTATAAAAATCACAGCAAAAAGATACTGTGAATTTTATTATTCTAGGGGAATTTGTTTAAATTCGTGCACCCAGAAAATAAATACCCGTGGTCAGGTTTTTTATAATAAGAAGATGAAGAAATTTAAATATTAAAATATTGAAATTACTTCTGTTTTAAGTGGAGTGAATGAATAAAATTCAATTAAAAAGTACAAGTGACCTCAACTCCAGAAATAAAAGTATTTCGCCCAAGGTATAACAGTGGGCTCTTCAGTCAGTCTGTTATACCCTACTAAGATATAAATTTTGGTCGATGTTTACCGACTCTTATAAAAATCACAGCAAAAAGATACTGTGAATTTTATTATTCTAGGGGAATTTGTTTAAATTCGTGCACCCAGAAATTAAATACCCGTGGTCAGGTTTTTTATAATAAGAAGATGAAGAAATTTAAATATTAAAATATTGAAATTACTTCTGTTTTAAGTGGAGTGAATGAATAAAATTCAATTAAAAAGTACAAGTGACCTCAACTCCAGAAATAATAGTGTTTCGCCCAAGGTATAACAGTGGGCTCTTCAGTCAGTCTTTTATACCCTACTAAGGCACAAATTTTGGTCGATTTTTACCGACTCTTATAAAAATCCCAGCAAAAAGATACTGTGAATTTTATTACTCTAGGGGAATTAGCTTAAATTCGTGCACCCAGAAAATAAATACCCGTGGTCAGGTTTTTTATAATAAGAAGATGAAGAAATTTAAATATTAAAATATTGAAATTACTTCTGTTTTAAGTGGAGTGAATGAATAAAATTCAATTAAAAAGTACAAGTGACCTCAACTCCAGAAATAATAGTGTTTCGCCCAAGGTATAACAGTAGGCTCTTCAGTCATTCTGTTATACCCTACTAAGACACAAATTTTGGTCGATGTTTACCGACTCTTATAAAAATCACAGCAAAAAGATACTGTGAATTTTATTATTCTAGGGGAATTTGTTTAAATTCGTGGCACCCAGAAAATAAATACCCGTGGTCAGGTTTTATAATAAGAAGATGAAGAAATTTAAATATTAAAATATTGAAATTACTTCTGTTTTAAGTGGAGTGAATGAATAAAATTCAATTAAAAAGTACAAGTGACCTCAACTCCAGAAATAATTGTGTTTCGCCCAAGGTATAACAGTGGGCCCTTCAGTCAGTCTGTTATACCCTACTAAGACACAAATTTTGGTCGATGTTTACCGACTCTTATACAAATCACAGCATAAGGATACTGTGAATTTTATTATTCTAGGGGAATTTGTTTAAATTCGTGCACCCAGAAAATAAATACCCGTGGTCAGGTTTTTTATAATAAGAAGATGAAGAAATTTAAATATTAAAATATTGAAATTACTTCTGTTTTAAGTGGAGTGAATGAATAAATTCAATTAAAAAGTACAAGTGACCTCAACTCCAGAAATAATAGTGTTTCGCCCAAGGTATAACAGTGGGCTATTCAGTCAATCTGTTATACCCTACTAAGACACAAATTCTGGTCGATGTTTACCGACTCTTATAAAAATCACAGCAAAAAGATACTGTGAATTTTCTTATTCTAGGGAAATTTGTTTTAATTCGTGCACCCAGAAAATAAATACCCATGGTCAGGTTTTTTTATAAAAAGAAGATGAAGAAATTTAAATATTAAAATATTGAAATTATTTCTGTTTTAAGTGGAGTGAATGAATAAAATTCAATTAAAGAGTACAAGTGACCTCAACTCCAGAAATAATTGTGTTTCGCCCAAGGTATAACAGTGGGCTATTCAGTAAATCTGTTATACCCTACTAAGACACAAATTCTGGTCGATGTTTACCGACTCTTATAAAAATCACAGCAAAAAGATACTGTGAATTTTCTTATTCTAGGGGAATTTGTTTAAATTCGTGCACCCAGAAATTAAATACCCGTGGTCAGGTTTTTTATAATAAGAAGATGAAGAAATTTAAATATTAAAATATTGAAATTACTTCTGTTTTAAGTGGAGTGAATGAATAAAATTCAATTAAAAAGTACAAGTGACCTCAACTCCAGAAATAATAGTGTTTCGCCCAAGGTATAACAGTGGGCTCTTCAGTCAGTCTTTTATACCCTACTAATGCACAAATTTTGGTCGATTTTTACCGACTCTTATAAAAATCCCAGCAAAAAGATACTGTGAATTTTATTACTCTAGGGGAATTAGCTTAAATTCGTGCACCCAGAAAATAAATACCCGTGGTCAGGTTTTTTATAATAAGAAGATGAAGAAATTTAAATATTAAAATATTGAAATTACTTCTGTTTTAAGTGGAGTGAATGAATAAAATTCAATTAAAAAGTACAAGTGACCTCAACTCCAGAAATAATAGTGTTTCGCCCAAGGTATAACAGTAGGCTCTTCAGTCATTCTGTTATACCCTACTAAGACACAAATTTTGGTCGATGTTTACCGACTCTTATAAAAATCACAGCAAAAAGATACTGTGAATTTTATTATTCTAGGGGAATTTGTTTAAATTCGTGGCACCCAGAAAATAAATACCCGTGGTCAGGTTTTATAATAAGAAGATGAAGAAATTTAAATATTAAAATATTGAAATTACTTCTGTTTTAAGTGGAGTGAATGAATAAAATTCAATTAAAAAGTACAAGTGACCTCAACTCCAGAAATAATTGTGTTTCGCCCAAGGTATAACAGTGGGCCCTTCAGTCAGTCTGTTATACCCTACTAAGACACAAATTTTGGTCGATGTTTACCGACTCTTATACAAATCACAGCATAAGGATACTGTGAATTTTATTATTCTAGGGGAATTTGTTTAAATTCGTGCACCCAGAAAATAAATACCCGTGGTCAGGTTTTTTATAATAAGAAGATGAAGAAATTTAAATATTAAAATATTGAAATTACTTCTGTTTTAAGTGGAGTGAATGAATAAAATTCAATTAAAAAGTACAAGTGACCTCAACTCCAGAAATAATAGTGTTTCGCCCAAGGTATAACAGTGGGCTATTCAGTCAATCTGTTATACCCTACTAAGACACAAATTCTGGTCGATGTTTACCGACTCTTATAAAAATCACAGCAAAAAGATACTGTGAATTTTCTTATTCTAGGGAAATTTGTTTAAATTCGTGCACCCAGAAAATAAATACCCATGGTCAGGTTTTTTTATAAAAAGAAGATGAAGAAATTTAAATATTAAAATATTGAAATTATTTCTGTTTTAAGTGGAGTGAATGAATAAAATTCAATTAAAGAGTACAAGTGACCTCAACTCCAGAAATAATTGTGTTTCGCCCAAGGTATAACAGGGGGCTCTTCAGTCAGTCTGTTATACCCTACTTAGACACAAATTTTGGTCGATGTTTACCGACTCTTATAAAAATCACAGCAAAAAGATACTGTGAATTTTATTATTCTAGGGGAATTTGTTTAAATTCGTGGCACCCAGAAAATAAATACCCGTGGTCAGGTTTTTTATAATAAGAAGATGAAGAAATTTTAATATTAAAATATTGAAATTACTTCTGTTTTAAGTGGAGTGAATGAATAGAATTCAATTAAAAAGTACAAGTGACCTCAACTCCAGAAATAATAGTGTTTCGCCCAAGGTATAACAGTGGGGTCTTCAGTCAGTCTGTTATACCCTACTAAGACACAAATTTTGGTCGATGTTTACCGACTCTTATAAAAATCACAGTAAAAAGATACTGTGAATTTTATTATTCTAGGGGAATTAGTTTAAATTCGTGCACCCAGAAAATAAATACCCGTGGTCAGGTTTTTTATAATAAGAAAATGAAGAAATTTAAATATTAAAATATTGAAATTACTTCTGTTTTAAGTGGAGTGAATGAATAAAATTCAATTAAAAAGTACACGTGACCTCAACTCCAGAAATAATTGTGTTTCGCTCAAGGTATAACAGTGGGCTCTTCAGTCAGTCTGTAATACCCTACTATGACACAAATTTTGGTCGATGTTTACCGACTCTTACAAAAATCACAGCAAAAATATACTGTGAATTTTATTATTCTAGGGGAATTAGCTTAAATTCGTGCACCCAGAAAATAAATACCCGTGGTCAGTTTTTTTATAATAAGAAGATGAAGAAATTTAAATATTAAAATATTGAAATTACTTCTGTTTTAAATGGAGTGAATGAATAAAATTCAATTAAGAAGTACAAGTGACCTCAACTCCAGAAATAATCGCCCAAGGTATAACAGTGGGCTCTTCAGTCAGTCTGTTATACCCTACTAAGACACAAATTTTGGTCGATGTTTACCGACTCTTATAAAAATCACAGCAAAAAGATACTGTGAATTTTCTTATTCTAGAGAAATTTGTTTAAATTCGTGCACCCAGAAAATAAATACCCATGGTCAGGTTTTTTTATAAAAAGAAGATGAAGAAATTTAAATATTAAAATATTGAAATTACTTCTGTTTTAAGTGGAGCGAATGAATAAAATTAAATTAAAAAGTACAAATGACCTCAACTCCAGAAATAATAGTGTTTCGCCCAAGGTATAACAGTGGGCTCTTCAGTCAGTCTGTTATACCCTACTAAGACACAAATTTTGGTCGATGTTTACCGACTCTTATAAAAATCACAGCAAAAAGATACTGTGAATTTTATTATTCTAGGGGAATTTGTTTAAATTCGTGCACACAGAAAATAAATACCCGTGGTCAGGTTTTTTATAATAAGAAGATAAAGAAATTTAAATATTAAAATATTGAGATTACTTCTGTTTTAAGTGGAGTGAATGAATAAAATTCAATTAAAAAGTACAAGTGACCACAACTCCAGAAATAATTGTGTTTCGCCCAAGGTATAACAGTGGGCTCTTCAGTCAGTCTGTTATACCCTACTAAGATACAAATTTTGGTCGATGTTTACCGACTCTTATAAAAATCACAGCAAAAAGATACTGTGAATTTTATTATTCTAGGGGAATTTGTTTAAATTCGTGCACCCAGAAAATAAATACCCGTGGTCAGGTTTTTTATAATAAGAAGATGAAGAAATTTAAATATTAAAATATTGAAATTACTTCTGTTTTAAGTGGAGTGAATGAATAAAATTCAATTAAAAAGTACAAGAGTCCTCAACTCCAGAAATAATAGTGTTTCGCCCAAGGTATAACAGTGGGCTCTTCAGTCAGTCTTTTATACCCTACTAAGGCACACATTTTGGTCGATGTTTACCGACTCTTATAAAAATCCCAGCAAAAAGATACTGTAAACTTTATTATTCTAGGGGAATTTGTTTAAATTCGTGCACCCAGAAAATAAATACCCTTGGTCAGGTTTTTTATAATAAGAAGATGAAGAAATTTAAATATTAAAATATTGAAATTACTTCTGTTTTAAGTGGAGTGAATGAATAAAATTCAATTAAAAACTACAAGAGACCTCAACTCCAGAAATAATAGTGTTTAGCCCAAGGTATTTTTTTTTTATTTAAATAATAATTTTAATTATATGCCTGTAAGACCTCAGGTCTTTTAAATGCAATGCACGGCACTAGTTAGAAGTAATAGAAGGAAAGGAAAGATTTTTGTTGGCACAGTGGATTGAGAATTAGATGTTAATTATCTCTTTTTTTCCACGGGTGGCATCCAGTTGAAACTGTGGAATATAGAAAAGAATGCTACCTAGGCTGGGGCTCGAACCCACACATCCAGGTTAGCAGTCAAACACTATATCCACTGCTCCATTGCCACCCGGTATAACAGTGGGCTCTTCAGTCAGTCTGTTATACCCTACTAAGACACACATTTTGGTCGATGTTTACCGACTCTTATAAAAATCACAGCAAAAAGATACTCTGAATTTTATTATTCTAGGGGAATTTGTTTAAATTCGTGCACCCAGAAAATAACAACCCGTGGTCAGGTTTTTTTATAATAAGAAGATGAAGAAATTTAAATATTAAAATATTGAAATTACTTCTGTTTTAAGTGGAGTGAATGAATAAAATTCAATTAAAAAGTACAAGTCACCTCAACTCCAGAAATAAAAGTATTTCGCCCAAGGTATAACAGTGGGCTCTTCAGTCAGTCTGTAATACCCTACTATGACACAAATTTTGGTCGATGCTTACCGACTCTTACAAAAATCACAGCAAAAATATACTGTGAATTTTATTACTCTAGGGGAATTAGCTTAAATTCGTGCACCTAGAAAATAAATACCCGTGGTCAAGTTTTTTATAATAAGAAGATGAAGAAATTTAAATATTAAAATATTGAAATTACTTCTGTTTTAAGTGGAGTGAATGAATAAAATTCAATTAAAAAGTACAAGTGACCTCAACTCCAGAAATAATAGTGTTTCGCCCAAGGTATAACAGTAGGCTCTTCAGTCATTCTGTTATACCCTACTAAGACACAAATTTTGGTCGATGTTTACCGACTCTTATAAAAATCACAGCAAAAAGATACTGTGAATTTTATTATTCTAGGGGAATTTGTTTAAATTCGTGGCACCCAGAAAATAAATACCCGTGGTCAGGTTTTATAATAAGAAGATGAAGAAATTTAAATATTAAAATATTGAAATTACTTCTGTTTTAAGTGGAGTGAATGAATAAAATTCAATTAAAAAGTACAAGTGACCTCAACTCCAGAAATAATTGTGTTTCGCCCAAGGTATAACGGTGGGCCCTTCAGTCAGTCTGTTATACCCTACTAAGACACAAATTTTGGTCGATGTTTACTTACTTACTTTTGATGGCGCTCACAGCCCAGGATGGGCTTCGGCCTCAACTAACAAGCCCCTCCAGCCAGCTCTGTCCCTAGCTAGCCGCTTCCAGTTGCGCACACCGAGTGCTTTGATGTCGTCATTCACTTGATTGCGCCACCTGTTACGGGTTCTTCCTCTGCTGCGTACCCCATCGGGGTTGGATTCGAAGACTCGTCGGGCAGGTGCGTTGCTGTCCATACGCTCCACGTGCCCCAGCCATCTAAGCCGCTGTATTTTCAGCTTTTTGACCAGGTCAACGTCGCTGTATAGCCCGTATAGCTCGTCTTTGAATCTTCTCCTCCATACTCCTTCGATACACACCGGACCGAAAATCACACGAAGAATCTTCCTCTCAAAGCACCCTAGCAGATTTTTATCCGAATCTTTCAGTGTCCATGCTTCTGACCCATAAAGCAGGACCGGGATGATTAGGGTTTTGTATAAAGTCTCCTTGGTTCTCTGAGAGAGGGCCTTACTACTTAAATGCCTTCTTAGACCGAAGAAACAGCGGTTGGCAAGAGTAATTCTTCGCTTGATCTCTGCACTGATGTCATTCTGCGATGTAATAGTGGAGCCCAGGTAGACAAAGTCCTTGACAACTTCGAAGTTATATCTGTCCATCGTGATATTTTGCCCGAGTCGACGATGTTGAGATTCCTCTCTCGATGACAGCATATACTTCGTCTTGTCCTCATTAACCGCCAATCCCATTCTAGCCGCCTCCGATTCAATGCTCGCAAATGCCCCTGCCACAGCTCGCTTCGTTCTGCCGACAATGTCTATGTCATCCGCATATGCAAGCAATTGAACGGACTTTTGATAGATTGTACCGCTGGTGTTGACATGTGCGTTGCGTACAATGGCTTCAAGAACGATGTTGAATCGGTTGCATGATAACGCGTCGCCTTGCCTCAATCCTTTCTCAACATCAAAGGAATCGGTGGTGTTCTTAGAAATTTTGACGGAGCAGCGAGATTTCTCCATCGTCATCCTGCACAAGCGGACGAGTTTGGCAGGGATGCCGAGACTCGACATGGCTCTGTATAATTCGTCCCTTTTCACGCTATCATACGCGACTTTAAAATCGATAAAAAGGTGGTGTGTTTCGATCTGGAATTCCCGGGATTTTTCTAAAATCTGTCGGAGTGTGAACATTTGATCGACGGTTGACTTGCCTGGCCTAAAACCGCACTGATAAGGGCCGATCAGATCGTTGACAAAAGGTTTTAAGCGGTCACACAGGATGGCCGACAAGATTTTATAAGCGACGTTTAGGAGACTAATTCCTCTGTAGTTGGTACATTTCAGAACATCTCCCTTTTTATGGATGGGGCACACTATACCGAGGTTCCATTCATCGGGCATACTTTCCTCCGACCAAATTTTGCAGATGAGCTGGTGTATGCTCCTAGCCAATTCATCTCCCGCTGATTTAAATAGTTCGGCTTGTAAGCCATCCGCACCTGCAGCCTTGTACGACTTAAGTTTGGATATCGCCAGCCGAACTTCGGTTAGGTCGGGTGGACGGAACTCTTGGCCATCATCGTCCAAGTTGAATGGAGCGTTCTGCCTATTAGCGGCATCTTGGCTGTCTTCGCCATTAAGCAGTCTAGAGAAGTGTTCTTTCCAGATCCTCAGCACTGACTGTGTGTCTACTACCATATTCCCACTCTCATCTCGGCAGGCTTCCGTTCTAGCCTTGAATCCTTGGGTGGATCGCTTCACCCTCTGATAAAATTTTCGAACATCTCCCCTACCGCTACAACCCTCAATAGACTCTACCGCCCGCTTCTCGTGCTCTCTCTTTTTCCTCCTGAGAAGTCGGCGTTCCTCTTTTCGTTTCAGCCCGTAGAGCTCCCGGGCCACTCTCTCAGCAGCTCTTGTTCGAGTCTGCAGCATTGCCTGGTAGGCCTCGTCCTTAGCTGCATGCGCTAGCCGGCACTCCTCATCGAACCAGGGGTTTCGTTGTATTCGCCTAGTGAAACCCAGCACATCAGAGGCGGCACTTCTAATGGCTTGTTGACAGTGTTCCCACTGGTCCTCTGCACTTGATGCTGGTAGCGGACCTCCTGAGAGATTAAGAGTTACGTGGTCTGCAAAAGTTCTGGCAGTCTCTTGCGATTTAAGCTTCTCGACATCGAATCTTTTCACAGCATCTGCTCTGCGTTGTCGCGTCATGGATATCCGCATACGTAGTCTAGCTACCACCAGGTAGTGATCCGAGTCAATGTTGGCCCCTCGGAACGTTCGGACGTCCAAGATACTGGAAGCATGTCTCGCGTCTATCGCAACGTGGTCGATTTGGTTGACGGTTACTTGATCACGCGACCGCCAAGTCCCCTTGTGTATATTGAGGTGTGGGAAGTAGGTGCTTGAGATGATGACATTTCGCCCCGCCGCAAAGTCTGCCAGCCTGTGTCCGTTGCCGGAAGTTTCGTCGTGTAGGCTGTGTCCTCCGACTATCGAACCAAAGATGCCCTCCTTTCCGAATCTTGCGTTGAAGTCACCAAGAATGATCTTCACGTCGTACTTCGGGCACATATCATACGTTGTCTCCAAGAGATCGTAAAATGCTTCTTTGGTTGAGTCTTCTCTCCTTTCATGGGGGGCGTGAACACAAATCAGCGAAATGTTCTTAAATTTGCCTTTGATGCGGATTGTGACCAGGCGCTCGCTTACACTTCGGAAGCCCAAGACTTCTTGCCTAAGTCTTCCCCTTATCACAAAACCACAACCCAAGAGCCGCTGACCCGGTTCCTTCAAGCACCCGCCGTAGTAGATGTCACACGTTTTCAGTCTCCGTACGCCCTCTCCATCCCATCGCACTTCCTGGATGGCTGTTACGTCAGCCTTTAGCCTGTCCAGGTTCTCCACTAATTGTTCGGCTGCACGTGTTCTGTATAAGGACAGGACGTTCCACGTGCAGATCCGAAATTCATTGTCCTTGTTTCGTTTGCTGGGGTCGTCAACTTTAAAATCATCCATATCCGAGGCTTGTTGTTGTTTCGGAACAACTTTTTTTTACGTGGTAGGGAAGTTACCCCGACGCACAACCCCCGACCCGGAGGACCAGACCCTTCGTATAACTCCAAGGGTAGGGAGCCGGATAAACCGCTCCTTATAGGCCTGAGCTACAAATATGTCGTAGTAGCCCATATAAGGTGTTCACTAAGTAGTTCAACCTAACTGGAACTGTAGACGCCACCGTTGATTCCATCTAGAGAATTCGTCCGCTGCCGCCTCGATGAAAGGAGAAGTGCCTTAGTGGGAACACTCCTCCCCCCCTCTCTCGTTGGCTGTCCCCAACAGCTTTCCACGGGGATTTAAACCCCGTCCCCAGCTGAGGTACTAGACACCCGATGTTCACCACGTGGAGGTGAGAGTAGGAGTTGGTAGACAGAGGTGGATTTTGAGAAAAACCTGTGGACGCTTGTGTCCTCTTGAATGCACATAATTACCCTTTTCGATGTTTACCGACTCTTATAAAAATCACAGCATAAGGATACTGTGAATTTTATTATTCTAGGGGAATTTGTTTAAATTCGTGCACCCAGAAAATAAATACCCGTGGTCAGGTTTTTTATAATAAGAAGATGAAGAAATTTTAATATTAAAATATTGAAATTACTTCTGTTTTAAGTGGAGTGAATGAATAAAATTCAATTAAAAAGTACAAGTGACCTCAACTCCAGAAATAATAGTGTTTCGCCCAAGGTATAACAGTGGGCTATTCAGTCAATCTGTTATACCCTACTAAGACACAAATTCTGGTCGATGTTTACCGACTCTTATAAAAATCACAGCAAAAAGATACTGTGAATTTTCTTATTCTAGGGAAATTTGTTTAAATTCGTGCACCCAGAAAATAAATACCCGTGGTCAGGTTTTTTATAATAAGAAGATGAAGAAATTTTAATATTAAAATATTGAAATTACTTCTGTTTTAAGTGGAGTGAATGAATAGAATTCAATTAAAAAGTACAAGTGACCTCAACTCCAGAAATAATAGTGTTTCGCCCAAGGTATAACAGTGGGGTCTTCAGTCAGTCTGTTATACCCTACTAAGACACAAATTTTGGTCGATGTTTACCGACTCTTATAAAAATCACAGCAAAAAGATACTGTGAATTTTATTATTCTAGGGGAATTAGTTTAAATTCGTGCACCCAGAAAATAAATACCCGTGGTCAGGTTTTTTATAATAAGAAAATGAAGAAATTTAAATATTAAAATATTGAAATTACTTCTGTTTTAAGTGGAGTGAATGAATAAAATTCAATTAAAAAGTACACGTGACCTCAACTCCAGAAATAATTGTGTTTCGCTCAAGGTATAACAGTGGGCTCTTCAGTCAGTCTGTAATACCCTACTATGACACAAATTTTGGTCGATGTTTACCGACTCTTACAAAAATCACAGCAAAAATATACTGTGAATTTTATTATTCTAGGGGAATTAGCTTAAATTCGTGCACCCAGAAAATAAATACCCGTGGTTAGTTTTTTTATAATAAGAAGATGAAGAAATTTAAATATTAAAATATTGAAATTACTTCTGTTTTAAATGGAGTGAATGAATAAAATTCAATTAAGAAGTACAAGTGACCTCAACTCCAGAAATAATCGCCCAAGGTATAACAGTGGGCTATTCAGTCAGTCTGTTATACCCTACTAAGACACAAATTTTGGTCGATGTTTACCGACTCTTATAAAAATCACAGCAAAAAGATACTGTGAATTTTCTTATTCTAGAGAAATTTGTTTAAATTCGTGCACCCAGAAAATAAATACCCATGGTCAGGTTTTTTTATAAAAAGAAGATGAAGAAATTTAAATATTAAAATATTGAAATTACTTCTGTTTTAAGTGGAGCGAATGAATAAAATTTAATTAAAAAGTACAAATGACCTCAACTCCAGAAATAATAGTGTTTCGCCCAAGGTATAACAGTGGGCTCTTCAGTCGGTCTGTTATACCCTACTAAGACACAAATTTTGGTCGATGTTTACCGACTTTTATAAAAATCACAGCAAAAAGATACTGTGCATTTTATTATTCTAGGGGAATTAGTTTAAATTCGTGCACCCAGAAAATAAATACCCGTGGTCAGGTTTTTTATAATAAGAAGATGAAGAAATTTAAATATTAAAATATTGAAATTACTTCTGTTTTAAGTGGAGTGAATGAATAAAATTCAATTAAAAAGTACAAGTGACCTCAACTCCAGAAATAATTGTGTTTCGCCCAAGGTATAACAGTGGGCTCTTCAGTCAGTCTTTTATACCCTACTAAGGCACAAATTTTGGTCGATGTTTACCGACTCTTATAAAAATCCCAGCAAAAAGATACTGTAAACTTTATTATTCTAGGGGAATTTGTTTAAATTCGTGCACCCAGAAAATAAATACCCTTGGTCAGGTTTTTTATAATAAGAAGATAAAGAAATTTAAATATTAAAATATTGAAATTACTTCTGTTTTAAGTGGAGTGAATGAATAAAATTCAATTAAAAACTACAAGTGACCTCAACTCCAGAAATAATAGTGTTTAGCCCAAGGTATTTTTTTTTTATTTAAATAATAATTTTAATTATATGCCTGTAAGACCTCAGGTCTTTTAAATGCAATGCACGGCACTAGTTAGAAGTAATAGAAGGAAAGGAAAGATTTTTGTTGGCACAGTGGATTGAGAATTAGATGTTAATTATCTCTTTTTTTCCACGGGTGGCATCCAGTTGAAACTGTGGAATATAGAAAAGAATGCTACCTAGGCTGGGGCTCGAACCCACACATCCAGGTTAGCAGTCAAACACTATATCCACTGCTCCATTGCCACCCGGTATAACAGTGGGCTCTTCAGTCAGTCTGTTATACCCTACTAAGACACACATTTTGGTCGATGTTTACCGACTCTTATAAAAATCACAGCAAAAAGATACTCTGAATTTTATTATTCTAGGGGAATTTGTTTAAATTCGTGCACCCAGAAAATAACAACCCGTGGTCAGGTTTTTTTATAATAAGAAGATGAAGAAATTTAAATATTAAAATATTGAAATTACTTCTGTTTTAAGTGGAGTGAATGAATAAAATTCAATTAAAAAGTACAAGTGACCTCAACTCCAGAAATAAAAGTATTTCGCCCAAGGTATAACAGTGGGCTCTTCAGTCAGTCTGTAATACCCTACTATGACACAAATTTTGGTCGATGCTTACCGACTCTTACAAAAATCACAGCAAAAATATACTGTGAATTTTATTACTCTAGGGGAATTAGCTTAAATTCGTGCACCCAGAAAATAAATACCCGTGGTCAAGTTTTTTATAATAAGAAGATGAAGAAATTTAAATATTAAAATATTGAAATTACTTCTGTTTTAAGTGGAGTGAATGAATAAAATTCAATTAAAAAGTACAAGTGACCTCAACTCCAGAAATAATAGTGTTTCGCCCAAGGTATAACAGTAGGCTCTTCAGTCATTCTGTTATACCCTACTAAGACACAAATTTTGGTCGATGTTTACCGACTCTTATAAAAATCACAGCAAAAAGATACTGTGAATTTTATTATTCTAGGGGAATTTGTTTAAATTCGTGGCACCCAGAAAATAAATACCCGTGGTCAGGTTTTATAATAAGAAGATGAAGAAATTTAAATATTAAAATATTGAAATTACTTCTGTTTTAAGTGGAGTGAATGAATAAAATTCAATTAAAAAGTACAAGTGACCTCAACTCCAGAAATAATAGTGTTTCGCCCAAGGTATAACAGTGGGCTATTCAGTCAGTCTGTTATACCCTACTAAGACACAAATTTTGGTCGATGTTTACCGACTCTTATAAAAATCACAGCAAAAAGATACTATGAATTTTCTTATTCTAGGGAAATTTGTTTAAATTCGTGCACCCAGAAAATAAATACCCATGGTCAGGTTTTTTATAAAAAGAAGATGAACAAATTTAAATATTAAAATATTGAAATTACTTCTGTTTTAAGTGGAGTGAATGAATAAAATTCAATTCAAGAGTACAAGTGACCTCAACTCCAGAAATAATTGTGTTTCGCCCAAGGTATAACAGTGGGCTCTTCAGTCAGTCTGTTATACCCTACATAGACACAAATTTTGGTCGATGTTTACCGACTCTTATAAAAATCACAGCAAAAAGATACTGTGAATTTTATTATTCTAGGGGAATTTGTTTAAATTCGTGGCACCCAGAAAATAAATACCCGTGGTCAGGTTTTTTATAATAAGAAGATGAAGAAATTTTAATATTAAAATATTGAAATTACTTCTGTTTTAAGTGGAGTGAATGAATAGAATTCAATTAAAAAGTACAAGTGACCTCAACTCCAGAAATAATAGTGTTTCGCCCAAGGTATAACAGTGGGGTCTTCAGTCAGTCTGTTATACCCTACTAAGACACAAATTTTGGTCGATGTTTACCGACTCTTATAAAAATCACAGCAAAAAGATACTGTGAATTTTATTTTTCTAGGGGAATTAGTTTAAATTCGTGCACCCAGAAAATAAATACCCGTGGTCAGGTTTTTTATAATAAGAAGATGAAGAAATTTAAATATTAAAATATTGAAATTACTTCTGTTTTAAGTGGAGTGAATGAATAAAATTCAATTAAAAAGTACACGTGACCTCAACTCCAGAAATAATTGTGTTTCGCTCAAGGTATAACAGTGGGCTCTTCAGTCAGTCTGTAATACCCTACTATGACACAAATTTTGGTCGATGTTTACCGACTCTTACAAAAATCACAGCAAAAATATACTGTGAATTTTATTATTCTAGGGGAATTAGCTTAAATTCGTGCACCCAGAAAATAAATACCCGTGGTCAGTTTTTTTATAATAAGAAGATGAAGAAATTTAAATATTAAAATATTGAAATTACTTCTGTTTCAAATTGAGTGAATGAATAAAATTCAATTAAAAAGTACAAGTGACCTCAACTCCAGAAATAATCGCCCAATGTATAACAGTGGGCTATTCAGTCAGTCTGTTATACCCTACTAAGACACAAATTTTGGTCGATGTTTGCCGACTCTTATAAAAATTACAGCAAAATGATACTGTGAATTTTCTTATTCTAGGGAAATTTGTTTAAATTCGTGCACCCAGAAAATAAATACCCATGGTCAGGTTTTTTTATAAAAAGAAGATGAAGAAATTTAAATATTAAAATATTGAAATTACTTCTGTTTTAAGTGGAGCGAATGAATAAAATTAAATTAAAAAGTACAAGTGACCTCAACTCCAGAAATAAAAGTGTTTCGCCCAAGGTATAATAGTGGGCTCTTCAGTCAGTCTGTTATACCCTACTAAGATACAAATTTTGGTCGATGTTTACCGACTCTTATAAAAATCACAGCAAAAAGATACTGTGAATTTTATTATTCTAGGGGAATTTGTTTAAATTCGTGCACCCAGAAAATAAATACCCGTGGTCAGGTTTTTTATAATAAGAAGATGAAGAAATTTAAATATTAAAATATTGAAATTACTTCTGTTTTAAGTGGAGTGAATGAATAAAATTCAATTAAAAAGTGCAAGTGACCTCAACTCCAGAAATAATAGTGTTTCGCCCAAAGTATAACAGTGGGCTCTTCAGTCAGTCTTTTATACCCTACTAAGGCACAAATTTTGGTCGATGTTTACCGACTCTTATAAAAATCCCAGCAAAAAGATACTGTAAACTTTATTATTCTAGGGGAATTTGTTTAAATTCGTGCACCCAGAAAATAAATACCCTTGGTCAGGTTTTTTATAATAAGAAGATGAAGAAATTTAAATATTAAAATATTGAAATTACTTCTGTTTTAAGTGGAGTGAATGAATAAAATTCAATTAAAAACTACAAGTGACCTCAACTCCAGAAATAATAGTGTTTAGCCCAAGGTATTTTTTTTTTATTTAAATAATAATTTTAATTATATGCCTGTAAGACCTCAGGTCTTTTAAATGCAATGCACGGCACTAGTTAGAAGTAATAGAAGGAAAGGAAAGATTTTTGTTGGCACAGTGGATTGAGAATTAGATGTTAATTATCTCTTTTTTTCCACGGGTGGCATCCAGTTGAAACTGTGGAATATAGAAAAGAATGCTACCTAGGCTGGGGCTCGAACCCACACATCCAGGTTAGCAGTCAAACACCATATCCACTGCTCCATTGCCACCCGGTATAACAGTGGGCTCTTCAGTCAGTCTGTTATACCCTACTAAGACACACATTTTGGTCGATGTTTACCGACTCTTATAAAAATCACAGCAAAAAGATACTCTGAATTTTAATATTCTAGGGGAATTTGTTTAAATTCGTGCACCCAGAAAATAACTACCCGTGGTCAGGTTTTTTTATAATAAGAAGATGAAGAAATTTAAATATTAAAATATTGAAATTACTTCTGTTTTAAGTGGAGTGAATGAATAAAATTCAATTAAAAAGTACAAGTGACCTCAACTCCAGAAATAAAAGTATTTCGCCCAAGGTATAACAGTGGGCTCTTCAGTCATTCTGTTATACCCTACTAAGACACAAATTTTGGTCGATGTTTACCGACTCTTATAAAAATCACAGCAAAAAGATACTGTGAATTTTATTATTCTAGGGGAATTTGTTTAAATTCGTGGCACCCAGAAAATAAATACCCGTGGTCAGGTTTTATAATAAGAAGATGAAGAAATTTAAATATTAAAATATTGAAATTACTTCTGTTTGAAGTGGAGTGAATGAATAAAATTCAATTAAAAAGTACAAGTGACCTCAACACCAGAAATAATTGTGTTTCGCCCAAGGTATAACAGTGGGCTCTTCAGTCAGTCTGTTATACCCTACTAAGACACAAATTTTGGTCGATGTTTACCGACTCTTATAAAAACCACAGCAAAAAGATACTGTCAATTTTATTATTCTAGGGGAATTTGTTTAAATTCGTACACCCAGAAAATAAATACCCATGGTTAGGTTTTTTATAAAAAGAAGATGAAGAAATTTAAATATTAAAATATTGAAATTACTTCTGTTTTAAGTGGAGCGAATGAATAAAATTAAATTAAAAAGTACAAGTGACCTCAACTCCAGAAATAATAGTGTTCCGCCTAAGGTATAACAGTGGGCTATTCAGTCAGTCTGTTATACCCTACTAAGACACAAATTCTGGTCGATGTTTACCGACTCTTATAAAAATCACAGCAAAAAGATACTATGAATTTTCTTATTCTAGGGAAATTTGTTTAAATTCGTGCACCCAGAAAATAAATACCCATGGTCAGGTTTTTTATAAAAAGAAGATGAAGAAATTTAAATATTAAAATATTGAAATTACTTCTGTTTTAAGTGGAGTGAATGAATAAAATTCAATTAAAGAGTACAAGTGACCTCAACTCCAGAAATAATTGTGTTTCGCCCAAGGTATAACAGTGGGCTCTTCAGTCAGTCTGTTATACCCTACTTAGACACAAATTTTGGTCGATGTTTACCGACTCTTATAAAAATCACAGCAAAAAGATACTGTGAATTTTATTATTCTAGGGGAATTTGTGTAATTCCGTGGCACCCAGAAAATAAATACCCGTGGTCAGGTTTTTTATAATAAGAAGATGAAGAAATTTTAATATTAAAATATTGAAATTACTTCTGTTTTAAGTGGAGTGAATGAATAGAATTCAATTAAAAAGTACAAGTGACCCCAACTCCAGAAATAATAGTGTTTCGCCCAAGGTATAACAGTGGGCTCTTCAGTCAGTCTGTTATACCCTACTAAGACACAAATTTTGGTCGATGTTTACCGACTCTTATAAAAATCACAGCAAAAAGATACTGTGAATTTTATTATTCTAGGGGAATTTGTTTAAATTCGTGCACACAGAAAATAAATACCCGTGGTCAGGTTTTTTATAACAAGAAGATGAAGAAATTTGAATATTAAAATATTGAAATTACTTCTGTTTTAAGTGGAGTGAATGAATAAAATTCAATTAAAAAGTACAAGTGACCTCAACTCCAGAAATAATTGTGTTTCGCCCAAAATATAACAGTGGGCTCTTCAGTCAGTCTGTTATACCCTACTAAGACACAAATTTTGGTCGATGTTTACCGACTCTTATAAAAATCACAGCAAAAAGATACTGTGAATTTTATTATTCTAGGGGAATTTGTTTAATTAGTGCACCCAGAAAATAAATACCCGTGGTCAGGTTTTTTATAATAAGAAGATGAAGAAATTTAAATATTAAAATATTGAAATTGCTTCTGTTTTAAGTGGAGTGAATGAATAAAATTCAATTAAAAAGTACAAGTGACCTCAACTCCAGAAATAATAGTGTTTCGCCCAAGGTATAACAGTGGGCTCTTCAGTCAGTCTTTTATACCCTACTAAGGCACAAATTTTGGTCGATGTTTACTGACTCTTGTAAAAATCCCAGTAAAAAGATACTGTAAATTTTATTATTCTGGGGGAATTTGTTTAAATTCGTGCACCCAGAAAACAAATACCCTTGGTCAGGTTTTTTTATAATAAGAAGATGAAGAAATTTAAATATTAAAATATTGAAATTACTTCTGTTTTAAGTGGAGTGAATGAATAAAATTCAATTAAAAAGTACAAGTGACCTCAACTCCAGAAATAATAGTATTTCGCCCAAGGTATTTTTTTTTTATTTTTTTTATTTAAATAATAATTTTAACTATATGCCTGTAAGACCTCAGGTCTTTTAAATGCAATGCACGGCACTAGTTAGAAGTAATAGAAGGAAAGGAAAGATTTTTGTTGGCACAGTGGATTGAGAATTAGATGTTAATTATCTCTTTTTTTTCCACGGGTGGCATCCAGTTGTAACTGTGGAATATAGAAAAGAATGCTACCTAGGCTGGGGCTCGAACCCACACGTCCAGGTTAGCAGTCAAACACTATATCCACTTCTCCATTGCCACCCGGTATAACAGTGGGCTCTTCAGTCAGTCTGTTATACCCTACTAAGACACACATTTTGGTCGATGTTTACCGACTCTTATAAAAATCACAGCAAAAAGATACTTTGAATTTTATTATTCTAGGGGAATTTGTTTAAATTCGTGCACCCAGAAAATAAATACCCGTGGTCAGGTTTTTTATAATAAGAAGATGAAGAAATTTAAACATTAAAATATTGAAATTACTTCTGTTTTAAGTGGAGTGAATGAATAAAATTCAATTAAAAAGTACAAGTGACCTCAACTCAAGAAATAATAGTGTTTCGCCCAAGATATAACAGTGGGCTATTCAGTCAGTCTGTTATACCCTACACTGGCACAAATTTTGGTCGATGTTTACCGACTCTTATAAAAATCACAGCAAAAAGATACTGTGAATTTTCTTATTCTAGGGAAATTTGTTTAAATTCGTGCACCCAGAAAATAAATAACCGTGATCAGGTTTTTTATAATAAGAAGATGAAGAAATTTAAATATAAAAATATTGAAATTACTTCTGTTTTAAGTGGAGTGAATGAATAAAATTCAATTAAAAAGTACAAGTGACCTCAACTCCAGAAACAATTGTGTTTCGCCCAAGGTATAACAGTGGGCTCTTCAGTCAGTCTTTTATACCCTACTTAGACACAAATTTTGGTCGATGTTTACCGACTCTTATAAAAATCACAGCAAAAAGATACTGTGAATTTTATTATTCTAGGGGAATTTGTTTAAATTCGTGCACCCAGAAAATAAATACCCGTGGTCAGGTTTTTTATAATAAGAAGATGAAGAAATTTAAATATTAAAATATTGAAATCACTTCTGTTTTAAGTGGAGTGAATGAATAAAATTCAATTAAAAAGTACAAGTGACCTCAACTCCAGAAATAATAGTGTTTCGCCCAAGGTATAACAGTGGGCTCTTCAGTCAGTCTTTTATACCCTACTAAGGCACACATTTTGGTCGATGTTTACTGACTCTTATAAAAATCCCAGCAAAAAGATACTGTAAATTTTATTATTCTAGGGGAATTTGTTTAAATTCGTGCACCCAGAAAATAAATACCCTTGGTCAGGTTTTTTATAATAAGAAGATGAAGAAATTTAAATATTAAAATATTGAAATTACTTCTGTTTTAAGTGGAGTGAATGAATAAAATTCAATAAAAAAGTACAAGTGACCTCAACTCCAGAAACAATTGTGTTTCGCCCAAGGTATAACAGTGGGCTCTTCAGTCAGTCTTTTATACCCTACTAAGGCACAAATTTTGGTCGATGTTTACTGACTCTTATAAAAATCCCAGTAAAAAGATACTGTAAATTTTATTATTCTAGGGGAATTTGTTTAAATTCGTGCACCCAGAAAATAAATACCCTTGGTCAGGTTTTTTTATAATAAGAAGATGAAGAAATTTAAATATTAAAATATTGAAATTACTTCTGTTTTAAGTGGAGTGAATGAATAAAATTCAATTAAAAAGTACAAGTGACCTCAACTCCAGAAATAATAGTGTTTCGCCCAAGGTATTTTTTTTTTATTTTTTTTATTTAAATAAAAATTTTAACTATATGCCTGTAAGACCTCAGGTCTTTTAAATGCAATGCACGGCACTAGTTAGAAGTAATAGAAGGAAAGGAAAGATTTTTGTTGGCACAGTGGATTGAGAATTAGATGTTAATTATCTCTTTTTTTTCCACGGGTGGCATCCAGTTGTAACTGTGGAATATAGAAAAGAATGCTACCTAGGCTGGGGCTCGAACCCACACGTCCAGGTTAGCAGTCAAACACTATATCCACTTCTCCATTGCCACCCGGTATAACAGTGGGCTCTTCAGTCAGTCTGTTATACCCTACTAAGGCACACATTTTGGTCGATGTTTACCGACTCTTATAAAAATCACAGCAAAAAGATACTGTGAATTTTATTTTTCTAGGGGAATTTGTTTAAATTCGTGCACCCAGAAAATAAATACCCGTGGTCAGGTTTTTTATAATAAGAAGATGAAGAAATTTAAACATTAAAATATTGAAATTACTCCTGTTTTAAGTGGAGTGAATGAATAAAATTCAATTAAAAAGTACAAGTGACCTCAACTCCAGAAATAATAGTGTTTCGCCCAAGATATAACAGTGGGCTATTCAGTCAGTCTGTTATACCCTACACTGGCACAAATTTTGGTCGATGTTTACCGACTCTTATAAGAATCACAGCAAAAAGATACTGTGAATTTTCTTATTCTAGGGAAATTTGTTTAAATTCGTGCACCCAGAAAATAAATACCCGTGATCAGGTTTTTTATAATAAGAAGATGAAGAAATTTAAATATAAAAATATTGAAATTACTTCTGTTTTAAGTGGAGTGAATGAAAAAAATTCAATTAAAAAGTACAAGTGACCTCAACTCCAGAAACAATTGTGTTTCGCCCAAGGTATAACAGTGGGCTCTTCAGTCAGTCTTTTATACCCTACTAAGGCACTAATTTTGGTCGATGTTTACTGACTCTTATAAAAATCCCAGCAAAAAGATACTGTAAATTTTATTATTCTAGGGGAATTTGTTTAAATTCGTGCACCCAGAAAATAAATACCCTTGGTCAGGTTTTTTATAATAAGAAGATGAAGAAATTTAAATATTAAAATATTGAAATTACTTCTGTTTTAAGTGGAGTGAATGAATAAAATTCAATTAAAAAGTACAAGTGACCTCAACTCCAGAAATAATAGTGTTTCGCCCAAGGTATTTTTTTTTTATTTTTTGTATTTAAATAATAATTTTAACTATATGCCTGTAAGACCTCAGGTCTTTTAAATGCAATGCACGGCACTAGTTAGAAGTAATAGAAGGAAAGGAAAGATTTTTTTTGGCACAGTGGATTGAGAATTAGATGTTAATTATCTCTTTTTTTTCCACGGGTGGCATCCAGTTGAAACTGTGGAATATAGAAAAGAATGCTACCTAGGCTGGGGCTCGAACCCACACGTCCAGGTTAGCAGTCAAACACTATATCCACTTCTCCATTGCCACCCGGTATAACAGTGGGCTCTTCAGTCAGTCTGTTATACTAAGACACTAAGACACACATTTTGGTCGATGTTTACCGACTCTTATAAAAATCACAGCAAAAAGATACTGTGAATTTTATTACTCTAGGGGAATTTGTTTAAATTCGTGCACCCAGAAAATAAATACCCGTGGTCAGGTTTTTTATAGTAAGAAGATGAAGAAATTTAAACATTAAAATATTGAAATTACTTCTGTTTTAAGTGGAGTGAATGAATAAAATTCAATTAAAAAGTACAAGTGACCTCAACTCCAGAAATAATAGTGTTTCGCCCAAGGTATAACAGTGGGCTATTCAGTCAGTCTGTTATACCCTACTCTGGCACAAATTTTGGTGGATGTTTACCGACTCTTATAAAAATCACAGCAAAAAGATACTGTGAATTTTCTTATTCTAGGGAAATTTGTTTAAATTCGTGCACCCAGAAAATAAATACCCGTGATCAGGTTTTTTATAATAAGAAGATGAAGAAATTTAAATATAAAAATATTGAAATTACTTCTGTTTTAAGTGGAGTGAATGAATAAAATTCAATTAAAAAGTACAAGTGACCTCAACTCCAGAAACAATTGTGTTTCGCCCAAGGTATAACAGTGGGCTCTTCAGTCAGTCTGTTATTACCTAATTAGACACAAATTTTGGTCGATGTTTACCGACTCTTATAAAAATCACAGCAAAAAGATACTGTGAATTTTATTATTCTAGGGGAATTTGTTTAAATTCGTGCACCCAGAAAATAAATACCCGTGGTCAGGTTTTTTATAATAAGAAGATGAAGAAATTTAAATACTAAAATATTGAAATTACTTCTGTTTAAAGTGGAGTGAATGAATAAAATTCAATTAAAAAGTACAAGTGACCTCAACTCCAGAAATAATAGTGTTTCGCCCAAGGTATAACCGTGGGCTCTTCAGTCAGTCTGTTATACCCTACTAAGAAACAAATTTTTGTCGATGTTTACCGACTCTTATAAAAATTACAGCAAAAAGATACTGTGAATTTTATTATTCTAGGGGAATTTGTTTAAATTCGTGCAACCTGGAAATAAATACCCGTGGTCAGGTTTTTTATAATAAGAAGATGAAGAAATTTAAATATTAAAATATTGAAATTACTTCTGTTTTAAGTGGAGTGAATGAATAAAATTCAATTAAAAAGTACAAGTGACCTAAACTCCAGAAATAATTGTGTTTCGCCCAAGGTATAACAGTGTGCTATTCAGTCAGTCTGTTATACCCTACTAAGACACAAATTTTGGTCGATGTTTACCGACTCTTATAAAAATCACAGCAAAAAGATACTGTGAATTTTCTTATTCTAGGGAAATTTCTTTAAATTCGTGCACCCAGAAAATAAATACCCGTGGTCAGGTTTTTTTATAATAAGAAGATGAAGAAATTTAAATATTAAAATATTGAAATTACTTCTGTTTTAAGTGGAGTGAATGAATAAAATTCAATTAAGAAGTACAAGTGACCTCAACTCCAGAAATAATTGTGTTTCACCCAAGGTATAACAGTGGGCTCTTCAGTCAGTCTGTTATACCCTACTAAGACACAAATTTTGGTCGATGTTTACCGACTCTTATAAAAATCACAGCAAAAAGATACTGTGAATTTTATTATTCTAGGGGAATTTGTTTAAATTCGTGCACCCAGAAAATAAATACCCGTAGTCAGGTCTTTTATAATAAGAAGATGAAGAAATTTAAATATTGAAATAACTTCTGTTTTAGTGAAGCGAATGAATAAAATTCAATTAAAAAGGACAAGTGATCTCAACTCCAGAAATAATAGTGTTTCGCCCAAGGTATAACAGTGGGCTCTTCAGTCAGTCTGTTATACCCTACTAAGACACAAATTTTGGTCGATGTTTACCGACTCTTATAAAAATCACAGCAAAAAGATACTGTAAATTTTATTATTCTAGGGGAATTTGTTTAAATTCGTGCACCCAGAAAATAAGTTCCCGTGGTCAGGTTTTTATAATAAGAAGATGAAGAAATTTAAATATTAAAATATTGAAATAACTTCTGTTTTAAGTGGAGTGAATGAATAAAATTCAATTAAAAAGTACAAGTGACCTCAACTCCAGAAATAATAGTGTTTCGCTCAAGGTATAACAGTGGGCTCTTCAGTCAGTCTGTTATACCCTACTAAGACACAAATTTTGGTCGATGATTACCGACTCTTATAAAAATCACAGCAAAAAGATACTGTGAGTTTTATTATTCTAGGGGAATTTGTTTAAATTCGTGCACCCAGAAAATAAATACCCGTGGTCAAGTTTATTATAATAAGAAGATGAAGAGATTTAAATATTAAAATATTGAAATAACTTCTGTTTTAAGTGGAGTGAATGAATAAAATTCAATTTAAAAGTACAAATGACCTCAACTCCAGAAATAATTGTGTTTCGCCCAAGGTATAACAATGGGCTCTTCAGTCAGTCTGTTATACCCTACTAAGACACAAATTTTGGTCGATGTTAACCACTCTTATAAAAATCACAGCAAAAAGATACTGTGAATTTTATTATTCTAGGGGAATTTGTTTAAATTCGTGCACAAATACCCGTAGTCAGGTTTTTTATAATAAGAAGATGAAGAAATTTAAATATTAATATATTGAAATTACTTCTGTTTTAAGTGGAGCGAATGAATAAACTTCAATTAAAAAGTACAAGTGACCTCAACTCCAGAAATAATTGTGTTTCGCCCAAGGTATAACAGTGGGCTCTTCAGTCAGTCTGTTATACCCTACTAAGACACAAATTTTGGTCGATGATTAACGACTCTTTTAAAAATCACAGCAAAAAGATACTGTGAATTTTATTATTCTAGGGGAATTAGTTTAAATTCGTGCACCCAGAAAATAAATACCCGTGGTCAGGTTTTTTATAATAAGAAGATGAAGAAATTTAAATATTAAAATATTGAAATTACTTCTGTTTTAAGTGGAGTGAATGAATAAAATTCAATTAAAAAGTACAAGTGACCTCAACTCCAGAAATAATTGTGTTTCGCCCAAGGTATAACAGTGGGCTCTTCAGTCAGTCTGTTATACCCTACTAAGACACAAATTTTTATCGATGTTTACCGACTCTTATAAAAATCACAGCAAAAAGATACTGTGAATTTTATTATTCTAGGGGAATTTGTTTAAATTCGTGTACCCAGAAAATAAATACCCGTGGTCAGGTTTTTTATAATAAGAAGATGAAGAAATTTAAATATTAAAATATTGAAATTACTTCTGTTTTAAGTGGAGTGAATGAATAAAATTCAATTAAAAAGTACAAGTGACCTCAACTCCAGAAATAATAGTGTTTCGCCCAAGGTATAACAGTGGGCTCTTCAGTCAGTCTCTTATACCCTACTAAGACACAAATTTTGGTCGATGATTACCGACTCTTATAAAAATCACAGCAAAAAGATACTGTGAATTTTATTATTCTAGGGGAATTTGTTTAAATTCGTGCACCCAGAAAATAAATACCCGTGGTCAAGTTTATTATAATAAGAAGATGAAGAGATTTAAATATTAAAATATTGAAATAACTTCTGTTTTAAGTGAAGTGAATGAATAAAATTCAATTTAAAAGTACAAGTGACCTCAACTCCAAAAATAATTGTGTTTCGCCCAAGGTATAACAATGGGCTCTTCAGTCAGTCTGTTATACCCTACTAAGACACAAATTTTGGTCGATGTTTACCGACTCTTATAAAAATCACAGCAAAAAGATACTGTGAATTTTCTTATTCTAGGGAAATTTCTTTAAATTCGTGCACCCAGAAAATAAATACCCGTGGTCAGGTTTTTTTATAATAAGAAGATGAAGAAATTTAAATATTAAAATATTGAAATTACTTCTGTTTTAAGTGGAGTGAATGAATAAAATTCAATTAAGAAGTACAAGTGACCTCAACTCCAGAAATAATTGTGTTTCGCCCAAGGTATAACAGTGGGCTCTTCAGTCAGTCTGTTATACCCTACTAAGACACAAATTTTGGTCGATGTTTACCGACTCTTATAAAAATCACAGCAAAAAGATACTGTGAATTTTATTATTCTAGGGGAATTTGTTTAAATTCGTGCACCCAGAAAATAAATACCCGTAGTCAGGTCCTTTATAATAAGAAGATGAAGAAATTTAAATATTAAAATATTGAAATTACTTCTGTTTTAGTGAAGCGAATGAATAAAATTCAATTAAAAAGGACAAGTGATCTCAATCCAGAAATAATAGTGTTTCGCCTAAGGTATAACAGTGGGCTCTTCAGTCAGTCTGTTATACCCTACTAAGACACAAATTTTGGTCGATGTTTACCGACTCTTATAAAAATCACAGCAAAAAGATACTGTAAATTTTATTATTCTAGGGGAATTTGTTTAAATTCATGCACCCAGAAAATAAGTACCCGTGGTCAGGTTTTTATAATAAGAAGATGAAGAAATTTAAATATTAAAATATTGAAATAACTTATGTTTTAAGTGGAGTGAATGATTAAAATTCAATTAAAAAGTACAAGTGACCTCAACTCCAGAAATAATAGTGTTTCGCCCAAGGTATAACAGTGGGCTCTTCAGTCAGTCTGTTATACCCTACTAAGACACAAATTTTGGTCGATGATTACCGACTCTTATAAAAATCACAGCAAAAAGATACTGTGAATTTTATTATTTTAGGGGAATTTGTTTAAATTCGTGCACCCAGAAAATAAATACCCGTGGTCAAGTTTATTATAATAAGAAGATGAAGAGATTTAAATATTAAAATATTGAAATAACTTCTGTTTTAAGTGGAGTGAATGAATAAAATTCAATTAAAAAGTACAAGTGACCTCAACTCCAGAAATAATAGTGTTTCGCCCAAGGTATAACAATGGGCTCTTCAGTCAGTCTGTTATACCCTACTAAGACACAAATTTTGGTCGATGTTAACCACTCTTATAAAAATCACAGCAAAAAGATACTGTGAATTTTATTATTCTAGGGGAATTTGTTTAAATTCGTGCACAAATACCCGTAGTCAGGTTTTTTATAATAAGAAGATGAAGAAATTTAAATATTAAAATATTGAAATTACTTCTTTTTTAAGTGGAGCGAATGAATAAACTTCAATTAAAAAGTACAAGTGACCTCAACTCCAGAAATAATTGTGTTTCGCCCAAGGTATAACAGTGGGCTCTTCAGTCAGGCTGTTATACCCTACTAAGACACAAATTTTGGTCGATGATTACCGACTCTTATAAAAATCACAGCACAAAGATACTGTGAATTTTATTATTCTAGGGGAATTTGTTTAAATTCGTGCACCTAGAAAATAAATACCCGTGGTCAGGTTTTTTATAATAAGAAGATGAAGAAATTTAATTAATTAAAATATTGAAATTACTTCTGTTTTAAGTGGAGTGAATGAATAAAATTCAATTAAAAAGTACAAGTGACCTCAACTCCAGAAATAATTGTGTTTCGCCCAAGGTATAACAGTGGGCTCTTCAGTCAGTCTGTTATACCCTACTAAGACACAAATTTTGATCGATGTTTACCGACTCTTATAAAAATCACAGCAAAAAGATACTGTGAATTTTATTATTCTAGGGGAATTTGTTTAAATTCGTGTACCCAGAAAATAAATACCCGTGGTCAGGTTTTTTATAATAAGAAGATGAAGAAATTTAAATATTAAAATATTGAAATTACTTCTGTTTTAAGTGGAGTGAATGAATAAAATTCAATTAAAAAGTACAAGTGACCTCAACTCCAGAAATAATAGTGTTTCGCCCAAGGTATAACAGTGGGCTCTTCAGTCAGTCTCTTATACCCTACTAAGACACAAATTTTGGTCGATGATTACCGACTCTTATAAAAATCACAGCAAAAAGATACTGTGAATTTTATTATTCTAGGGGAATTTGTTTAAATTCGTGCACCCAGAAAATAAATACCCGTGGTCAAGTTTATTATAATAAGAAGATGAAGAGATTTAAATATTAAAATATTGAAATAACTTCTGTTTTAAGTGAAGTGAATGAATAAAATTCAATTTAAAAGTACAAGTGACCGCAACTCCAGAAATAATTGTGTTTCGCCCAAGGTATAACAATGGGCTCTTCAGTCAGACTGTTATACCCTACTAAGACACAAATTTTGGTCGATGTTAACCACTCTTATAAAAATCACAGCAAAAAGATACTGTGAATTTTATTATTCTAGGGGAATTTGTTTAAATTCGTGCACCCAGAAAATAAATACCCGTAGTCAGGTTTTTTATAATAAGAAGATGAAGAAATTTAAATATTAAAATATTGAAATTACTTCTGTTTTAAGTGGAGCGAATGAATAAAATACAATTAAAAAGTACAAGTGACCTCAACTCCAGAAATAATTGTGTTTCGCCTAAGGTATAACAGTGGGCTCTTCAGTCAGTCTGTTATACCCTACTAAGGCACAAATTTTGGTCGATGTTTACCGACTCTTATAAAAATCACAGCAAAAAGATACTGTGAATTTTATTATTCTAGGGGAATTTGTTTAAATTCGTGCACCCAGAAAATAAATACCCGTGGTCAGGTTTTTTATAATAAGAAGATGAAGAAATTTAAATATTAAAATATTGAAATTACTTCTGTTTTAAGTGGAGTGAATGAATAAAATTCAATTAAAAAATACAAGTGACCTCAACTCCAGAAATAATAGTGTTTCGCCCAAGGTATAACAGTGGGCTCTTCAGTCAATCTGTTATACCCTACTAAGACACAAATTTTGATCGATGTTTACCGACTCTTATAAAAATCACAGCAAAAAGATACTGTGAATTTTATTATTCTAGGGGAATTTCTTTAAATTCAAGCACCCAGAAAATAAGTACCCGTGGTCAGGTTTTTATAATAAGAAGATGAAGAAATTTAAATATTAAAATATTGAAATAACTTCTGTTTTAAGTGGAGTGAATGAAAAAAATTCAATTAAAAAGTACAAGTGAACTCAACTCCAGAAATAATTGTGTTTCGCCCAAGGTATAACAGTGGGCTCTTCAGTCAGTCTGTTATACCCTACTAAGACACAAATTTTGATCGATGTTTACCGACTCTTATAAAAATCACAGCAAAAAGATACTGTGAATTTTATTATTCTAGGGGAATTTGTTTAAATTCGTGCACCCAGAGAATAAATACCCGTGGTCAGGTTTTTATAATAAGAAGATGAAGAAATTTAAATATTAAAATATTGAAATAACTTCTGTTTTAAGTGGAGTGAATGAATAAAATTCAATTAAAAAGTACAAGTGACCTCAACTCCAGAAATAATTGTGTTTCGCCCAAGGTATAACAGTGGGCTCTTCAGTCAGTCTGTTATACCCTACTAAGATACAAATTTTGGTCGATGTTTACCGACTCTTATAAAAATCACAGCAAAAAGATACTGTGAATTTTATTATTCTAGGGGAATTTGTTTAAATTCGTGCACCCAGAAAATAAATACCCGTGGTCAGGTTTTTTATAATAAGAAGATGAAGAAATTTAAATATTAAAATATTGAAATTACTTCTGTTTTAAGTGGAGTGAATGAATAAAATTCAATTAAAAAGTACAAGTGACCTCAACTCCAGAAATAATAGTGTTTCGCCCAAGGTATAACAGTGGGCTCTTCAGTCAGTCTTTTATACCCTACTAAGGCACAAATTTTGGTCGATGTTTACCGACTCTTATAAAAATCCCAGCAAAAAGATACTGTAAACTTTATTATTCTAGGGGAATTTGTTTAAATTCGTGCACCCAGAAAATAAATACCCTTGGTCAGGTTTTTTATAATAAGAAGATGAAGAAATTTAAATATTAAAATATTGAAATTACTTCTGTTTTAAGTGGAGTGAATGAATAAAATTCAATTAAAAACTACAAGTGACCTCAACTCCAGAAATAATAGTGTTAAGCCCAAGGTATTTTTTTTTTATTTAAATAATTATTTTAGCTATATGCCTGTAAGACCTCAGGTCTTTTAAATGCAATGCACGGCACTAGTTAGAAGTAATAGAAGGAAAGGAAAGATTTTTGTTGGCACAGTGGATTGAGAATTAGATGTTAATTATCTCTTTTTTTTTCCACGGGTGGCATCCAGTTGAAACTGGGGAATATAGAAAAGAATGCTACCTAGACTGGGGCTCGAACCCACACGTCCAGGTTAGCAGTCAAACACTATATCCACTACACTGAGAAAATTAATATTTTTTTTTGCGTTTGCGAGTAACGAATTTCGTTTGCTGTAATTGTAATACATTTGCTGGAAATGTTATACAATCCCTGCAAACGTATTTCATTTGTAGCAATTGTATTACAGTCGCCACAGAAAGTAATTCCATTGCATCAAACATATAACAAATAACCCATTCGTTCGGAGCTCAATTTGCCTGGGTTGATTACGGTAAATGACAATGTTTCCCAAATTCAAACGACATGATGTTTGCAAGCAAGTGTAATTGTTTATGGCAAACGAATGAATCGATTGCGAACTAAGCTTTTGAAATGCAGTTTGCTGCAAAAAGATTTACGTTTACTTTATAAATTACAATTGTTTGCAACTAATGAATCGAACATTTGGGACGAATGATTAATTCGTAGAAAGTAAACTAATTTGTAGCAAACGATTGAATGATTGCAGGGTATATATTTTTAAGTCTTATTTTTACAAATTAACTTAATGCTTGTGGTAAAAATTTAATGCTTTCGAGGCGAAAGAAGTTTTGATTTTAGGTTTCTTTAAAAGAAATTCGCTTGCAGCAATGAATTTCCTATTAGGAAAAAGTATTTTGTTTAATTCCTATCTAACCAATTTCAGGTAATCTATAGGGCAAGTATTGGGTACGTTTCAATAATTGTTTTGCTTTATCAATTTGGTATTGTTCTGAAGTTCAGCACTACTTGTACAAAAAATCAAATTTCAATTGAAAATATGTTGCATTTAAAAAGAATGCGATTTAAAATTGAAAATTTGTTGCTTTAAAAAATAGCAAAGTCAAAATTCGAAAATATTTGCTAGTTTAAAATGCTAGTTTAAAAATCTTTGCATTAAAAATAATTGTTAAAATAATTACATTAAAAATAAAAGTACAATTTTAAAAATGAATACAAATTACCTACATCTCCGTTGTTCATTTCGAAAAACAATGGCGCAAAATTTTAGATGATTAAGTACGATGTTAAATCAATTTTAGCGTGATACTAGGTTAAAAATTGTGTTTTGCTAATTTTAAACGAGTTTAGCATCGTACTATCCGCTTACATTTTACTAAAGTTAAAAGTTAGCATCGTACTATCCCCTTACATTTTACTATAGTTAAAATCACATCTTTTTAGTATCGTACTAAATCCATATGACTGGAGAATGGAAAATTTTACTCCAGGTATAGCATAGATCCGAGGGTTGCCGGTTCGATCCCTGCTGGTGCCCAACTTTTTTTTTTTTTTTTTTTTGTAATCTTGAAGTTAAAATGATAAAAATATAAACATTGAATAATTATTTAAAGCACATGTTGGGTTTCCATCAATATATATAATTAATTTAAGACGCATAAAAACAATTATTGTGTTACACAAAACGATTTTCTTAAAAGTTTTGATTCAGTCCTAGGAGCCGTCTACGTAGTAATAGTTTAAAACAAAAACTGACCCAATATTTTAAATACTTCGGTCGTCCTCGTCATAGTTAAAATAATTAAAATACATGAAATTGTCTAAGCCACATTTCTTAATCAGTACAATTCCTCTGCTTAACTAAAAAAAAGGAAAATGTGTGAAGTTTTCAAGTGATTAACATTTTCCAGGAGGATTTTATGTTGCAAATCAGCTCAGTAGATGCATGCTCGCTCTCGATACGGAAGGATACCAGTTCAAGTCCAGGTAAGTAAAGCTTGACATTTTTTTCAATTAAAATAAAATAATATAATTTCAGAATTAAGGGAAAACCAGCAGTCACTGTATTGATTGGGACAAACGTACAAGTCATTAGCAACAAACGTGTTGTTATTCATTTGTCATAACCACTTTGATCTTCTATAACAATCGACCCATTCGCTTGTCGTTAAAGTATTAACGTTTACCCTAAAAGCACCATTCGTTTGCCACAAACAGTAAATATGTTTACAAAACACCATTATTCGTCTGACAGAAACACTACATTCGTTTGACACAAACACTCTATTCGTTTGAAACAAACGATAGAATTTTTCTACAACAGTATGAATTGTTTGTCTCAAACGAATTTAAGAGTTTGCTGCAAACGAACTGTCAAAACTGGCCGGCAAACGAAGAAGTCGTTTGGGCAATTTTTACGTTTGCCGCAAACGATTCCTTCCCTCAGTGTACGCCATTGCCACCCGGTATAACAGTGGGCTCTTCAGTCAGTCTGTTATACCCTACTAAGACACAAATTTTGGTCGATGTTTACCGACTCTTATAAAAATCACAGCAAAATGATACTGTGAATTTTATTATTCTAGGGTAATTTGTTTAAATTCGTGCACACAGAAAATAAATACCCGTGGTCAGGTTTTTTATAATAAGAAGATAAAGAAACTTAAATATTAAAATATTGAAATAACATCTGTTTTAAGTGGAGTGAATGAATAAAATTCAATTAAAAAGTACAAGTGATCTTAACTCCAGAAATAATTGTGTTTCGCCCAAGGTATAACAGTGGGCTCTTCAGTCAGTCTGTTATACCCTACTAAGACACAAGTTTTGGTCGATGTTTACCGACTCTTATAAAAATCACAGCAAAAAGATACTGTGCATTTTATTATTCTAGGGGAATTTGTTTAAATTCGTGCACCCAGAAAGTAAATACCCGTGGTCAGGTTTTTTATAATAAGAAGATGAAGAAATTTAAATATTACAATATTGAAATAACTTCTGTTTTAAGTGGAGTGAATGAATAAAATTCAATTAAAAAGTAAAAGTGACCTCAACTCCAGAAATAATTGTGTTTCGCCCAAGGTATAACAGTGGGCTCTTCAGTCAGTCTGTTATACCCTACTAAGACACAAATTTTGGTCGATGATTACAGACTCTTAAAAAAATCACAGCAAAAAGATACTGTGAATTTTATTATTCTAGGGGAATTTGTTTAAATTCGTGCACCCAGAAAATAAATACCCGTGGTCAAGTTTATTATAATAAAAAGATTAAGAAATTTAAATATTAAAATATTGAACTAACTTCTGTTTTAAGTGGAGTGAATGAATAAAATTCAATTTAAAAGTACAAGCGACCTCAACACCAGAAATAATTGTGTTTCACCCAAGGTATAACAGTGAGCTCTTCCGTCAGTCTATTATACCCTACTAAGACACAAATGTTGGTCGATGTTTACCGACTCCTATAAAAATCACAGCAAAAAGATACTGTGAATTTTATTATTCTAGGGGAATTTGTTTAAATTCATGCACCCAGAAAATAAGTACCCGTGGTCAGGTTTTTATAATAAGAAGATGAAGAAATTTAAATATTAAAATATTGAAATTACTTCTGTTTTAAGTGGAGTGAATGAATAAAATTCAATTAAAAAGTACAAGTGACCTCACCTCCAGAAATAATTGTGTTTCGCCCAAGGTATAACAGTGGGCTCTTCAGTCAGTCTGTTAAACCCTACTCAGACACAAATTTTGGTCGATGTTTACCGACTCTTATAAAAATCACAGCAAAAAGATACTGTGAATTTTATTATTCAAGGGGAATTTGTTTAAATTCGTGCACCCAGAAAATAAGTACCCGTGGTCAGGTTTTTATAATAAGAAGATGAAGAAATTTAAATATTAAAATATTGAAATATTGAAATTACTTCTGTTTTAAGTGGAGCGAATGAATAAAATTCAATTAAAAAGTACAAGTGACCTCAACTCCAGAAATAATAGTGTTTCGCCCAAGGTATAACAGTGGGCTCTTCCGCCAGTCTGTTATACCCTACTAAGGCACAAATTTTGGTCGATGTTTACCGACTCTTATAAAAACCACAGCAAAAAGATACTGTGAATTTTATTATTCTAGGGGAATTTGTTTAAATTCGTGCACCCAGAAAATAAGTACCCGTGGTCAGGTTTTTATAATAAGAAGATGAAGAAATTTAAATATTAAAATATTGAAATATTGAAATTACTTCTGTTTTAAGTGGAGCGAATGAATAAAATTCAATTAAAAAGTACAAGTACCTCCACTCCAGATATAACTGTGTTTCGCCCAAGGTATAACAGTGGGCTCTTCAGTCAGTCTGTTATACCCTACTAAGACAAAATTTTGGTCGATGTTTACCGACTCTTATAAAAACCACAGCAAAAAGATACTGTCAATTTTATTATTCTAGGGGAATTTGTTTAAATTCGTGCACCCAGAAAAGAAATACCCGTGGTCAGGTTTTTTATAATAAGAAGATGAAGAAATTTAAATATTAAAATATTGAAATTACTTCTGTTTTAAGTGGAGTGAATGAATAAAATTCAAATAAAAAGTACAAGTGACCTCCACTCCAGAAATAATTGTGTTTCGCCCAAGGTATAACAATGGGCTCTTCAGTCAGTCTATTATACCCTACTAAGACACAAATTTTGGTCGATGTTTACCGACTCTTATAAAAATCACAGCAAAAAGATTCTGTGAATTTTATTATTCTAGGGGAATTTGTTTAAATTCGTGCACCCAGAAAATAAGTACCCGTGGTCAGGTTTTTTATAATAAGAAGATAAAGAAATATAAATATTAAAATAACTTCTGTTTTAAGTGGAGTGAATGAATAAAATTCAATTAAAAAGTACAACTGACCTCAACTCCAGAAATAATTGTGTTTCGCCCAAGGTATAACAATGGGCTCTTCACTCAGTCTGTTATACCCTACTAAGACACAAATTTAGGTCGATGTTTACCGACTCTTATAAAAATCACAGCAAAAAGATACTGTGAATTTTTTTATGCTAGGGGAAATTGTTTAAATCCGTGCACCCAGAAAATAAATACCCGTGGTCAGGTTTTTTTATAATAAGAAGATGAAGAAATTTAAATATTAAAATATTGAAATTACTTCTGTTTTAAGTGGAGTGAATGAATAAAATTCAATTAAAAAGTACAAGTGACCTCAACTCTAGAAATAATTGTGTTTCGCCCAAGGTATAACAGTGGGCTCTTCAGTCAGTCTGTTATACCCTACTAAGACACAAATTTTGGTTGATGTTTACCGACTCTTATAAAAATCACAGCAAAAAGATACTGTGAATTTTATTTTTCTAGGGGAATTTGTTTAAATTCGTGGACCCAGAAAATAAATACCCGTGGTCAGGTTTTTTATAATAAGAAGATGAAGAAATTTAAATATTAAAATATGGAAATAACTTCTGTTTTAAGTGGAGTGAATGAATAAAATTCAATTAAAAAGTACAAGTGACCTCAACTCCAGAAATAATTGTGTTTCGCCCAAGGTATAACAGTGGGCTCTTCAGTCAGTCGGCTATACCCTACTAAGACACAAATTTTGGGCGATGTTTACCGACTCTTATAAAAATCACAGCAAAAAGATACTGTGAATTTTATTATTCTAGGGGAATTTGTTTAAATACGTACACCCAGAAAATAAGTACCCGTGGTCAGGTTTTTATAATAAGAAGATGAAGAAATTTAAATATTAAAATATTGAAATAACTTTTGTTTTAAGCGGAGTGAATGAATAAAATTCAATTAAAAAGTACAAGTGACCTCAACTCCAGAAATAATTGTGTTTCGCCCAAGGTATAACAGTGGGCTCTTCAGTCAGTCTGTTATACCCTACTAAGACACAAATTTTGGTCGATGTTTACCGACTCTTAAAAAAATCACAGTAAAAAGATACTGTGAATTTTATTATTCTAGGGGAATTTGTTTAAATTCGTGCACCCAGAAAATAAATACCCGTGGTCAGGTTTTTTATAATAAGAAGATGAAGAAATTTAAATATTAAAATATTGAAATTACTTCTATTTTAAGTGGAGCGAATGAAAAAAATTCAATTAAAAAGTACAAGTGACCTCAACTCCAGAAATAATAGTGTTTCGCCCAAGGTATAACAGTGGGCTCTTCACTCAGTCTGTTATACCCTACTAAGGCACAAATTTTGGTCGATGTTTACCGACTCTTATAAAAATCACAGCAAAAAGATACTGTAAATTTTATTATTCTAGGGGAATTTGTTTAAATTCGTGCACCCAGAAAATTGATACCCGTGGTCAGGTTTTTTATAATAAGAAGATGAAGAAATTTTAATATTAAAATATTGAAATTACTTCTGTTTTAAGTGGAGTGAATAGATAAAATTCAATTAAAAAGTACAAGTGACCTCAACTCCAGAAATAATAGTGTTTCGCCCAAGGTATTTTTTTTTTTATTTTTTTATTTAAATACTAATTTTAACTATATACCTGTAAGACCTCAGGTCTTTTAAATGCAATAGTTAGAAGTAATAGAAGGAAAGGAAAGATTTTTGTTGGCACAGTGGATTGAGAATTTGATGTTAATTATCTCTTTTTTTTCCACGGGTGGCATCCAGTTGAAACTGGGGAATATAGAAAAGAATGCTACCTAGACTGGGACTCGAACCCACACGTCCAGGTTAGCAGTCAAACACTATATCCACTACGCCATTGCCACCCGGTATAACAGTGGGCTCTTCAGTCAGTCTGTTATACCCTACTAAGACACAAATTTTGGTAGATGTTTAGCGACTCTTATAAAAATCACAGCAAAAAGATACTGTGAATTTTATTATTTTTGGGGAATTTGTTTAAATTCGTGCACCCAGAAAATAAATACCCATGGTCAGGTTTTTTATAATAAAAAGATGAAGAAATTTAAATATTAAAATATTGAAATTACTTCTGTTTTAAGTGGAGTGAATGAATAAAATTCAATTAAAAAGTACAAGTGACCTCAACTCCAGAAATAATTGTGTTTCGCCCAAGGTATAACAGTGGGCTCTTCAGTCAGTCTGTTATACCCTACACTGGCACAAATTTTGGTCGATGTTTACCGACTCTTATAAAAATCACAGCAAAATGATACTGTGAATTTTATTTATCTAGGGTAATTTGTTTAAATTCGTGCACCCAGAAAATAAATACCCGTGGTCAGGTTTTTTATAATAAGAAGATGAAGAAATTTAAATATTAAAATATGGAAATAACTTCTGTTTTAAGTGGAGTGAATGAATAAAATTCAATTAAAAAGTACAAGTGACCTCAACTCCAGAAATAATTGTGTTTCGCCCAAGGTATAACAGTGGGCTTTTCAGTCAGTCTGTTATACCCTACTAGGACACAAATTTTGGTCGTTGTTTACCGACTCTTATAAAAATCACAGCAAAAAGATACTGTGAATTTTATTATTCTAGGGGAATTTGTTTAAATTCGTTCACCCAGAAAATAAATACCCGTGGTCAGGTTTTTTATAATAAGATGAAGAAATTTAAATATTAAAATATTGAAATTACTTCTGTTTTAAGTGGAGTGAATGAATAAAGTTCAATTAAAAAGTACAAGTGACCTCGACTCGAGAAATAATTGTGTTTCGCCCAAGGCATAACAGTGGGCTCTTCAGTCAGTCTGTTATACCCTACTAAGACACAATTTTTGGTCGATGTTTACCGACTCTTATAAAAATCACAGCAAAAAGCTACTGTCAATTTTATTATTCTAGGGGAATTTGTTTAAATTCGTGCACCCAGAAAATAAGTACCCGTGGTCATGTTTTTATAATAAGAAGATGAAGAAATTTAAATATTAAAATATTGAAACAACTTCTGTTTTAAGTGGAGTAAATGAATAAAATTCAATTAAAAAGTACAAGTGACCTCAACTCCAGAAATAATTGTGTTTCGCCCAAGGTATAACAGTGGGCTCTTCAGTCAGTCTGCTATACCCTTCTAAGACACAAATTTTGGGCGATGTTTACCGACTCTTATAAAAATCACAGCAAAAAGATACTGTGAATTTTATTATTCTAGGGGAATTTGTTTAATTACGTACACCCAGAAAATAAGTACGCGTGGTCAGGTTCTTATAATAAGAAGATGAAGAAATTTAAATATTAAAATATTGAAATAACTTTTGTTTTAAGCGGAGTGAATGAATAAAATTCAATTAAAAAGTACAAGTGACCTCAACTCCAGAAATAATTGTGTTTCGCCCAAGGTATAACAGTGGGCTCTTCAGTCAGTCTGTTATACCCTACTAAGACACAAATTTTGGTCGATGTTTACCGACTCTTAAAAAAATCACAGTAAAAAGATACTGTGAATTTTATTATTCTAGGGGAATTTGTTTAAATTCGTGCACCCAGAAAATAAATACCCGTGGTCAGGTTTTTTATAATAAGAAGATGAAGAAATTTAAATATTGAAATATTGAAATTACTTCTATTTTAAGTGGAGCGAATGAATAAAATTCAATTAAAAAGTACAAGTGACCTCAACTCCAGAAATAATAGTGTTTCGCCCAAGGTATAACAGTGGGCTCTTCACTCAGTCTGTTATACCCTACTAAGGCACAAATTTTGGTCGATGTTTACCGACTCTTATAAAAATCACAGCAAAAAGATACTGTAAATTTTATTATTCTAGGGGAATTTGTTTAAATTCGTGCACCCAGAAAATAAATACCCGTGGTCAGGTTTTTTATAATAAGAAGATGAAGAAATTTAAATATTAAAATATTGAAATTACTTCTGTTTTAAGTGGAGTGAATGAATAAAATTCAATTAAAAAGTACAAGTGACCTCAACTCCAGAAATAATAGTGTTTCGCCCAAGGTATTTTTTTTTTATTTTTTTTATTTAAATAATAATTTTAACTATATGCCTGTAAGACCTCAGGTCTTTTAAATGCAATAGTAAGAAGTAATAGAAGGAAAGGAAAGATTTTTGTTGGCACAGTGGATTGAGAATTTGATGTTAATTATCTCTTTTTTTTCCACGGATGGCATCCAGTTGAAACTGGGGAATATAGAAAAGAATACTACCTAGACTGGGGCTCGAACCCACACGTCCAGGTTAGCAGTCAAACACTATATCCACTACGCCATTGCCACCCGGTATAACAGTGGGCTCTTCAGTCAGTCTGTTATACCCTACTAAGACACAAATTTTGGTCGATGTTTACCGACTCTTATAAAAATCACAGCAAAAAGATACTGTGAATTTGATTATTTTTGGGGAATTTGTTTAAATTCGTGCACCCAGAAAATAAATACCCATGGTCAAGTTTTTTATAATAAGAAGATGAAGAAACTTAAATATTAAAATATTGAAATAACTTCTGTTTTAAGTGAAGGGAATGAATAAAATTCAATTAAAAAGTACAAGTGACCTCAACTCCAGAAATAATTGTGTTTCGCCCAAGGTATAACAGTGGGCTCTTCAGTCAGTCTGTTATACCCTACTAAGGCACAAATTTTGGTCGATGTTTACCGACTCTTATAAAATGCACAGCAAAAAGATACTGTGAATTTTATTATTCTAGGGGAATTTGTTTAAATTCGTGCACTCAGAAAATAAATAATCGTGGTCAGGTTTTTTATAATAAGAAGATGAAGAAATTTAAATATTAAAATATTGAAATTACTTCTGTTTTAAGTGGAGTGAATGAATAAAATTCAATTAAAAAGTACAAGTGACCTCAACTCCAGAAATAATTGTGTTTCGCCCAAGGTATAACAGTGGGCTCTTCAGTCAGTCTGTTATACCCTACTAAGACACAAATTTTGGTCGATGATTACCGACTCTTATAAAAATCACAGCAAAAAGATACTGTGAATTTTATTATTCTAGTGGAATTTGTTTAAATTCGTGCACCCAGAAAATAAATACCCGTGGTCAAGTTTATTATAATAAAAAGATGAAGAAATTTAAATATTAAAATATTGAACTAACTTCTGTTTTAAGTGGAGTGAATGAATAAAATTCAATTAAAAAGTACAAGTGACCTCAACACCAGAAATAATTGTGTTTCACCCAAGATATAACAGTGAGCTCTTCAGTCAGTCTATTATACCCTACTAAGACACAAATTTTGGTCGATGTTTACCGACTCTTATAAAAATCACAGCAAAAAGATACTGTGAATTTTATTATTCTAGGGCAATTTGTTTAAATTCATGCACCCAGAAAATAAGTACCCTTGGTCAGGTTTTTATAATAAGAAGATGAAGAAATTTAAATATTAAAATATTGAAATAACTTCTGTTTCAAGTGGAGTGAATGAATAAAATTCAATTAAAAAGTACAAGTGACCTCAACTCCAGAAATAATTGTGTTTCGCCCAAGGTATAACAGTGGGCTCTTAAGTCAGTCTGTTATACCCTACTAAGACACAAATTTTGGTCGATGTTTACCGACTCTTATAAAAATCACAGCAAAAAGATACTGTGAATTTTATTATTCTAGGGGAATTTGTTTAAATTCGTGCACCCAGAAAATAAGTACCCGTGGTCAGATTTTTATAATAAGAAGATGAAGAAATTTAAATATTAAAATATTGAAATATTGAAATTACTTCTGTTTTAAGTGGAGCGAATGAATAAAATTCAATTAAAAGTACAAGTGACCTCAACTCCAGAAATAATAGTGTTTCGCCCAAGGTATAACAGTGGGCTCTTCCGTCAGTCTGTTATACCCTACTAAGGCACAAATTTTAGTCGATGTTTACCGACTCTTATAAAAATCACAGCAAAAAGATACTGTACATTTTATTATTCTAGGGGAATTTGTTTAAATTCGTGCACCCAGAAAATAAATACCCGTGGTCAGGTTTTTTATAATAAGAAGATGAAGAAATTTAAATATTAAAATATTGAAATTACTTCTGTTTTAAGTGGAGTGAATGAATAAAATTCAATTAAAAAGTACAAGTGACCTCCACTCCAGAAATAACTGTGTTTCGCCCAAGGTATAACAGTGGGCTCTTCAGTCAGTCTGTTATACCCTACTGAGACACAAATTTTGGTCGATGTTTACCGACTCTTATAAAAATCACAGCAAAAAGATACTGTGAATTTTATTATTCTAGGGGAATTTGTTTAAATTCGTGCACCCAGAAAATAAGTACCCGTGGTCAGATTTTTATAATAAGGAGATGAAGAAATTTAAATATTAAAATATTGAAATAACTTCTGTTTTAAGTGGAGTGAATGAATAAACTTCAATTAAAAAGTACAAGTGACCTCAACTCCAGAAATAATTGTGTTTCGCCCAAGGTATAGCAATGGGCTCTTCAGTCAGTCTGTTATACCCTACTAAGACACAAATTTTGGTCGATGTTTACCGACTCTTATAAAAATCACAGCAAAAAGATACTGTGAATTTTATTATTCTAGGGGAATTTGTTTAAATTCGTGCACCCAGAAAATAAATAATGGTGGTCAGGTTTTTTATAATAAGAAGATGAAGAAATTTAAATATTAAAATATTGAAATTACTTCTGTTTTAAGTGGAGTGAATGAATAAAATTCAATTAAAAAGTACAAGTGACCTCCATTCCAGAAATAATTGTGTTTCGCCCAAGGTATAACAGTGGGCTCTTCAGTCAGTCTGTTATACCTTACTAAGACAAAATTTTGGTCGATGTTTACCGACTCTTATAAAAATCACAGCAAAAAGATACTGTGAATTTTATTATTCTAGGGGAATTCGTTTAAATTCGTGCACCCAGAAAATAAGTACCCGTGGTCAGGTTTTTATAATAAGAAGATGAAGAAATTTAAATATTAAAATATTGAAATAACTTCTGTTTTAAGTGGAGTGAATGAATAAAATTCAATTAAAAAGTACAAGTGACCTCAACACCAGAAATAATTGTGTTTCGCCCAAGGTATAACAGTGGGCTCTTCAGTCAGTCTGTTATACCCTACCAAGACACACATTTTGGTCGATGTTTACCGACTCTTATAAAAATTACAGCAAAAAGATACTGTGAATTTTATTATTCTAGGGGAATTTGTTTAAATTCGTGCACCAGAAAATAAATACCCGTGGTCAGGTTTTTATAATAAGAAGATGAAGAAATTTAAATATTAAAATATTGAAATTACTTCTGTTTTAAGTGGAGCGAATGAATAAAATTCAATTAAAAAGTACAAGTGACCTCAACTCCAGAAACAATAGTGTTTCGCCCAAGGTATAACAGTGGGCTATTCAGTCAGTCTGTTATACCCTACTAATGCACAAACTTTGGTCGATGTTTACCGACTCTTATAAAAATCACAGCAAAAAGATACTGTAAATTTTATTATTCTAGGGGAATTTATTTAAATTCGTGCACCCAGAAAATAAATACCCGTGGTCAGGTTTTTTTGTAATAAGAAGATGAAGAAATTTAAATATTAAAATATTGAAATTACTTCTGTTTTAAGTGGAGTGAATGAATAAAATTCAATTAAAAAGTACAAGTGACCTCAACTCCAGAAATAATTGTGTTTCGCCCAAGGTATAACAGTGGGCTCTTCAGTCAGTCTGTTATACCCTACTAAGACACAAATTTTTGTCGATGTTTACCGACTCTTATAAAAACCACAGAAAAAAGATACTGTCAATTTTATTATTCTAGGGGAATTTGTTTAAATTCGTGCACCCAGAAAATAAATACCCGTGGTCAGGTTTTTTATAATAAGTATTTTAATATATAATATATAGTTATATTAATTTTATAATAAATATTGAAATTACTTCTGTTTTAAGTGGAGTTAATGAATAAAATTCAATTAAAAAGTACAAGTGACCTCCACTCCAGAAATAATTGTGTTTCGCCCAAGGTATAACAGTGGGCTCTTCAGTCAGTCTGTTATACCCTACTAAGACAAAATTTTGGTCGATGTTTACCGACGCTTATATAAATCACAGCAAAAAGATACTGTGAATTTTATTATTCTAGGGGAATTTGTTTAAATTCGTGCACCCAGAAAATAAGTACCCGTGGTCAGGTTTTTATAATAAGAAGATGAAGAAATTTAAATATTAAAATATTGAAATAACTTCTGTTTTAAGTGGAGTGAATGAATAAAATTCAATTAAAAAGTACAAGTGACCTCAACACCAGAAATAATTGTGTTTCGCCCAAGGTATAACAGTGGGCTCTTCAGTCAGTCTGTTATACCCTACTAAGACACAAATTTTGGTCGATGTTTACCGACTCTTATAAAAATTACAGCAAAAAGATACTGTGAATTTTATTATTCTAGGGGAATTTGTCTAAATTCGTGCACCCAGAAAATAAATACCCGTGGTCAGGTTTTTATAATAAGAAGATGAAGAAATTTAAATATTAAAATATTGAAATAACTTCTGTTTTAAGTGCAGTGAATGAATAAAATTCAATTAAAAAGTACAAGTGACCTCAACTCCAGAAATAATTGTGTTTCGCCCAAGGTATAACAGTGGGCTATTCAGTCAGTCTGTTATACCCTACTAAGACACAAATTTTGGTCGATGTTTACCGACTCTTATAAAAATCACAGCAAAAAGATACTGTGAATTTTATTATTCTAGGGGAATTTGTTTAAATTCGTGCACCCAGAAAATAAGTACCCGTGGTCAGGTTTTTTTAATAAGAAGATGAAGAAATATAAATATTAAAATATTGAAATTACTTCTGTTTTAAGTGGAGCGAATGAATAAAATTCAATTAAAAAGTACAAGTGACCTCCACTCCAGAAATAATAGTGTTTCGCCCAAGGTATAACAGTGGGCTCTTCAGTCAGTCTGTTATACCCTACTAAGGCACAAACTTTGGTCGATGTTTACCGACTCTTATAAAAATCACAGCAAAAAGATACTGTAAATTTTATTATTCTAGGGGAATTTGTTTAAATTCGTGCACCCAGAAAATAAATACCCGTGGTCAGGTTTTTTATAATAAGAAGATGAAGAAATTTAAATATTAAAATATTGAAATTACTTCTGTTTTAAGTGGAGTGAATGAATAAAATTCAATTAAAAAGTACAAGTGACCTCAACTCCAGAAATAATTGTGTTTCGCCCAAGGTATAACAGTGGGCTCTTCAGTCAGTCTGTTATACCCTACTAAGACACAAATTTTGGTCGATGTTTACCGACTCTTATAAAAACCACAACAAAAAGATACTGTGAATTTTATTATTCTAGGGGAATTTGTTTAAATTCGTGCACCCAGAAAATAAATACCCGTGGTCAGGTTTTTTATAATAAGAAGATGAAGAAATTTAAATATTAAAATTACTTCTGTTTTAAGTGGAGTGAATGAATAAAATTCAATTAAAAAGTACAAGTGACCTCCACTCCAGAAATAATTGTGTTCCGCCCAAGGTATAGCAATGGGCTCTTCAGTCAGTCTGTTATAACCTACTAAGACACAAATTTCGGTCGATGTTTACCGACTCTTATAAAAATTACAGCAAAAAGATACTGTGAATTTTATTATTCTAGGGGAATTTGTTTAAATTCGTGCACCCAGAAAATAAATACCCGTGGTCAGGTTTTTTATAATAAGAAGATGAAGAAATTTAAATATTAAAATATTGAAATTACTTCTGTTTTGAGTGGAGTGAATGAATAAAATTCAATTAAAAAGTACAAGTGACCTCAACTCCAGAAATAATTGTGTTTCGCCCAAGGTATAACAGTGGGCTCTTCAGTCAGTCTGTTATACCCTACTAATGCACAAACTTTGGTCGATGTTTACCGACTCTTATAAAAATCACAGCAAAAAGATACTGTAAATTTTATTATTCTAGGGGAATTTATTTAAATTCGTGCACCCAGAAAATAAATACCCGTGGTCAGGTTTTTTATAATAAGTATTTTAATATATAATATATATTTTAATTTTATAATAAATATTGAAATATTGAAATTACTTCTGTTTTAAGTGGAGTTAATGAATAAAATTCAATTAAAAAGTACAAGTGACCTCCACTCCAGAAATAATTGTGTTTCGCCCAAGGTATAACAGTGGGGTCTTCAGTCAGTCTGTTATACCCTACTAAGACAAAATTTTGGTCGATGTTTACCGACTCTTATATAAATCACAGCAAAAAGATACTGCGAATTTTATTATTCTAGGGGAATTTGTTAAAATTCGTGCACCCAGAAAATAAGTTCCCGTGGTCAGGTTTTTATAATAAGAAGATGAAGAAATTTAAATATTAAAATATTGAAATAACTTCTGTTTTAAGTGGAGTGAATGAATAAAATTCAATTAAAAAGTACAAGTGACCTCAACACCAGAAATAATTGTGTTTCGCCCAAGGTATAACAGTGGGCTCTTCAGTCAGTCTGTTATACCCTACTAAGACACAAATTTTGGTCGATGTTTACCGACTCTTATAAAAATTACAGCAAAAAGATACTGTGAATTTTATTATTCTAGGGGAATTTGTTTAAATTCGTGCACCCAGAAAATAAATACCCGTGGTCAGGTTTTTATAATAAGAAGATGAAGAAATTTAAATATTAAAATATTGAAATAACTTCTGTTTTAAGTGGAGTGAATGAATAAAATTCAATTAAAAAGTACAAGTGACCTCAACTCCAGAAATAATTGTGTTTCGCCCAAGGTATAACAGTGGGCTATTCAGTCAGTCTGTTATACCCTACTAAAACACAAATTTTGGTCAATGTTTACCGACTCTAATAAAAATCACAGCAAAAAGATACTGTGAATTTTATTATTCTAGGGGAATTTGTTTAAATTCGTGCACCCAGAAAATAAATACCCGTGGTCAGGTTTTTTATAATAAGAAGATGAAGAAATTTAAATATTAAAATATTGAAATTACTTCTGTTTTAAGTGGATTGAATGAATAAAATTCAATTAAAAAGTACAAGTGACCTCAACTCCAGAAATAATTGTGTTTCGCCCAAGGTATAACAGTGGGGTCTTCAGTCAGTCTGTTATACCCTACTAAGACACAAATTTTGGTCGATGTTTACCGACTCTTATAAAAATCACAGCAAAATGATACTGTCAATTTTATTATTCTAGGGGAATTTGTTTAAATTCGTGCACCCGGAAAATAAATACCCGTGGTCAGGTTTTCTATAATAAGAAGATGAAGAAATTTAAATATTAAAATATTGAAATTCCTTCTGTTTTAAGTGGAGTGAATGAATAAAATTCAATTAAAAAGTACAAGTGACCTCCACTCCAGAAATAATTTCGTTTCGCCCAAGGTATAACAGTGGGCTCTTCAGTCAGTCTGTTATACCCTACTAAGACAAAATTTTGGTCGATGTTTACCGACTCTTATAAAAATCACAGCAAAAGGATACTGTGAATTTTATTATTCTAGGGGAATTTGTTTAAATTCGTGCACCCAGAAAATAAATACCCGTGGTCAGGTTTTTATAATAAGAAGATGAAGAAATTTAAATATTAAAATATTGAAATTACTTCTGTTTTAAGTGGAGCGAATGAATAAAATTCAATTAAAAAGTACAAGTGACCTCAACTCCAGAAATAATAGTGTTTCGCCAAGGTATAACAGTGGGCTCTTCAGTCAATCTGTTATACCCTACTAATGCACAAACTTTGGTCGATGTTTACCGACTCTTATAAAAATCACAGCAAAAAGATACTGTAAATTTTATTATTCTAGGGGAATTTATTTAAATTCGTGCACCCAGAAAATAAATACCCGTGGTCAGGTTTTTTATAATAAGTATTTTAATATATAATATATATATTAATTTTATAATAAATATTGAAATATTGAAATTACTTCTGTTTTAAGTGGAGTTAATGAATAAAACTCAATTAAAAAGTACAAGTGACCTCCACTCCAGAAATAATTGTGTTTCGCCCAAGGTATAACAGTGGGCTCTTCAGTCAGTCTGTTATACCCTACTAAGACAAAATTTTGGTCGATGTTTACCGACTCTTATATAAATCACAGCAAAAAGATACTGTGAATTTTATTATTCTAGGGGAATTTGTTTAAATTCGTGCACCCAGAAAATAAGTACCCGTGGTCAGGTTTTTATAATAAGAAGATGAAGAAATTTAAATATTAAAATATTGAAATAACTTCTGTTTTAAGTGGAGTGAATGAATAAAATTCAATTAAAAAGTACAAGTGACCTCAAGACCAGAAATAATTGTGTTTCGCCCAAGGTATAACAGTGGGCTCTTCAGTCAGTCTGTTATACCCTACTAAGACACAAATTTTGGTCGATGTTTACCGACTCTTATAAAAATTACAGCAAAAAGATACTGTGAATTTTATTATTCTAGGGGAATTTGTTTAAATTCGTGCACCCAGAAAATAAATACCCGTGGTCAGGTTTTTATAATAAGAAGATGAAGAAATTTAAATATTAAAATATTGAAATAACTTCTGTTTTAAGTGGAGTGAATGAATAAAATTCAATTAAAAAGTACAAGTGACCTCAACTCCAGAAATAATTGTGTTTCGCCCAAGGTATAACAGTGGGCTATTCAGTCAGTCTGTTATACCCTACTAAGACACAAATTTTGGTCGATGTTTACCGACTCTTATAAAAATCACAGCAAAAAGATACTGTGAATTTTATTATTCTAGGGGAATTTGTTTAAATTCGTGCACCCAGAAAATAAGTACCCGTGGTCAGGTTTTTTTAATAAGAAGATGAAGAAATATAAATATTAAAATATTGAAATTACTTCTGTTTTAAGTGGAGCGAATGAATAAAATTCAATTAAAAAGTACAAGTGACCTCAACTCCAGAAATAATAGTGTTTCGCCCAAGGTATAACAGTGGGCTCTTCAGTCAGTCTGTTATACCCTACTAAGGCCAAACTTTGGTCGATGTTTACCGACTCTTATAAAAATCACAGCAAAAAGGTACTGTAAATTTTATTATTCTAAGGGAATTTGTTTAAATTCGTGCACCCAGAAAATAAATACCCGTGGTCAGGTTTTTTATAATAAGAAGATGAAGAAATTTAAATATTAAAATATTGAAATAACTTCTGTTTTAAGTGGAAATAATTGTGTTTCGCCCAAGGTATAACAGTGGGCTCTTCAGTCAGTCTGTTATACCCTACTAAGACACAAATTTTGGTCGATATTTACCGACTCTTATAAAAACCACAGCAAAAAGATACTGTCAATTTTATTATTCTAGGGGAATTTGTTTAAATTCGTACACCCAGAAAATAAATACCCGTGGGCAGGTTTTTTATAATAAGAAGATGAAGAAATTTAAATATTAAAATATTGAAATTACTTCTGTTTTAAGTGGAGTGAATGAATAAAATTCAATTAAAAAGTACAAGTGACCTCCACTCCAGAAATAATTGTGTTTCGCCCAAGGTATAACAGTGGGCTCTTCAGTCAGTCTGTTATACCCTACTAAGACACAAATTTTGGTCGATGTTTACCGACTCTTATAAAAATCACAGCAAAAAGATACTGTGAATTTTATTATTCTAGGGGAATTTGTTTAAATTCGTGCACCCAGAAAATAAGTACCCGTGGTCAGGTTTTTATAATAAGAAGATGAAGAAATTTAAATATTAAAATATTTAAATAACTTCTGTTTTAAGTGGAGTGAATGAATAAACTTCAATTAAAAAGTACAAGTGACCTCAACTCCAGAAATAATTGTGTTCCGCCCAAGGTATAGCAATGGGCTCTTCAGTCAGTCTGTTATACTCTACTAAGACACAAATTTTGGTCGATGTTTACCGACTCTTATAAAAATCACAACAAAAAGATACTGTGAATTTTATTATTCTAGGGGAATTTGTTTAAATTCGTGCACCCAGAAGATAAATAATCGTGGTCAGGTTTTTTATAATAAGAAGATGAAGAAATTTAAATATTAAAATATTGAAATTACTTCTGTTTTAAGTGGAGTGAATGAATAAAATTCAATTAAAAAGTACAAGTGTCCTCCACTCCAGAAATAATTTTGTTTCGCCCAAGGTATAACAGTGGGCTCTTCAGTCAGTCTGTTATACCCTACTAAGACAAAATTTTGGTCGATGTTTACCGACTCTTATAAAAATTACAGCAAAAAGATACTGTGAATTTTATTATTCTAGGGGAATTTGTTTAAATTCGTGCACCCAGAAAATAAGTACCCGTGTTCAGGTTTTTATAATAAGATGAAGAAATTTAAATATTAAAATATTGAAATAACTTCTGTTTTAAGTGGAGTGAATGAATAAAATTCAATTAAAAAGTACAAGTGACCTCAACACCAGAAATAATTGTGTTTCGCCCAAGGTATAACAGTGGGCTCTTCAGTCAGTCTGTTATACCCTACTAAGACACAAATTTTGGTCGATGTTTACCGACTCTTATAAAAATTACAGCAAAAAGATACTGTGAATTTTATTATTCTAGGGGAATTTGTTTAAATTTGTGCACCCAGAATATAAATACCCGTGGTCAGGTTTTTATAATAAGAAGATGAAGAAATTTAAATATTAAAATATTGAAATTACTTCTGTTTTAAGTGGAGCGAATGAATAAAATTCAATTAAAAAGTACAAGTGACCTCAACTCCAGAAATAATAGTGTTTCGCCCAGGGTATAACAGTGGGCTCTTCAGTCAGTCTGTTATACCCTACTAAGGCACAAACTTTGGTCGATGTTTACCGACTCTTATAAAAATCACAGCAAAAAGATACTGTAAATTTTATTATTCTAGGGGAATTTATTTAAATTCGTGCACCCAGAAAATAAATACCAGTGGTCAGGTTTTTAATAATAAGAAGATGAAGAAATTTAAATATTAAAATATTGAAATAACTTCTGTTTTAAGTGGAGTGAATGAATAAAATTCAATTAAAAAGTACAAGTGACCTCAACACCAGAAATAATTGTGTTTCGCCCAAGGTATAACAGTGGGCTCTTCAGTCAGTCTGTTATACCCTACTTAGACACAAATTTTGGTCGATGTTTACCGACTCTTATAAAAATTACAGCAAAAAGATACTGTGAATTTTATTATTCTAGGGGAATTTGTTTAAATTTGTGCACCCAGAACATAAATACCCGTGTTCATGTTTTTTATAATAAGAAGATGAAGAAATTTAAATATTAAAATATTGAAATTACTTCTGTTTTAAGTGGAGTGAATGAATAAAATTCAATTAAAAAGTACAAGTGACCTCCACTCCAGAAATAATTGTGTTTCGCCCAAGGTATAACAGTGGGCTCTTCAGTCAGTCTGTTATACCCTACTAAGACAAAATTTTGGTCGATGTTTACCGACTCTTATAAAAATCACTGCAAAAAGATACTGTGAATTTTATTATTCTAGGGGAATTTGTTTAAATTCGTGCACCCAGAAAATAAGTACCCGTGGTCAGGTTTTTATAATAAGAAGATGAAGAAATTTAAATATTAAAATATTGAAATATTGAAATTACTTCTGTTTTAAGTGGAGCGAATGAATAAAATTCAATTAAAAAGTACAAGTGACCTCAACTCCAGAAATAATAGTGTTTCGCCCATGGTATAACAGTGGGCTCTTCCGTCAGTCTGTTATACCCTACTAAGGCACAAATTTTGGCCGATGTTTACCGACTCTTATAAAAATCACAGAAAAAAGATACTGTACATTTTATTATTCTAGGGGAATTTGTTTAAATTCGTGCACCCAGAAAATAAATACCCGTGGTCAGGTTTTTTATAATAAGAAGATGAAGAAATTTAAATATTAAAATATTGAAATTACTTCTGTTTTAAGTGGAGTGAATGAATAAAATTCAATTAAAAAGTACAAGTGACCTCAACTCCAGAAATAATAGTATTTCGCCCAAGGTATAACAGTGGGCTCTTCAGTCAGTCTGTTATACCCTACTAAGACACAAATTTTGGTCGATGTTTACCGACTCTTATAAAAATCACAGCAAAAAGATACTGTGAATTTTATTATTCTAGGGGAATTTGTTTAAATTCGTGCACCCAGAAAATAAATACCCGTGGTCAGTTTTTTATAATAAGAAGATGAAGAAATTTAAATATTAAAATATTTAAATAACTTCTGTTTTAAGTGGAGTGAATGAATAAACTTCAATTAAAAAGTACAAGTGACCTCAACTCCAGAAATAATTGTGTTCCGCCCAAGGTATAGCAATGGGCTCTTCAGTCAGTCTGTTATACTCTACTAAGACACAAATTTTGGTCGATGTTTACCGACTCTTATAAAAATCACAACAAAAAGATACTGTGAATTTTATTATTCTAGGGGAATTTGTTTAAATTCGTGCACCCAGAAAATAAATAATCGTGGTCAGGTTTTTTATAATAAGAAGATGAAGAAATTTAAATATTAAAATATTGAAATTACTTCTGTTTTAAGTGGACTGAATGAATAAAATTCAATCAAAAAGTACAAGTGACCTCCACTCCAGAAATAATTTTGTTTCGCCCAAGGTATAACAGTGGGCTCTTCAGTCAGTCAGTTATACCCTACTAAGACAAAATTTTGGTCGATGTTTACCGACTCTTATAAAAATTACAGCAAAAAGATACTGTGAATTTTATTATTCTAGGGGAATTTGTTTAAATTCGTGCACCCAGAAAATAAGTACCCGTGTTCAGGTTTTTATAATAAGATGAAGAAATTTAAATATTAAAATATTGAAATAACTTCTGTTTTAAGTGGAGTGAATGAATAAAATTCAATTAAAAAGTACAAGTGACCTCAACACCAGAAATAATTGTGTTTCGCCCAAGGTATAACAGTGGGCTCTTCAGTCAGTCTGTTATACCCTACTAAGACACAAATTTTGGTCGATGTTTACCGACTCTTATAAAAATTACAGCAAAAAGATACTGTGAATTTTATTATTCTAGGGGAATTTGTTTAAATTTGTGCACCCAGAAAATAAATACCCGTGGTCAGGTTTTTTATAATAAGAAGATGAAGAAATTTAAATATTAAAATATTGAAATTACTTCTGTTTTAAGTGGAGCGAATGAATAAAATTCAATTAAAAAGTACAAGTGACCTCAACTCCAGAAATAATTGTGTTTCGCCCAAGGTATAACAGTGGGCTCTTCAGTCAGTTTGTTATACCCTACTAAGGCACAAACTTTGGTCGATGTTTACCGACTCTTATAAAAATCACAGCAAAAAGATACTATAAATTTTATTATTCTAGGGGAATTTATTTAAATTCGTGCACCCAGAAAATAAATACCAGTGGTCAGGTTTTTAATAATAAGAAGATGAAGAAATTTAAATATTAAAATATTGAAATTACTTCCGTTTTAAGTGGAGTGAATGAATAAAATTAAATTAAAAAGTACATGTGACCTCAACTCCAGAAATAATTGTGTTTCGCCCAAGGTATAACAGTGGGCTCTTCAGTCAGTCTGTTATACCCTACTAAGACACAAATTTTGGTCGATGTTTACCGACTCTTATAAAAATCACAGCAAAAAGATACTGTCAATTTTATTATTCTAGGGGAATTTGTTTAAATTCGTGCACCCAGAAAATAAATACCCGTGGTCAGGTTTTTTACAATAAGAAGATGAAGAAATTTAAATATTAAAATATTGAAATTACTTCTGTTTTAAGTGGAGTTAATGAATAAAATTCAATTAAAAAGTACAAGTGACCTCCACTCCAGAAATAATTGTGTTTTGCCCAAGGTATAACAGTGGGCTCTTCAGTCAGTCTGTTATACCCTACTAAGACAAAATTTTGCTCGATGTTTACCGACTCTTATATAAATCACAGCAAAAAGATACTGTGAATTTTATTATTCTAGGGGAATTTGTTTAAATTCGTGCACCCAGAAAATAAGTACCCGTGGTCAGGTTTTTATAATAAGAAGATGAAGAAATTTAAATATTAAAATATTGAAATAACTTCTGTTTTAAGTGGAGTGAATGAATAAAATTCAATTAAAAAGTACAAGTGACCTCAACTCCAGAAATAATTGTGTTTCGCCCAAGGTATAACAGTGGGCTCTTCAGTCAGTCTGTTATACCCTACTAAGACAAAATTTTGGTCGATGTTTACCGACTCTTATAAAAATCACAGCAAAAAGATACTGTGAATTTTATTATTCTAGGGGAATTTGTTTAAATTCGTGCACCCAGAAAATAAGTACCCGTGTTCAGGTTTTTATAATAAGAAGATGAAGAAATTTAAATATTAAAATATTGAAATAACTTCTGTTTTAAGTGGAGTGAATGAATAAAATTCAATTAAAAAGTACAAGTGACCTCCACTCCAGAAATAATTGTGTTTCGCCCAAGGTATAACAGTGGGCTCTTTAGTCAGTCTGTTATACCCTACTAAGACACAAATTTTGGTGGATGTTTACCGACTCTTATAAAAATTACAGCAAAAAGATACTGTGAATTTTATTATTCTAGGGGAATTTGTTTAAATTCGTGCACCCAGAAAATAAATACCCGTGGTCAGGTTTTTATAATAAGAAGATGAAGAAATTTAAATATTAAAATATTGAAATTACTTCTGTTTTAAGTGGAGCGAATGAATAAAATTCAATTAAAAAGTACAAGTGACCTCAACTCCACAAATAATAGTGTTTCGCCCAAGGTATAACAGTGGGCTCTTCAGTCAGTCTGTTATACCCTACTAATGCACAAACTTTGGTCGATGTTTACCGACTCTTAAAAAAATCACAGCAAAAAGATACTGTAAATTTTATTATTCTAGGGGAATTTATTTAAATTCGTGCACCCAGAAAATAAATACCAGTGGTAAGGTTTTTTATAATAAGAAGATGAAGAAATTTAAATATTAAAATATTGAAATTACTTCTGTTTTAAGTGGAGTGAATGAATAAAATTCAATTAAAAAGTATAAGTGACCTCAACTCCAGAAATAATCGTGTTTCGCCCAAGGTATAACAGTGGGCTCTTCAGTCAGTCTGTTATACCCTACTAAGACACAAATTTTTGTCGATGTTTACCGACTCTTATAAAAACCACAGAAAAAAGATACTGTCAATTTTATTATTCTAGGGGAATTTGTTTAAATTCGTGCACCCAGAAAATAAATACCCGTGGTCAGGTTTTTTATAATAAGTATTTTAATATATAATATATATATTAATTTTATAATAAATATTGAAATTACTTCTGTTTTAAGTGGAGTTAATGAATAAAATTCAATTAAAAAGTACAAGTGACCTCCACTCCAGAAATAATTGTGTTTCGCCCAAGGTATAACAGTGGGCTCTTCAGTCAGTCTGTTATACCCTAGTAAGACAAAATTTTGGTCGATGTTTACCGACTCTTATATAAATCACAGCAAAAAGATACTGTGAATTTTATTATTCTAGGGGAATTTGTTTAAATTCGTGCACCCAGAAAATAAATAATCGCGGTCAGGTTTCTTATAATAAGAAGATGAAGAAATTTAAATATTAAAATATTGAAATAACTTCTGTTTTAAGTGGAGTGAATGAATAAAATTCAATTAAAAAGTACAAGTGACCTCAACACCAGAAATAATTGTGTTTCGCCCAAGGTATAACAGTGGGCTATTCAGTCAGTCTGTTATACCCTACTGTTATACCCTACTAAGACACAAATTTTGGTCGATGTTTACCGACTCTTATAAAAATTACAGCAAAAAGATACTGTGAATTTTATTATTCTAGGGGAATTTGTTTAAATTCGTTCACCCAGAAAATAAATACCCGTGGTCAGGTTTTTATAATAAGAAGATGAAGAAATTTAAATATTAAAATATTGAAATAACTTCTGTTTTAAGTGGAGTGAATGAATAAAATTCAATTAAAAAGTACAAGTGACCTCAACTCCAGAAATAATTGTGTTTCGCCCAAGGTATAACAGTGGGCTATTCAGTCAGTCTGTTATACCCTACTAAGACACAAATTTTGGTCGATGTTTACCGACTTTTATAAAAATCACAGCAAAAAGATACTGTGAATTTTATTATTCTAGGGGAATTTGTTTAAATTCGTGCACCCAGAAAATAAGTACCCGTGGTCAGGTTTTTATAATAAGAAGATGAAGAAATATAAATATTAAAATATTGAAATTACTTCTGTTTTTAGTGCAGCGAATGAATAAAATTCAATTAAAAAGTACAAGTGACCTCAACTCCAGAAATAATAGTGTTTCGCCCAAGGTATAACAGTGGGCTCTTCAGTCAGTCTGTTATACCCTACTAAGGCACAAACTTTGGTCGATGTTTACCGACTCTTATAAAAATCACAGCAAAAAGATACTGTAAATTTTATTATTCTAGGGGAATTTGTTTAAATTCGTGCACCCAGAAAATAAATACCCGTGGTCAGGTTTTTTATAATAAGAAGATGAAGAAATTTAAATATTAAAATATTGAAATTACTTCTTTTTTAAGTGGAGTGAATGAATAAAATTCAATTAAAAAGTACAAGTGACCTCCACTCCAGAAATAATTGTGTTTCGCCCAAGGTATAACAGTGGGCTCTTCAGTCATTCTGTTATACCCTACTAATGCACAAACTTTGGTCGATGTTTACCGACTCTTATAAAAATCACAGCAAAAAGATACTGTTAATTTTATTATTCTAGGGGAATTTATTTAAATTCGTGCACCCTGAAAATAAATACCAGTGGTCAGGTTTTTTATAATAAGTAGATGAAGAAATTTAAATATTAAAATATTGAAATTACTTCTGTTTTAAGTGGAGTGAATGAATAAAATTCAATTAAAAAGTACAAGTGACCTGAACTCCAGAAATAATTGTGTTTCGCCCAAGGTATAACAGTGGGCTCTTCAGTCAGTCTGTTATACCCTACTAAGACACAAATTTTGGTCGATGTTTACCGACTCTTATAAAAACCACAGCAAAAAGATACTGTCAATTTTATTATTCTAGGGGAATTTGTTTAAATTCGTGCACCCAGAAAATAAATACCCGTGGTCAGGTTTTTTATAATAAGAAGATGAAGAAATTTAAATATTAAAATATTGAAATTACTTCTGTTTTAAGTGGAGTTAATGAATAAAATTCAATTAAAAAGTACAAGTGACCTCCACTCCAGAAATAATTGTGTTTCGCCCAAGGTATAACAGTGGGCTCTTCAGTCAGTCTGTTATACCCTACTAAGACACAAATTTTGGTCGATGTTTACCGACTCTTATAAAAACCACAGCAAAAAGATACTGTGAATTTTATTATTCTAGGGGAATTTGTTTAAATTCGTGCACCCAGAAAATAAATACCCGTGGTCAGGTTTTTATAATAAGAAGATGAAGAAATTTAAATATTAAAATATTGAAATAACTTCTGTTTTTAGTGGAGTGAATAAATAAAATTCAATTAAAAAGTACAAGTGACCTCAACTCCAGAAATAATTGTGTTTCGCCCAAGGTATAACAGTGGGCTCTTCATTCAGTCTGTTATACCCTACTAAGACACAAATTTTGGTCGATGTTTACCGACTCTTATAAAAACCACAGCAAAAAGATACTGTGAATTTTATTATTCTAGGGGAATTTGTTTAAATTCGTGCACCCAGAAAATAAATACCCGTGGTCAGGTTTTTATAATAAGAAGATGAAGGAATTTAAATATTAAAATATTGAAATTACTTCTGTTTTAAGTGGAGCGAATGAATAAAATTCAATTAAAAAGTACAAGTGACCTCAACTCCAGAAATAATAGTGTTTCGCCCAAGGTATAACAGTGGGCTCTTCAGTCAGTCTGTTATACCCTACTAATGCACAAACTTTGGTCGATATTTACCGACTCTTATAAAAATCACAGCAAAAAGATACTGTAAATTTTATTATTCTAGGGGAATTTATTTAAATTCGTGCACCCAGAAAATAAATACCAGTGGTCAGGTTTTTTATAATAAGAAGATGAAGAAATTTAAATATTAAAATATTGAAATTACTTCTGTTTTAAGTGGAGTGAATGAATAAAATTCAATTAAAAAGTACAAGTGACCTCAACTCCAGAAATAATTGTGTTTCGCCCAAGGTATAACAGTGGGCTCTTCAGTCAGTCTGTTATACCCTACTAAGACACAAATTTTGGTCGATGTTTACCGACTCTTATAAAAACCACAGCAAAAAGATACTGTCAATTTTATTATTCTAGGGGAATTTGTTTAAATTCGTGCACCCAGAAAATAAATACCCGTGGTCAGGTTTTTTATAATAAGAAGATGAAGAAATTTAAATATTAAAATATTGAAATTACTTCCGTTTTAAGTGGAGTTAATGAATAAAATTCAATTAAAAAGTACAAGTGACCCCCACTCCAGAAATAATTGTGTTTCGCCCAAGGTGTAACAGTGGGCTCTTCAGTCAGTCTGTTATACCCTACTTAGGCACAAACTTTGGTCGATGTTTACCGACTCTTATAAAAATTACAGCAAAAAGATACTGTGAATTTTATTATTCTAGGGGAATTTGTTTAAATTTGTGCACCCAGAATATAAATACCCGTAGTCAGGTTTTTATAATAAGAAGATGAAGAAATTTAAATATTAAAATATTGAAATTACTTCTGTTTTAAGTGGAGCGAATGAATAAAATTCAATTAAAAAGTACAAGTGACCTCAACTCCAGAAATAATAGTGTTTCGCCCAAGGTATAACAGTGAGCTCTTCAGTCAGTCTGTTATACCCTACTAAGGCACAAACTTTGGTCGATGTTTACCGACTCTTATAAAAATCACAGCAAAAAGATACTGTAAATTTTATTATTCTAGGGGAATTTATTTAAATTCGTGCACCCAGAAAATAAATACCAGTGGTCAGGTTTTTAATAATAAGAAGATGAAGAAATTTAAATATTAAAATATTGAAATAACTTCTGTTTTAAGTGGAGTGAATGAATAAAATTCAATTAAAAAGTACAAATGACCACAACACCAGAAATAATTGTGTTTCGCCCAAGGTATAACAGTGGGCTCTTCAGTCAGTCTGTTATACCCTACTAAGACACAAATTTTGGTCGATGTTTACCGACTCTTATAAAAATTACAGCAAAAAGATACTGTGAATTTTATTATTCTAGGGGAATTTGTTTAAATTTGTGCACCCAGAATATAAATACCCGTGGTCAGGTTTTTTATAATAAGAAGATGAAGAAATTTAAATATTAAAATATTGAAATTACTTCTGTTTTAAGTGGAGTGAATGAATAAAATTCAATTAAAAAGTACAAGTGACCTCCACTCCAGAAATAATTGTGTTTCGCCCAAGGTATAACAGTGGGCTCTTCAGTCAGTCTGTTATACCCTACTAAGACAAAATTTTGGTCGATGTTTACCGACTCTTATAAAAATCACTGCAAAAAGATACTGTGAATTTTATTATTCTAGGGGAATTTGTTTAAATTCGTGCACCCAGAAAATAAGTACCCGTGGTCAGGTTTTTATAATAAGAAGATGAAGAAATTTAAATATTAAAATATTGAAATTACTTCTGTTTTAAGTGGAGCGAATGAATAAAATTCAATTAAAAAGTACAAGTGACCTCAACTCCAGAAATAATTGTTTTTCGCCCAAGGTATAACAGTGGGCTCTTCAGTCAGTCTGTTATACCCTACTAAGACAAAATTTTGGTCGATGTTTACCGACTCTTATATAAATCACAGCAAAAAGATACTGTGAATTTTATTATTCTAGGGGAATTTGTTTAAATTCGTGCACCCAGAAAATAAATAATCGTGGTCAGGTTTCTTATAATAAGAAGATGAAGAAATTTAAATATTAAAATATTGAAATAACTTCTGTTTTAAGTGGAGTGAATGAATAAAATTCAATTAAAAAGTACAAGTGACCTCAACACCAGAAATAATTGTGTTTCGCCCAAGGTATAACAGTGGGCTCTTCAGTCAGTCTGTTATACCCTACTAAGACACAAATTTTGGTCGATATTTACCGACTCTTATAAAAATTACAGCAAAAAGATACTGTGAATTTTATTATTCTAGGGGAATTTGTTTAAATTCGTTCACCCAGAAAATAAATACCCGTGGTCAGGTTTTTATAATAAGAAGATGATGAAATTTAAATATTAAAATATTGAAATAACTGCTGTTTTAAGTGGAGTGAATGAATAAAATTCAATCAAAAAGTACAAGTGACCTCAACTCCAGAAATAATTGTGTTTCGCCCAAGGTATAACAGTGGGCTATTCAGTCAGTCTGTTATACCCTACTAAGACACAAATTTTGGTCGATGTTTACCGACTTTTATAAAAATCACAGCAAAAAGATACTGTGAATTTTATTATTCTAGGGGAATTTGTTTAAATTCGTGCACCCAGAAAATAAGTACCCGTGGTCAGGTTTTTATAATAAGAAGATGAAGAAATATAAATATTAAAATATTGAAATTACTTCTGTTTTTAGTGCAGCGAATGAATAAAATTCAATTAAAAAGTACAAGTGACCTCAACTCCAGAAATAATAGTGTTTCGCCCAAGGTATAACAGTGGGCTCTTCAGTCAGTCTGTTATACCCTACTAAGGCGCAAACTTTGGTCGATGTTTACCGACTCTTATAAAAATCACAGCAAAAAGATACTGTAAATTTTATTATTCTAGGGGAATTTGTTTAAATTCGTGCACCCAGAAAATAAATACCCGTGGTCAGGTTTTTTATAATAAGAAGATGAAGAAATTTAAATATTAAAATATTGAAATTACTTCTTTTTTAAGTGGAGTGAATGAATAAAATTCAATTAAAAAGTACAAGTGACCTCAACTCCAGAAATAATTGTGTTTCGCCCAAGGTATTTCGCCCAAGGTATAACAGTGGGCTCTTCAGTCAGTCTGTTATACCCTACTAAGACACAAATTTTGGTCGATGTTTACCGACTCTTATAAAAATCACAGCAAAAAGATACTGTGAATTTTATTATTCTAGGGGAATTTGTTTAAATTCGTGCACCCAGAAAATAAATACCCGTGGTCAGTTTTTTATAATAAGAAGATGAAGAAATTTAAATATTAAAATATTTAAATAACTTCTGTTTTAAGTGGAGTGAATGAATAAACTTCAATTAAAAAGTACAAGTGACCTCAACTCCAGAAATAATTGTGTTCCGCCCAAGGTATAGCAATGGGCTCTTCAGTCAGTCTGTTATACTCTACTAAGACACAAATTTTGGTCGATGTTTACCGACTCTTATAAAAATCACAACAAAAAGATACTGTGAATTTTATTATTCTAGGGGAATTTGTTTAAATTCGTGCACCCAGAAAATAAATAATCGTGGTCAGGTTTTTTATAATAAGAAGATGAAGAAATTTAAATATTAAAATATTGAAATTACTTCTGTTTTAAGTGGACTGAATGAATAAAATTCAATCAAAAAGTACAAGTGACCTCCACTCCAGAAATAATTTTGTTTCGCCCAAGGTATAACAGTGGGCTCTTCAGTCAGTCAGTTATACCCTACTAAGACAAAATTTTGGTCGATGTTTACCGACTCTTATAAAAATTACAGCAAAAAGATACTGTGAATTTTATTATTCTAGGGTAATTTGTTTAAATTCGTGCACCCAGAAAATAAGTACCCGTGGTCAGGTTTTTATAATAAGAAGATGAAGAAATTTAAATATTAAAATATTGAAATATTGAAATTACTTCTGTTTTAAGTGGAGCGAATGAATAAAATTCAATTAAAAAGTACAAGTGACCTCAACTCCAGAAATAATTGTTTTTCGCCCAAGGTATAACAGTGGGCTCTTCAGTCAGTCTGTTATACCCTACTAAGACAAAATTTTGGTCGATGTTTACCGACTTTTATAAAAATCACAGCAAAAAGATACTGTGAATTTTATTATTCTAGGGGAATTTGTTTAAATTCGTGCACCCAGAAAATAAGTACCCGTGGTCAGGTTTTTATAATAAGAAGATGAAGAAATATAAATATTAAAATATTGAAATTACTTCTGTTTTAAGTGGAGTGAATGAATAAAATTCAATTAAAAAGTACAAGTGACCTCAACTCCAGAAATAATTGTGTTTCGCCCAAGGTATAACAGTGGGCTCTTCAGTCAGTCTGTTATACCCTACTAAGACACAAATTTTGGTCGATGTTTACCGACTCTTATAAAAACCACAGCAAAAAGATACTGTCAATTTTATTATTCTAGGGGAATTTGTTTAAATTCGTGCACCCAGAAAATAAATACCCGTGGTCAGGTTTTTTATAATAAAAAGATGAAGAAATTTAAATATTAAAATATTGAAATTACTTCTGTTTTAAGTGGAGTTAATGAATAAAATTCAATTAAAAAGTACAAGTGACCTCCACTCCAGAAATAATTGTGTTTCGCCCAAGGTATAACAGTGGGCTCTTCAGTCAGTCTGTTATACCCTACTAAGACACAAATTTTGGTCGATGTTTACCGACTCTTATAAAAACCACAGCAAAAAGATACTGTGAATTTTATTATTCTAGGGGAATTTGTTTAAATTCGTGCACCCAGAAAATAAATACCCGTGGTCAGGTTTTTATAATAAGAAGATGAAGAAATTTAAATATTAAAATATTGAAATAACTTCTGTTTTTAGTGGAGTGAATGAATAAAATTCAATTAAAAAGTACAAGTGACCTCAACTCCAGAAATAATTATGTTTCGCCCAAGGTATAACAGTGGGCTCTTCAGTCAGTCTGTTATACCCTACTAAGACACAAATTTTGGTCGATGTTTACCGACTCTTATAAAAACCACAGCAAAAAGATACTGTGAATTTTATTATTCTAGGGGAATTTGTTTAAATTCGTGCACCCAGAAAATAAATACCCGTGGTCGGGTTTTTATAATAAGAAGATGAAGGAATTTAAATATTAAAATATTGAAATTACTTCTGTTTTAAGTGGAGCGAATGAATAAAATTCAATTAAAAAGTACAAGTGACCTCAACTCCAGAAATAATAGTGTTTCGCCCAAGGTATAATAGTGGGCTCTTCAGTCAGTCTGTTATACCCTATTAATGCACAAACTTTGGTCGATGTTTACCGACTCTTATAAAAATCACAGCAAAAAGATACTGTAAATTTTATTATTCTAGGGGAATTTATTTAAATTCGTGCACCCAGAAAATAAATACCAGTGGTCAGGTTTTTTATAATAAGAAGATGAAGAAATTTAAATATTAAAATATTGAAATTACTTCTGTTTTAAGTGGAGTGAATGAATAAAATTCAATTAAAAAGTACAAGTGACCTCAACTCCAGAAATAATTGTGTTTCGCCCAAGGTATAACAGTGGGCTCTTCAGTCAGTCTGTTATACCCTACTAAGACACAAATTTTGGTCGATGTTTACCGACTCTTATAAAAACCACAGCAAAAAGATACTGTCAATTTTATTATTCTAGGGGAATTTGTTTAAATTCGTGCACCCAGAAAATAAATACCCGTGGTCAGGTTTTTTATAATAAGAAGATGAAGAAATTTAAATATTAAAATATTGAAATTACTTCTGTTTTAAGTGGAGTGAATGAATAAAATTCAATTAAAAAGTACAAGTGACCCCCACTCCAGAAATAATTGTGTTTCGCCCAAGGTGTAACAGTGGGCTCTTCAGTCAGTCTGTTATACCCTACTTAGGCACAAACTTTGGTCGATGTTTACCGACTCTTATAAAAATTACAGCAAAAAGATACTGTGAATTTTATTATTCTAGGGGAATTTGTTTAAATTTGTGCACCCAGAATATAAATACCCGTAGTCAGGTTTTTATAATAAGAAGATGAAGAAATTTAAATATTAAAATATTGAAATTACTTCTGTTTTAAGTGGAGCGAATGAATAAAATTCAATTAAAAAGTACAAGTGACCTCAACTCCAGAAATAATAGTGTTTCGCCCAAGGTATAACAGTGGGCTCTTCAGTCAGTCTGTCCGACTCTTATAAAAATTACAGCAAAAAGATACTGTGAATTTTATTATGCTAGGGGAATTTGTTTAAATTTGTGCACCCAGAATATAAATACCCGTGGTCAGGTTTTTTATAATAAGAAGATGAAGAAATGTAAATATTAAAATATTGAAATTACTTCTGTTTTAAGTGGAGTTAATGAATAAAATTCAATTAAAAAGTACAAGTGACCTACTAAGGCACAAACTTTGGTCGATGTTTACCGACTCTTATAAAAATCACAGCAAAAAGATACTGTAAATTTTATTATTCTAGGGGAATTTATTTAAATTCGTGCACCCAGAAAATAAATACCAGTGGTCAGGTTTTTAATAATAAGAAGATGAAGAAATTTAAATATTAAAATATTGAAATAACTTCTGTTTTAAGTGGAGTGAATGAATAAAATTCAATTAAAAAGTACAAGTGACCACAACACCAGAAATAATTGTGTTTCGCCCAAGGTATAACAGTGGGCTCTTCAGTCAGTCTGTTATACCCTACTAAGACACAAATTTTGGTCGATGTTTACCGACTCTTATAAAAATTACAGCAAAAAGATACTGTGAATTTTATTATTCTAGGGGAATTTGTTTAAATTTGTGCACCCAGAATATAAATACCCGTGGTCAGGTTTTTTATAATAAGAAGATGAAGAAATTTAAATATTAAAATATTGAAATTACTTCTGTTTTAAGTGGAGTGAATGAATAAAATTCAATTAAAAAGTACAAGTGACCTCCACTCCAGAAATAATTGTGTTTCGCCCAAGGTATAACAGTGGGCTCTTCAGTCAGTCTGTTATACCCTACTAAGACAAAATTTTGGTCGATGTTTACCGACTCTTATAAAAATCACTGCAAAAAGATACTGTGAATTTTATTATTCTAGGGGAATTTGTTTAAATTCGTGCACCCAGAAAATAAGTACCCGTGGTCAGGTTTTTATAATAAGAAGATGAAGAAATTTAAATATTAAAATATTGAAATAACTTCTGTTTTAAGTGGAGTGAATGAATAAAATTCAATTAAAAAGTACAAGTGACCACAACACCAGAAATAATTGTGTTTCGCCCAAGGTATAACAGTGGGCTCTTCAGTCAGTCTGTTATACCCTACTAAGACACAAATTTTGGTCGATGTTTACCGACTCTTATAAAAATTACAGCAAAAAGATACTGTGAATTTTATTATTCTAGGGGAATTTGTTAAATTTGTGCACCCAGAATATAAATACCCGTGGTCAGGTTTTTTATAATAAGAAGATGAAGAAATTTAAATATTAAAATATTGAAATTACTTCTGTTTTAAGTGGAGTTAATGAATAAAATTCAATTAAAAAGTACAAGTGACCTCCACTCCAGAAATAATTGTGTTTCGCCCAAGGTATAACAGTGGGCTCTTCAGTCAGTCTGTTATACCCTACTAAGACACAAATTTTGGTCGATGTTTACCGACTCTTATAAAAACCACAGCAAAAAGATACTGTGAATTTTATTATTCTAGGGGAATTTGTTTAAATTCGTGCACCCAGAAAATAAGTACCCGTGGTCAGGTTTTTATAATAAGAAGATGAAGAAATTTAAATATTAAAATATTGAAATATTGAAATTACTTCTGTTTTAAGTGGAGCGAATGAATAAAATTCAATTAAAAAGTACAATGACCTCAACTCCAGAAATAATAGTGTTTCGCCCATGGTATAACAGTGGGCTCTTCCGTCAGTCTGTTATACCCTACTAGGGCACAAGTTTTGGCCGATGTTTACCGACTCTTATAAAAATCACAGAAAAAAGATACTGTACATTTTATTATTCTAGGGGAATTTGTTTAAATTCGTGCACCCAGAAAATAAATACCCGTGGTCAGGTTTTTTATAATAAGAAGATGAAGAAATTTAAATATTAAAATATTGAAATTACTTCTGTTTTAAGTGGAGTGAATGAATAAAATTCAATTAAAAAGTACAAGTGACCTCCACTCCAGAAATAACTGTGTTTCGCCCAAGGTATAACAGTGGGCTCTTCAGTCAGTCTATTATACCCTACTAAGACACAAATTTTGGTCGATGTTTACCGACTCTTATAAAAATCACAGCAAAAAGATACTGTGAATTTTATTATTCTAGGGGAATTTGTTTAAATTCATGCACCCAGAAAATAAGTACCCGTGGTCAGGTTTTTTTTATAATAAGAAGATGAAGAAATTTAAACATTAAAATATTTAAATTTCTTCTGTTTTAAGTGGAGTGAATGAATAAAATTCAATTAAAAAGTACAAGTGACCTCAACTCCAGAAATAATTGTGTTTCGCCTAAGGTATAACAGTGGGCTCTTCAATCAATCTGTTATACCCTACTAAGACACAAATTTTGGTCGATCATTATCGACTCTTATAAAAATCCCAGCAAAAAGATACTGTAAATTTTATTATTCTAGGGGAATTTATTTAAATTCGTGCACCCAGAAAATAAATACCAGTGGTAAGGTTTTTAATAATAAGAAGATGAAGAAATTTAAATATTAAAATATTGAAATTACTTCCGTTTTAAGTGGAGTGAATGAATAAAATTCAATTAAAAAGTACAAGTGACCTCAACTCCAGAAATAATTGTGTTTCGCCCAAGGTATAACAGTGGGCTCTTCAGTCAGTCTGTTATACCCTACTAAGACACAAATTTTGGTCGATGTTTACCGACTCTTATAAAAACCACAGCAAAAAGATACTGTCAATTTTATTATTCTAGGGGAATTTGTTTAAATTCGTGCACCCAGAAAATAAATACCCGTGGTCAGGTTTTTTATAATAAGAAGATGAAGAAATTTAAATATTAAAATATTGAAATTACTTCTGTTTTAAGTGGAGTTAATGAATAAAATTCAATTAAAAAGTACAAGTGACCTCCACTCCAGAAATAATTGTGTTTCGCCCAAGGTATAACAGTGGGCTCTTCAGTCAGTCTGTTATACCCTACTAAGACAAAATTTTGCTCGATGTTTACCGACTCTTATATAAATCACAGCAAAAAGATACTGTGAATTTTATTATTCTAGGGGAATTTGTTTAAATTTGTGCACCCAGAAAATAAGTACCCGTGGTCAGGTTTTTATAATAAGAAGATGAAGAAATTTAAATATTAAAATATTGAAATAACTTCTGTTTTAAGTGGAGTTAATGAATAAAATTCAATTAAAAAGTACAAGTGACCTCCACTCCAGAAATAATTGTGTTTCGCTCAAGGTATAACAGTGGGCTCTTCAGTCAGTCTGTTATACCCTACTAAGACAAAATTTTGGTCGATGTTTACCGACTCTTATAAAAATCACTGCAAAAAGATACTGTGAATTTTATTATTCTAGGGGAATTTGTTTAAATTCGTGCACCCAGAAAATAAGTACCCGTGGTCAGGTTTTTATAATAAGAAGATGAAGAAATTTAAATATTAAAATATTGAAATATTGAAATTACTTCTGTTTTAAGTGGAGCGAATGAATAAAATTCAATTAAAAAGTACAAGTGACCTCAACTCCAGAAATAATAGTGTTTCGCCCATGGTATAACAGTGGGCTCTTCCGTCAGTCTGTTACACCCTACTAGGGCACAAATTTTGGCCGATGTTTACCGACTCTTATAAAAATCACAGAAAAAAGATACTGTACATTTTATTATTCTAGGGGAATTTGTTTAAATTCGTGCACCCAGAAAATAAATACCCGTGGTCAGGTTTTTTATAATAAGAAGATGAAGAAATTTAAATATTAAAATATTGAAATTACTTCTGTTTTAAGTGGAGTGAATGAATAAAATTCAATTAAAAAGTACAAGTGACCTCCACTCCAGAAATAACTGTGTTTCGCCCAAGGTATAACAGTGGGCTCTTCAGTCAGTCTATTATACCCTACTAAGACACAAATTTTGGTCGATGTTTACCGACTCTTATAAAAATCACAGCAAAAAGATACTGTGAATTTTATTATTCTAGGGGAATTTGTTTAAATTCATGCACCCAGAAAATAAGTACCCGTGGTCAGGTTTTTTTTATAATAAGAAGATGAAGAAATTTAAACATTAAAATATTTAAATTTCTTCTGTTTTAAGTGGAGTGAATGAATAAAATTCAATTAAAAAGTACAAGTGACCTCAACTCCAGAAATAATTGTGTTTCGCCTAAGGTATAACAGTGGGCTCTTCAATCAATCTGTTATACCCTACTAAGACACAAATTTTGGTCGATCATTATCGACTCTTATAAAAATCCCAGCAAAAAGATACTGTAAATTTTATTATTCTAGGGGAATTTATTTAAATTCGTGCACCCAGAAAATAAATACCAGTGGTCAGGTTTTTAATAATAAGAAGATGAAGAAATTTAAATATTAAAATATTGAAATTACTTCCGTTTTAAGTGGAGTGAATGAATAAAATTCAATTAAAAAGTACAAGTGACCTCAACTCCAGAAATAATTGTGTTTCGCCCAAGGTATAACAGTGGGCTCTTCAGTCAGTCTGTTATACCCTACTAAGACACAAATTTTGGTCGATGTTTACCGACTCTTATAAAAACCACAGCAAAAAGATACTGTCAATTTTATTATTCTAGGGGAATTTGTTTAAATTCGTGCACCCAGAAAATAAATACCCTTGGTCAGGTTTTTTATAATAAGAAGATGAAGAAATTTAAATATTAAAATATTGAAATTACTTCTGTTTTAAGTGGAGTTAATGAATAAAATTCAATTAAAAAGTACAAGTGACCTCCACTCCAGAAATAATTGTGTTTCGCCCAAGGTATAACAGTGGGCTCTTCAGTCAGTCTGTTATACCCTACTAAGACAAAATTTTGCTCGATGTTTACCGACTCTTATATAAATCACAGCAAAAAGATACTGTGAATTTTATTATTCTAGGGGAATTTGTTTAAATTCGTGCACCCAGAAAATAAGTACCCGTGGTCAGGTTTTTATAATAAGAAGATGAAGAAATTTAAATATTAAAATATTGAAATAACTTCTGTTTTAAGTGGAGTGAATGAATAAAATTCAATTAAAAAGTACAAGTGACCTCAACTCCAGAAATAATTGTGTTTCGCCCAAGGTATAACAGTGGGCTCTTCAGTCAGTCTGTTATACCCTACTAAGACAAAATTTTGGTCGATGTTTACCGACTCTTATAAAAATCACAGCAAAAAGATACTGTGAATTTTATTATTCTAGGGGAATTTGTTTAAATTCGTGCACCCAGAAAATAAGTACCCGTGTTCAGGTTTTTATAATAAGAAGATGAAGAAATTTAAATATTAAAATATTGAAATAACTTCTGTTTTAAGTGGAGTGAATGAATAAAATTCAATTAAAAAGTACAAGTGACCTCCACTCCAGAAATAATTGTGTTTCGCCCAAGGTATAACAGTGGGCTCTTTAGTCAGTCTGTTATACCCTACTAAGACACAAATTTTGGTCGATGTTTACCGACTCTTATAAAAACCACAGCAAAAAGATACTGTGAATTTTATTATTCTAGGGGAATTTGTTTAAATTCGTGCACCCAGAAAATAAATACCCCGTGGTCAGGTTTTTATAATAAGAAGATGAAGAAATTTAAATATTAAAATATTGAAATTACTTCTGTTTTAAGTGGAGCGAATGAATAAAATTCAATTAAAAAGTACAAGTGACCTCAACTCCAGAAATAATAGTGTTTCGCCCAAGGTATAACAGTGGGCTCTTCAGTCAGTCTGTTATACCCTACTAATGCACAAACTTTGGTCGATGTTTACCGACTCTACTGTAAATTTTATTATTCTAGGGGAATTTATTTAAATTCGTGCACCCAGAAAATAAATACCAGTGGTAAGGTTTTTTATAATAAGAAGATGAAGAAATTTAAATATTAAAATATTGAAATTACTTCTGTTTTAAGTGGAGTGAATGAATAAAATTCAATTAAAAAGTACAATTGACCTCAACTCCAGAAATAATCGTGTTTCGCCCAAGGTATAACAGTGGGCTCTTCAGTCAGTCTGTTATACCCTACTAAGACACAAATTTTGGTCGATGTTTACCGACTCTTATAAAAACCACAGCAAAAAGATACTGTAAATTTTATTATTCTAGGGGAATTTGTTTAAATTCGTGCACCCAGAAAATAAATACCCGTGGTCAGGTTTTTTATAATAAGAAGATGAAGAAATTTAAATATTAAAATTTTGAAATTACTTCTGTTTTAAGTGGAGTTAATGAATAAAATTCAATTAAAAAGTACAAGTGACCTCCACTCCAGAAATAATTGTGTTTCGCCCAAGGTATAACAGTGGGCTCTTCAGTCAGTCTGTTATACCCTACTAAGACAAAATTTTGGTCGATGTTTACCGACTCTTATATAAATCACAGCAAAAAGATACTATGAATTTTATTATTCTAGGGGAATTTGTTTAAATTCGTGCACCCAGAAAATAAGTACCCGTGGTCAGGTTTTTATAATAAGAAGATGAAGAAATATAAATATTAAAATATTGAAATTACTTCTGTTTTAAGTGCAGCGAATGAATAAAATTCAATTAAAAAGTACAAGTGACCTCAACTCCAGAAATAATAGTGTTTCGCCCAAGGTATAACAGTGGGCTCTTCAGTCAGTCTGTTATACCCTACTAAGGCACAAACTTTGGTCGATGTTTACCGACTCTTATAAAAATCACAGCAAAAAGATACTGTAAATTTTATTATTCTAGGGGAATTTGTTTAAATTCGTGCACCCAGAAAATAAATACCCGTGGTCAGGTTTTTTATAATAAGAAGATGAAGAAATTTAAATATTAAAATATTGAAATTACTTCTGTTTTAAGTGGAGTGAATGAATAAAATTCAATTAAAAAGTACAAGTGACCTCAACTCCAGAAATAATTGTGTTTCGCCCAAGGTATAACAGTGGGCTCTTCAGTCAGTCTGTTATACCCTACTAAGACACAAATTTTGGTCGATGTTTACCGACTCTTATAAAAACCACAGCAAAAAGATACTGTCAATTTTATTATTCTAGGGGAATTTGTTTAAATTCGTGCACCCAGAAAATAAATACCCGTGGTCAGGTTTTTTATAATAAGAAGATGAAGAAATTTAAATATTAAAATATTGAAATTACTTCTGTTTTAAGTGGAGTTAATGAATAATATTCAATTAAAAAGTACAAGTGACCTCCACTCCAGAAACAATTGTGTTTCGCCCAAGGTATAACAGTGGGCTCTTCAGTCAGTCTGTTATGCCCTACTAATGCACAAACTTTGGTCGATGTTTACCGACTCTTATAAAAATCACAGCAAAAAGATACTGTTAATTTTATTATTCTAGGGGAATTTATTTAAATTCGTGCACCCTGAAAATAAATACCAGTGGTCAGGTTTTTTATAATAAGAAGATGAAGAAATTTAAATATTAAAATATTGAAATTACTTCTGTTTTAAGTGGAGTGAATGAATAAAATTCAATTAAAAAGTACAAGTGACCTCCACTCCAGAAATAATTGTGTTTCGCCCAAGGTATAACAGTGGGCTCTTCAGTCAGTCTGTTATACCCTACTAAGACACAAATTTTGGTCGATGTTTACCGACTCTTATAAAAACCACAGCAAAAAGATACTGTCAATTTTATTATTCTAGGGGAATTTGTTTAAATTCGTGCACCCAGAAAATAAATACCCGTGGTCAGGTTTTTTATAATAAGAAGATGAAGAAATTTAAATATTAAAATATTGAAATTACTTCTGTTTTAAGTGGAGTTAATGAATAATATTCAATTAAAAAGTACAAGTGACCTCCACTCCAGAAACAATTGTGTTTCGCCCAAGGTATAACAGTGGGCTCTTCAGTCAGTCTGTTATACCCTACTAAGATACAAATTTTGGTCGATGTTTACCGACTCTTATAAAAACCACAGCAAAAAGATACTGTCAATTTTATTATTCTAGGGGAATTTGTTTAAATTCGTCCACCCAGAAAATAAATACCCGTGGTCAGGTTTTTTATAATAAGAAGATGAAGAAATTTAAATATTAAAATATTGAAATTACTTCTGTTTTAAGTGGAGTTAATGAATAAAATTCAATTAAAAAGTACAAGTGACCTCCACTCCAGAAATAATTGTGTTTCGCCCAAGGTATAACAGTGGGCTCTTCAGTCAGTCTGTTATACCCTACTAAGACACAAATTTTGGTCGATGTTTACCGACTCTTATAAAAACCACAGCAAAAAGATACTGTGAATTTTATTATTCTAGGGGAATTTGTTTAAATTCGTGCACCCAGAAAATAAATACCCGTGGTCAGGTTTTTATAATAAGAAGATGAAGAAATTTAAATATTAAAATATTGAAATAACTTCTGTTTTTAGTGGAGTGAATGAATAAAATTCAATTAAAAAGTACAAGTGACCTCAACTCCAGAAATAATAGTGTTTCGCCCAAGGTATAACAGTGGGCTCTTCAGTCAGTCTGTTATACCCTACTAATGCACAAACTTTGGTCGATGTTTACCGACTCTTATAAAAATCACAGCAAAAAGATACTGTAAATTTTATTATTCTAGGGGAATTTATTTAAATTCGTGCACCCAGAAAATAAATACCAGTGGTCAGGTTTTTTATAATAAGAAGATGAAGAAATTTAAATATTAAAATATTGAAATTACTTCTGTTTTAAGTGGAGTGAATGAATAAAATTCAATTAAAAAGTACAAGTGACCTCAACTCCAGAAATAATTGTGTTTTGCCCAAGGTATAACAGTGGGCTCTTCAGTCAGTCTGTTATACCCTACTAAGACACAAATTTGGTCGATGTTTACCGACTCTTATAAAAACCACAGCAAAAAGATACTGTCAATTTTATTATTCTAGGGGAATTTGTTTAAATTCGTGCACCCAGAAAATAAATACCCGTGGTCAGGTTTTTTATAATAAGAAGATGAAGAAATTTAAATATTAAAATATGGAAATTACTTCTGTTTTAAGTGGAGTTAATGAATAAAATGCAATTAAAAAGTACAAGTGACCCCCACTCCAGAAATAATTGTGTTTCGCCCAAGGTGTAACAGTGGGCTCTTCAGTCAGTCTGTTATACCCTACTAAGACAAAATTTTGCTCGATGTTTACCGACTCTTATATAAATCACAGCAAAAAGATACTGTGAATTTTATTATTCTAGGGGAATTTGTTTTAATTCGTGCACCCAGAAAATAAGTACCCGTGGTCAGGTTTTTATAATAAGAAGATGAAGAAATTTAAATATTAAAATATTGAAATAACTTCTGTTTTAAGTGGAGTGAATGAATAAAATTCAATTAAAAAGTACAAGTGACCTCAACACCAGAAATAATTGTGTTTCGCCCAAGGTATAACAGCGGGCTCTTCAGTTAGTCTGTTATACCCTACTAAGACACAAATTTTGGTCGATGTTTACCGACTCTTATAAAAATTACAGCAAAAAGATACTGTGAATTTTATTATTCTAGGGGAATTTGTTTGAATTCGTGCACCCAGAAAATAAATACCAGTGGTCAGGTTTTTATAATAAGAAGATGAAGAAATTTAAATATTAAAATATTGAAATAACTTCTGTTTTAAGTGGAGTGAATGAATAAAATTCAATTAAAAAGTACAAGTGACCTCAACTCCAGAAATAATAGTGTTTCGCCCAAGGTATAACAGTGGGCTCTTCCGTCAGTCTGTTATACCCTACTAAGGCACAAATTTTGGTCGATGTTTACCGACTCTTATAAAAATCACAGCAAAAAGATACTGTGAATTTTATTATTCTAGGGGAATTTGTTTAAATTCGTGCACCCAGAAAATAAATAATCGTGGTCAGGTTTTTTATAATAAGAAGATGAAGAAATTTAAATATTAAAATATTGAAATTACTTCTGTTTTAAGTGGATTGAATGAATAAAATTCAATTAAAAAGTACAAGTGACCTCCACTCCAGAAATAATTGTGTTTCGCCCAAGGTATAACAGTGGGCTCTTCAGTCAGTCTGTTATACCCTACTAAGACAAAATTTTGGTCGATGTTTACCGACTCTTATAAAAATCACAGCAAAAAGATACTGTGATTTTTATTATTCTAGGGGAATTTGTTTAAATTCGTGCACCCAGAAAATAAGTACCCGTGTTCAGGTTTTTATAAAAAGAAGATGAAGAAATTTAAATATTAAAATATTGAAATACCTTCTGTTTTAAGTGGAGTGAATGAATAAAATTCAATTAAAAAGTACAAGTGACCTCAACACCAGAAATAATTGTGTTTCGCCCAAGGTATAACAGTGGGCTCTTCAGTCAGTCTGTTATACCCTACTAAGACACAAATTTTGGTCGATGTTTACCGACTCTTATAAAAATTACAGCAAAAACATACTGTGAATTTTATTATTCTAGGGGAATTTGTTTAAATTCGTGCACCCAGAAAATAAATACCCGTGGTCAGGTTATTATAATAAGAAGATGAAGAAATTTAAATATTAAAATATTGAAATTACTTCTGTTTTAAGTGGAGTGAATGAATAAAATTCAATTAAAAAGTACAAGTGACCTCATCTCCAGAAATAATAGTGTTTCGCCCAAGGTATAACAGTGGGCTCTTCCGTCAGTCTGTTATACCCTACTAAGGCACAAATTTTGGTCGATGTTTACCGACTCTTATAAAAATCACAGCAAAAAGATACTGTGAATTTTATTATTCTAGGGGAATTTGTTTAAATTCGTGCACCCAGAAAATAAATAATCGTGGTCAGGTTTTTTATAATAAGAAGATGAAGAAATTTAAATATTAAAATATTGAAATTACTTCTGTTTTAAGTGGATTGAATGAATAAAATTCAATTAAAAAGTACAAGTGACCTCCACTCCAGAAATAATTGTGTTTCGCCCAAGGTATAACAGTGGGCTCTTCAGTCAGTCTGTTATACCCTACTAAGACAAAATTTTGGTCGATGTTTACCGACTCTTATAAAAATCACAGCAAAAAGATACTGTGATTTTTATTATTCTAGGGGAATTTGTTTAAATTCGTGCACCCAGAAAATAAGTACCCGTGTTCAGGTTTTTATAATAAGAAGATGAAGAAATTTAAATATTAAAATATTGAAATACCTTCTGTTTTAAGTGGAGTGAATGAATAAAATTCAATTAAAAAGTACAAGTGACCTCCACTCCAGAAATAATTGTGTTTCGCCCAAGGTATAACAGTGGGCTCTTCAGTCAGTCTGTTATACCCTACTAAGACACAAATTTTGGTCGATGTTTACCGACTCTTATAAAAACCACAGCAAAAAGATACTGTGAATTTTATTATTCTAGGGGAATTTGTTTAAATTCGTGCACCCAGAAAATAAATACCCGTGGTCAGGTTTTTATAATAAGAAGATGAAGAAATTTAAATATTAAAATATTGAAATAACTTCTGTTTTTAGTGGAGTGAATGAATAAAATTCAATTAAAAAGTACAAGTGACCTCAACTCCAGAAATAATAGTGTTTCGCCCAAGGTATAACAGTGGGCTCTTCAGTCAGTCTGTTATACCCTACTAATGCACAAACTTTGGTCGATGTTTACCGACTCTTATAAAAATCACAGCAAAAAGATACTGTAAATTTTATTATTCTAGGGGAATTTATTTAAATTCGTGCACCCAGAAAATAAATACCAGTGGTCAGGTTTTTTATAATAAGAAGATGAAGAAATTTAAATATTAAAATATTGAAATTACTTCTGTTTTAAGTGGAGTGAATGAATAAAATTCAATTAAAAAGTACAAGTGACCTCAACTCCAGAAATAATTGTGTTTCGCCCAAGGTATAACAGTGGGCTCTTCAGTCAGTCTGTTATACCCTACTAAGACACAAATTTGGTCGATGTTTACCGACTCTTATAAAAACCACAGCAAAAAGATACTGTCAATTTTATTATTCTAGGGGAATTTGTTTAAATTCGTGCACCCAGAAAATAAATACCCGTGGTCAGGTTTTTTATAATAAGAAGATGAAGAAATTTAAATATTAAAATATGGAAATTACTTCTGTTTTAAGTGGAGTTAATGAATAAAATGCAATTAAAAAGTACAAGTGACCCCCACTCCAGAAATAATTGTGTTTCGCCCAAGGTGTAACAGTGGGCTCTTCAGTCAGTCTGTTATACCCTACTAAGACAAAATTTTGCTCGATGTTTACCGACTCTTATATAAATCACAGCAAAAAGATACTGTGAATTTTATTATTCTAGGGGAATTTGTTTTAATTCGTGCACCCAGAAAATAAGTACCCGTGGTCAGGTTTTTATAATAAGAAGATGAAGAAATTTAAATATTAAAATATTGAAATAACTTCTGTTTTAAGTGGAGTGAATGAATAAAATTCAATTAAAAAGTACAAGTGACCTCAACACCAGAAATAATTGTGTTTCGCCCAAGGTATAACAGTGGGCTCTTCAGTTAGTCTGTTATACCCTACTAAGACACAAATTTTGGTCGATGTTTACCGACTCTTATAAAAATTACAGCAAAAAGATACTGTGAATTTTATTATTCTAGGGGAATTTGTTTAAATTCGTGCACCCAGAAAATAAATACCAGTGGTCAGGTTTTTATAATAAGAAGATGAAGAAATTTAAATATTAAAATATTGAAATATTGAAATAACTTCTGTTTTAAGTGGAGTGAATGAATAAAATTCAATTAAAAAGTACAAGTGACCTCAACTCCAGAAATAATAGTGTTTCGCCCAAGGTATAACAGTGGGCTCTTCCGTCAGTCTGTTATACCCTACTAAGGCACAAATTTTGGTCGATGTTTACCGACTCTTATAAAAATCACAGCAAAAAGATACTGTGAATTTTATTATTCTAGGGGAATTTGTTTAAATTCGTGCACCCAGAAAATAAATAATCGTGGTCAGGTTTTTTATAATAAGAAGATGAAGAAATTTAAATATTAAAATATTGAAATTACTTCTGTTTTAAGTGGATTGAATGAATAAAATTCAATTAAAAAGTACAAGTGACCTCCACTCCAGAAATAATTGTGTTTCGCCCAAGGTATAACAGTGGGCTCTTCAGTCAGTCTGTTATACCCTACTAAGACAAAATTTTGGTCGATGTTTACCGACTCTTATAAAAATCACAGCAAAAAGATACTGTGATTTTTATTATTCTAGGGGAATTTGTTTAAATTCGTGCACCCAGAAAATAAGTACCCTTGTTCAGGTTTTTATAATAAGAAGATGAAGAAATTTAAATATTAAAATATTGAAATACCTTCTGTTTTAAGTGGAGTGAATGAATAAAATTCAATTAAAAAGTACAAGTGACCTCAACACCAGAAATAATTGTGTTTCGCCCAAGGTATAACAGTGGGCTCTTCAGTCAGTCTGTTATACCCTACTAAGACACAAATTTTGGTCGATGTTTACCGACTCTTATAAAAATTACAGCAAAAAGATACTGTGAATTTTATTATTCTAGGGGAATTTGTTTAAATTCGTGCACCCAGAAAATAAATACCCGTGGTCAGGTTTTTATAATAAGAAGATGAAGAAATTTAAATATTAAAATATTGAAATTACTTCTGTTTTAAGTGGAGCGAATGAAAAAATTCAATTAAAAAGTACAAGTGACCGCAACTCCAGAAATAATAGTGTTTCGCCCAAGGTATAACAGTGGGCTCTTCAGTCAGTCTGTTATACCCTACTAATGCACAAACTTTGGTCGATGTTTACCGACTGTTATAAAAATCACAGCAAAAAGATACTGTAAATTTTATTATTCTAGGGGAATTTATTTAAATTCGTGCACCCAGAAAATAAATACCAGTGGTCAGGTTTTTTATAGTAAGAAGATGAAGAAATTTAAATATTAAAATATTGAAATTACTTCTGTTTTAAGTGGAGTGAATGAATAAAATTCAATTAAAAAGTACAAGTGACCTCAACTCCAGAAATAATTGTGTTTCGCCCAAGGTATAACAGTGGGCTCTTCACTCAGTCTGTTATACCCTACTAAGACACAAATTTTGGTCGATGTTTACCGACTCTTATAAAAACCACAACAAAAAGATACTGTCAATTTTATTATTCTAGGGGAATTTGTTGTTTTAATAAATAGCCGTGGTCAGGTTTTTTATAATAAGAAGATGAAGAAATTTAAATATTAAAATATTGAAATTACTTCTGTTTTAAGTGGAGTTAATGAATAAAATTCAATTAAAAAGTACAAGTGACCCCCACTCCAGAAATAATTGTGTTTCGCCCAAGGTATAACAGTGGGCTCTTCAGTCAGTCTGTTATACCCTACTAAGACAAAATTTTGCTCGATGTTTACCGACTCTTATATAAATCACAGCAAAAAGATACTGTGAATTTTATTATTCTAGGGGAATTTGTTTAAATTCGTGCACCCAGAAAATAAGTACCCGTGGTCAGGTTTTTATAATAAGAAGATGAAGAAATTTAAATATTAAAATATTAAAATAACTTCTGTTTTAAGTGGAGTGAATCAATAAAATTCAATTAAAAAGTACAAGTGACCTCAACACCAGAAATAATTGTGTTTCGCCCAAGGTATAACAGTGGGCTCTTCAGTCAGTCTGTTATACCCTACTAAGACACAAATTTTGGTCGATGTTTACCGACTCTTATAAAAATTACAGCAAAAAGATACTGTGAATTTTATTATTCTAGGGGAATTTGTTTAAATTCGTGCACCCAGAAAATAAATACCCGTGGTCAGGTTTTTATAATAAGAAGATGAAGAAATTTAAATATTAAAATATTGAAATATTGAAATAACTTCTGTTTTAAGTGGAGTGAATGAATAAAATTCAATTAAAAAGTACAAGTGACCTCAACTCCAGAAATAATAGTGTTTCGCCCAAGGTATAACAGTAGGCTCTTCCGTCAGTCTGTTATACCCTACTAAGGCACAAATTTTGATCGATGTTTACCGACTCTTATAAAAATCACAGCAAAAAGATACTGTACATTTTATTATTCTAGGGGAATTTGTTTAAATTCGTGCACCCAGAAAATAAATACCCGTGGTCAGGTTTTTTATAATAAGAAGATGAAGAAATTTAAATATTAAAATATTGAAATTACTTCTGTTTTAAGTGGAGTGAATGAATAAAATTCAATTAAAAAGTACAAGTGACCTCAACTCCAGAAATAACTGTGTTTCGCCCAAGGTATAACAGTGGGCTCTTCAGTCAGTCTGTTATACCCTACTAAGATACAAATTTTGGTCGATGTTTACCGACTCTTATAAAAATCACAGCAAAAAGATACTGTCAATTTTATTATTCTAGGGGAATTTGTTTAAATTCGTGCACCCAGAAAATAAGTACCCGTGGTCAGGTTTTTATAATAAGAAGATGAAATAACTTCTGTTTTAAGTGGAGTGAATGAATAAACTTCAATTAAAAAGTACAAGTGACCTCAACTCCAGAAATAATTGTGTTCCGCCCAAGGTATAGCAATGGGCTCTTCAGTCAGTCTGTTATACCCTACTAAGACACAAATTTTGGTCGATGTTTACCGACTCTTATAAAAATCACAGCAAAAAGATACTGTGAATTTTATTATTCTAGGGGAATTTGTTTAAATTCGTGCACCCAGAAAATAAATAATCGTGGTCAGGTTTTTTATAATAAGAAGATGAAGAAATTTAAATATTAAAATATTGAAATTACTTCTATTTTAAGTGGAGTGAATGAATAAAATTCAATTAAAAAGTACAAGTGACCTCCACTCCAGAAATAATTGTGTTTCGCCCAAGGTATAACAGTGGGCTCTTCAGTCAGTCTGTTATACCCTACTAAGACAAAATTTTGGTCGATGTTTACCGACTCTTATAAAAATCACAGCAAAACGATACTGTGAATTTTATTATTCTAGAGGAATTTGTTTAAATTCGTGCACCCAGCAAATAAATACCCGTGTTCAGGTTTTTATAATAAGAAGATGAAGAAATTTAAATATTAAAATATTGAAATAACTTCTGTTTTAAGTGGAGTGAATGAATAAAATTCAATTAAAAAGTACAAGTGACCTCAACACCAGAAATAATTGTGTTTCGCCCAAGGTATAACAGTGGGCTCTTCAGTCAGTCTGTTATACCCTACTAAGACACAAATTTTGGTCGATGTTTACCGACTCTTATAAAAATTACAGCAAAAAGATACTGTGAATTTCATTATTCTAGGGGAATTTGTTTAAATTCGTGCACCCAGAAAATAAATACCCGTGGTCAGGTTTTTATAATAAGAAGATGAAGAAATTTAAATATTAAAATATTGAAATTACTTCTGTTTTAAGTGGAGCGAATGAATAAAATTCAATTAAAAAGTACAAGTGACCTCAGCTCCAGAAATAATAGTGTTTCGCCCAAGGTATAACAGTGGGCTCTTCAGTCAGTCTGTTATACCCTACTAAGACACAAATTTTGGTCGATGTTTATCGACTCTTATAAATATTACAGCAAAAAGATACTGTCAATTTTATTATTCTAGGGGAATTTGTTTAAATTCGTGCACCCAGAAAATAAGTACCCGTGGTCAGGTTTTTATAATAAGAAGATGAAGAAATTTAAATATTAAAATATTGAAATTACTTCTGTTTTAAGTGGAGTGAATGAATAAAATTCAATTAAAACGTACAAGTGACCTCAACACCAGAAATAATTGTGTTTCGCCCAAGGTATAACAGTGGGCTCTTCAGTCAGTCTGTTATACCCTACTAAGACACAAATTTTGGTCGATGTTTACCGACTCTTATAAAAATTACAGCAAAAAGATACTGTGAATTTTATTATTCTAGGGGAATTTGTTTAAATTCGTGCACCCAGAAAATAAATACCCGTGGTCAGGTTTTTATAATAAGAAGATGAAGAAATTTAAATATTAAAATATTGAAATAACTTCTGTTTTAAGTGGAGTGAATGAATAAAATTCAATTAAAAAGTACAAGTGACCTCAACTCCAGAAATAATAGTGTTTCGCCCAAGGTATAACAGTGGGGTCTTCCGTCAGTCTGTTATACCCTACTAAGGCACAAATTTTGGTCGATGTTTACCGACTCTTATAAAAATCACAGCAAAAAGATACTGTACATTTTATTATTCTAGGGGAATTTGTTTAAATTCGTGCACCCAGAAAATAAATACCCGTGGTCAGGTTTTTATAATAAGAAGATGAAGAAATTTAAATATTAAAATATTGAAATTACTTCTGTTTTAAGTGGAGCGAATGAATAAAATTCAATTAAAAAGTACAAGTGACCTCAGCTCCAGAAATAATAGTGTTTCGCCCAAGGTATAACAGTGGGCTCTTCAGTCAGTCTGTTATACCCTACTAAGACACAAATTTTGGTCGATGTTTATCGACTCTTATAAATATTACAGCAAAAAGATACTGTCAATTTTATTATTCTAGGGGAATTTGTTTAAATTCGTGCACCCAGAAAATAAGTACCCGTGGTCAGGTTTTTATAATAAGAAGATGAAGAAATTTAAATATTAAAATATTGAAATTACTTCTGTTTTAAGTGGAGTGAATGAATAAAATTCAATTAAAACGTACAAGTGACCTCAACACCAGAAATAATTGTGTTTCGCCCAAGGTATAACAGTGGGCTCTTCAGTCAGTCTGTTATACCCTACTAAGACACAAATTTTGGTCGATGTTTACCGACTCTTATAAAAATTACAGCAAAAAGATACTGTGAATTTTATTATTCTAGGGGAATTTGTTTAAATTCGTGCACCCAGAAAATAAATACCCGTGGTCAGGTTTTTATAATAAGAAGATGAAGAAATTTAAATATTAAAATATTGAAATAACTTCTGTTTTAAGTGGAGTGAATGAATAAAATTCAATTAAAAAGTACAAGTGACCTCAACTCCAGAAATAATAGTGTTTCGCCCAAGGTATAACAGTGGGGTCTTCCGTCAGTCTGTTATACCCTACTAAGGCACAAATTTTGGTCGATGTTTACCGACTCTTATAAAAATCACAGCAAAAAGATACTGTACATTTTATTATTCTAGGGGAATTTGTTTAAATTCGTGCACCCAGAAAATAAATACCCGTGGTCAGGTTTTTTATAATAAGAAGATGAAGAAATTTAAATATTAAAATATTGAAATTACTTCTGTTTTAAGTGGAGTGAATGAATAAAATTCAATTAAAAAGTACAAGTGACCTCCACTCCAGAATTAATTGTGTTTCGCCCAAGGTATAACAGTGGGCTCTTCAGTCAGTCTGTTATACCCTACTAAGACAAAATTTTGGTCGATGTTTACCGACTCTTATAAAAATCACAGCAAAAAGATACTGTGAATTTTATTATTCTAGGGGAATTTGTTTAAATTCGTGCACCCAGAAAATAAATACCCGTGTTCAGGTTTTTATAATAAGAAGATGAAGAAATATAAATATTAAAATATTTAAATAATTTCTGTTTTAAGTTGAGTGAATGAATAAAATTCAATTAAAAAGTACAAGTGACCTCAACACCAGAAATAATTGTGTTTCGCCCAAGGTATAACAGTGGGCTCTTCAGTCAGTCTGTTATAACCTACTAAGACAAAATTTTGGTCGATGTTTACCGACTCTTATAAAAATCACAGCAAAAAGATACTGTGAATTTTATTATTCTAGGAGAATTTGTTTAAATTCGTGCACCCAGAAAATAAATACCCGTGTTCAGGTTTTTATAATAAGAAGATGAAGAAATTTAAATATTAAAATATTGAAATTACTTCTGTTTTAAGTGGAGCGAATGAATAAAATTCAATTAAAAAGTACAAGTGACCTCAGCTCCAGAAATAATAGTGTTTCGCCCAAGGTATAACAGTGGGCTCTTCAGTCAGTCTGTTATACCCTACTAAGACACAAATTTTGGTCGATGTTTACCGACTCTTATAAATATTACAGCAAAAAGATACTGTCAATTTTATTATTCTAGGGGAATTTGTTTAAATTCGTGCACCCAGAAAATAAGTACCCGTGGTCAGGTTTTTATACTAAGAAGATGAAGAAATTAAAATATTAAAATATTGAAATAACTACTGTTTTAAGTGGAGTGAATGAATAAAATTCAATTAAAAAGTACAAGTGACCTCAACACCAGAAATAATTGTGTTTCGCCCAAGGTATAACAGTGGGCTCTTCAGTCAGTCTGTTATACCCTACTAAGACACAAATTTTGGTCGATGTTTACCGACTCTTATAAAAATTACAGCAAAGAGATACTATGAATTTTATTATTCTAGGGGAATTTGTTTAAATTCGTGCACCCAGAAAATAAATACCCGTGGTCAGGTTTTTATAATAAGAAGATGAAGAAATTTAAATATTAAAATATTGAAATAACTTCTGTTTAAAGTGGAGTGAATGAATAAAATTCAATTAAAAAGTACAAGTGACCTCCACTCCAGAAATAATTGTGTTTCGCCCAAGGTATAACAGTGGGCTCTTCAGTCAGTCTGTTATACCCTACTTAGACACAAATTTTGGTCGATGTTTACCGACTCTTATAAAAATCACAGCAAAAAGATACTGTGAATTTTATTATTCTAGGGGAATTTGTTTAAATTCGTGCACGCAGAAAATAAATACCCGTGGTCAGGTTTTTTTATAATAAGAAGATGAAAAAATTTAAATATTAAAATATTGAAATAACTTCTGTTTTAAGTGGAGTGAATGAATAAACTTCAATTAAAAAGTACAAGTGACCTCAACTCCAGAAATAATTGTGTTCCGCCCAAGGTATAACAATGGGCTCTTCAGTCAGTCTGTTATACCCTACTCTGGCACAAATTTTGGTCGATGTTTACCGACTTTTATAAAAATCACAGCAAAAAGCTACTGTGAATTTTATTATTCTAGGGGAATTTGTTTAAATTCGTGCACCCAGAAAATAAATAATCGTGGTCAGGTTTTTTATAATAAGAAGATGAAGAAATTTAAATATTAAAATATTGAAATTACTTCTGTTTTATGTAAGTGGAGTGAATGAATAAAATTCAATTAAAAAGTACAAGTGACCTCCACTCCAGAAATAATTGTGTTTCGCCCAAGGTATAACAGTGGGCTCTTCAGTCAGTCCGTTATACCCTACTAAGACAAAATGTTGGTCGATGTTTACCGACTCTTATAAAAATCACAGCAAAAAGATACTGTGAATTTTATTATTCTAGGGGAATTTGTTTAAATTCGTGCACCCAGAAAATAAATACCCGTGTTCAGGTTTTTATAATAAGAAGATGAAGAAATTTAAATATTAAAATATTGAAATAACTTCTGTTTTAAGTGGAGTGAATGAATAAAATTCAATTAAAAAGTACAAGTGACCTCAACACCAGAAATAATTGTGTTTCGCCCAAGGTATAACAGTGGGCTCTTCAGTCAGTCTGTTATACCCTACTAAGACACAAATGTTGGTCGATGTTTACCGACTCTTATAAAAATTACAGCAAAAAGATACTGTGAATTTTATTATTCTAGGGGAATTTGTTTAAATTCGTGCACCCAGAAAATAAATACCCGTGGTCAGGTTTTTATAATAAGAAGATGAAGAAATTTAAATATTAAAATATTGAAATTACTTCTGTTTTAAGTGGAGCGAATGAATAAAATTCAATTAAAAAGTACAAGTGACCTCAACTCCAGAAATAATAGTGTTTCGCCCAAGGTATAACAGTGGGCTCTTCAGTCAGTCTGTTATACCCTACTAATGCACAAACTTTGGTCGATGTTTACCGACTCTTATAAAAATCACAGCAAAAAGATACTGTAAATTTTATTATTCTAGGGGAATTTATTTAAATTCGTGCACCCAGAAAATAAGTACCCGTGGTCAGGTTTTTATAATAAGAAGATGAAGAAATTTAAATATTAAAATATTGAAATAACTTCTGTTTTAAGTGGACTGAATGAATAAAATTCAATTAAAAAGTACAAGTGACCTCAACTCCAGAAATAATTGTGTTTCGCCCAAGGTATAACAGTGGGCTATTCAGTCAGTCTGTTATACCCTACTAAGACACAAATTTTGGTCGATGTTTACCGACTTTTATAAAAATCACAGCAAAAAGATACTGTGAATTTTATTATTCTAGGGGAATTTGTTTAAATTCGTGCACCCAGAAAATAAGTACCCGTGGTCAGGTTTTTATAATAAGAAGATGAAGAAATATAAATATTAAAATATTGAAATTACTTCTGTTTTAAGTGGAGCGAATGAATAAAATTCAATTAAAAAGTACAAGTGACCTCAACTCCAGAAATAATAGTGTTTCGCCCAAGGTATAACAGTGGGCTCTTCAGTCAGTCTGTTATACCCTACTAAGGCACAAACTTTGGTCGATGTTTACCGACTCTTATAAAAATCACAGCAAAAAGATACTGTAAATTTTATTATTCTAGGGGAATTTGTTTAAATTCGTGCACCCAGAAAATAAATACCCGTGGTCAGGTTTTTTATAATAAGAAGATGAAGAAATTAAAATATTAAAATATTGAAATTACTTCTGTTTTAAGTGGAGCGAATGAATAAAATTCAATTAAAAATTACAAGTGACCTCAACTCCAGAAATAATTGTGTTTCGCCCAAGGTATAACAGTGGGCTCTTCAGTCAGTCTGTTATACCCTACTAAGACACAAATATTGGTCGATGTTTACCGACTCTTATAAAAACCACAGCAAAAAAATACTGTGAATTTTATTATTCTAGGTGAATTTGTTTAAATTCGTGCACCCAGAAAATAAATCCCCGTGGTCAGGTTTTTTATAATAAGAAGATGAAGAAATTTAAATATTAAAATATTGAAATTACTTCTGTTTTAAGTGGACTGAATGAATGAAATTCAATTAAAAAGTACAAGTGACCTCAACTCCAGAAATAATTGTGTTTCGCCGAAGGTATAACAGTGGGCTCTTCAGTCAGTCTGTTATACCCTACTTAGACACAAATTTTGGTCGATGTTTACCGACTCTTATAAAAACCACAGCAAAAAGATACTGTCAATTTTATTATTCTAGGGGAATTTGTTTAAATTCGTGCACCCAGAAAATAAATACCCGTGGTCAGGTTTTTTATAATAAGAAGATGAAGAAATTTAAATATTAAAATATTGAAATTACTTCTGTTTTAAGTGGAGTGAATGAATAAAATTCAATTAAAAAGTACAAGTGACCTCCACTCCAGAAATAATTGTGTTTCGCCCAAGGTATAACAGTGGGCTCTTCAGTCAGTCTGTTATACCCTACTAAGACAAAATTTTGGTCGATGTTTACCGACTCTTATAAAAATCACAGCAAAAAGATACTGTGAATTTTATTATTCTAGGGGAATTTGTTTAAATTCGTGCACCCAGAAAATAAGTACCCGTGGTCAGGTTTTTATAATAAGAAGATGAAGAAATTTAAATATTAAAATATTGAAATAACTTCTGTTTTAAGTGGAGTGAATGAATACAATTCAATTAAAAATTACAAGTGACCTCAACACCAGAAATAATTGTGTTTCACCCAAGGTATAACAGTGAGCTCTTCAGTCAGTCTATTATACCCTACTAAGACACAAATTTTGGTCGATGTTTACCGACTCTTATAAAAATCACAGCAAAAAGATACTGTGAATTTTATTATTTTAGGGGAATTTGTTTAAATTCGTGCACCCAGAAAATAAGTACCCGTGGTCAGGTTTTTTATAATAAGAAGATGAAGAAATTTAAATATTAAAATAACTTCTGTTTTAAGTGGAGTGAATGAATAAAATTCAATTAAAAAGTACAACTGACCTCAACTCCAGAAATAATTGTGTTTCGCCCAAGGTATAACAATGGGCTCTTCAGTCAGTCTGTTATACCCTACTAAGACATAAATTTTGGTCGATGTTTACCGACTCTTATAAAAATCACAGCAAAAAGATACTGTGAATTTTATTATTCTAGTGGAATTTGTTTAAATTCGTGCACCCAGAAAATAAATGCCCGTGGTCAGGCTTTTTATAATAAGAAGATGAAGAAATTTAATTATTAAAATATTGAAATTACTTCTGTTTTAAGTGGAGTGAATAAATAAAATTCAATTAAAAAGTACAAGTGACCTCAACTCTAGAAATAATTGTGTTTCGCCCAAGGTATAACAGTGGGCTCTTCAGTCAGTCTGTTATACCCTACTAAGGCACAAACTTTGGTCGATGTTTACCGACTCTTATAAAAATCAAAGCAAAAAGATACTGTAAATTTTATTATTCTAGGGGAATTTGTTTAAATTCGTGCACCCAGAAAATAAATACCCGTGGTCAGGTTTTTTATAATAAGAAGATGAAGAAATTAAAATATTAAAATATTGAAATTACTTCTGTTTTAAGTGGAGCGAATGAATAAAATTCAATTAAAAATTACAAGTGACCTCAACTCCAGAAATAATTGTGTTTCGCCCAAGGTATAACAGTGGGCTCTTCAGTCAGTCTGTTATACCCTACTAAGACACAAATATTGGTCGATGTTTACCGACTCTTATAAAAACCACAGCAAAAAAATACTGTGAATTTTATTATTCTAGGGGAATTTGTTTAAATTCGTGCATCAAGAAAATAAATACACGTGGTCAGGTTTTTTATAATAAGAAGATGAAGAAATTTAAATATTAAAATATGGAAATAACTTCTGTTTTAAGTGGAGTGACTGAATAAAATTCAATTAAAAAGTACAAGTGACCTCAACTCCAGAAATAATTGTGTTTCGCCCAAGGTATAACAGTGGGCTCTTCAGTCAGTCTGTTATACCCTACTAGGACACAAATTTTGGTCGTTGTTTACCGACTCTTATAAAAATCACAGCAAAAAGGTACTGTGAATTTTATTATTCTAGGGGAATTTGTTTAAATTCGTGCACCCAGAAAATAAATACCCGTGGTCAGGTTTTTTATAATAAGAAGAAGAAATTTAAATATTAAAATATTGAAATTACTTCTGATTTAAGTGGAGTGAATGAATAAAGTTCAATTAAAAAGTACAAGTAACCTCGACTCCAGAAATAATTGTGTTTCGCCCAAGGTATAACAGTGGGCTCTTCACTCAGTCTGTTATACCCTACTAAGACACAATTTTTGGTCGATGTTTACCGACTCTTATAACACTCTTATAGCAAAAAGATACTGTGAATTTTATTATTTTAGGGGAATTTATTTAAATTCGTGCACCCAGAAAATAAGTACCCGTGGTCAGGTTTTTATAATGAGAAGATGAAGAAATTTAAATATTAAAATATTGAAATAACTTCTGTTTTAAGTGGAATAAATGAATTAAATTCAATTAAAAAGTACAAGTGACCTCAACTCCAGAAATAATTGTGTTTCGCCCAAGGTATAACAGTGGGCTCTTCAGTCAGTCTGTTATACCCTACTAAGACACAAATTTTGGGCGATGTTTACCGACTCTTATAAAAATCACAGCAAAAAAATACTGTGAATTTTATTATTCTAGGGGAATTTGTTTTAATACGTACACCCAGAAAATAAGTACCCGTGGTCAGGTTTTTATAATAAGAAGATGAAGAAATTTAAATATTAAAATATTGAAATAACTTTTGTTTTAAGTGGAGTGAATGAATAAAATTTAATTAAAAAGTACAAGTGACCTCAACTCCAGAAATAATTGTGTTTCGCCCAAGGTATAACAGTGGGCTCTTCAGTCAGTCTGTTATACCCTACTAAGACACAAATTTTGGTCGATGTTTACCGACACTTAAAAAAATCACAGTAAAAAGATACTGTGAATTTTATTATTCTAGGGGAATTTGTTTAAATTCGTGCACCCAGAAAATAAATACCCGTGGTCAGGTTTTTTATAATAAGAAGATGAAGAAATTTAAATATTAAAATATTGAAATTACTTCTGTTTTATGTAAGTGGAGTGAATGAATAAAATTCAATTAAAAAGTACAAGTGACCTCCACTCCAGAAATAATTGTGTTTCGCCCAAGGTATAACAGTGGGCTCTTCAGTCAGTCTGTTATACCCTACTAAGACAAAATTTTGGTCGATGTTTACCGACTCTTATAAAAATCACAGCAAAAAGATACTGTGAATTTTATTATTCTAGGGGAATTTGTTTAAATTCGTGCACCCAGAAAATAAATACCCGTGTTCAGGTTTTTATAATAAGAAGATGAAGAAATTTAAATATTAAAATATTGAAATAACTTCTGTTTTAAGTGGAGTGAATGAATAAAATTCAATTAAAAAGTACAAGTGACCTCAACACCAGAAATAATTGTGTTTCGCCCAAGGTATAACAGTGGGCTCTTCAGTCAGTCTGTTATACCCTACTAAGACACAAATGTTGGTCGATGTTTACCGACTCTTATAAAAATTACAGCAAAAAGATACTGTGAATTTTATTATTCTAGGGGAATTTGTTTAAATTCGTGCAACCAGAAAATAAATACCCGTGGTCAGGTTTTTATAATAAGAAGATGAAGAAATTTAAATATTAAAATATTGAAATTACTTCTGTTTTAAGTGGAGCGAATGAATAAAATTCAATTAAAAAGTACAAGTGACCTCAACTCCAGAAATAATAGTGTTTCGCCCAAGGTATAACAGTGGGCTCTTCAGTCAGTCTGTTATACCCTACTAATGCACAAACTTTGGTCGATGTTTACCGACTCTTATAAAAATCACAGCAAAAAGATACTGTAAATTTTATTATTCTAGGGGAATTTATTTAAATTCGTGCACCCAGAAAATAAGTACCCGTGGTCAGGTTTTTATAATAAGAAGATGAAGAAATTTAAATATTAAAATATTGAAATAACTTCTGTTTTAAGTGGACTGAATGAATAAAATTCAATTAAAAAGTACAAGTGACCTCAACTCCAGAAATAATTGTGTTTCGCCCAAGGTATAACAGTGGGCTATTCAGTCAGTCTGTTATACCCTACTAAGACACAAATTTTGGTCGATGTTTACCGACTTTTATAAAAATCACAGCAAAAAGATACTGTGAATTTTATTATTCTAGGGGAATTTGTTTAAATTCGTGCACCCAGAAAATAAGTACCCGTGGTCAGGTTTTTATAATAAGAAGATGAAGAAATATAAATATTAAAATATTGAAATTACTTCTGTTTTAAGTGGAGCGAATGAATAAAATTCAATTAAAAAGTACAAGTGACCTCAACTCCAGAAATAATAGTGTTTCGCCCAAGGTATAACAGTGGGCTCTTCAGTCAGTCTGTTATACCCTACTAAGGCACAAACTTTGGTCGATGTTTACCGACTCTTATAAAAATCACAGCAAAAAGATACTATAAATTTTATTATTCTAGGGGAATTTGTTTAAATTCGTGCACCCAGAAAATAAATACCCGTGGTCAGGTTTTTTATAATAAGAAGATGAAGAAATTTAAATATTAAAATATTGAAATTACTTCTGTTTTAAGTGGAGCGAATGAATAAAATTCAATTAAAAATTACAAGTGACCTCAACTCCAGAAATAATTGTGTTTCGCCCAAGGTATAACAGTGGGCTCTTCAGTCAGTCTGTTATACCCTACTAAGACACAAATATTGGTCGATGTTTACCGACTCTTATAAAAACCACAGCAAAAAAATACTGTGAATTTTATTATTCTAGGTGAATTTGTTTAAATTCGTGCACCCAGAAAATAAATCCCCGTGGTCAGGTTTTTTATAATAAGAAGATGAAGAAATTTAAATATTAAAATATTGAAATTCCTTCTGTTTTAAGTGGACTGAATGAATGAAATTCAATTAAAAAGTACAAGTGACCTCAACTCCAGAAATAATTGTGTTTCGCCGAAGGTATAACAGTGGGCTCTTGAGTCAGTCTGTTATACCCTACTAAGACACAAATTTTGGTCGATGTTTACCAACTCTTATAAAAACCACAGCAAAAAGATACTGTCAATTTTATTATTCTAGGGGAATTTGTTTAAATTCGTGCACCCAGAAAATAAATACCCGTGGTCAGGTTTTTTATAATAAGAAGATGAAGAAATTTAAATATTAAAATATTGAAATTACTTCTGTTTTAAGTGGAGTGAATGAATAAAATTCAATTAAAAAGTACAAGTGACCTCCACTCCAGAAATAATTGTGTTTCGCCCAAGGTATAACAGTGGGCTCTTCAGTCAGTCTGTTATACCCTACTAAGACAAAATTTTGGTCGATGTTTACCGACTCTTATAAAAATCACAGCAAAAAGATACTGTGAATTTTATTATTCTAGGGGAATTTGTTTAAATTCGTGCACCCAGAAAATAAGTACCCGTGGTCAGGTTTTTATAATAAGAAGATGAAGAAATTTAAATATTAAAATATTGAAATAACTTCTGTTTTAAGTGGAGTGAATGAATACAATTCAATTAAAAATTACAAGTGACCTCAACACCAGAAATAATTGTGTTTCACCCAAGGTATAACAGTGAGCTCTTCAGTCAGTCTATTATACCCTACTAAGACACAAATTTTGGTCGATGTTTACCGACTCTTATAAAAATCACAGCAAAAAGATACTGTGAATTTTATTATTTTAGGGGAATTTGTTTAAATTCGTGCACCCAGAAAATAAGTACCCGTGGTCAGGTTTTTTATAATAAGAAGATGAAGAAATTTAAATATTAAAATAACTTCTGTTTTAAGTGGAGTGAATGAATAAAATTCAATTAAAAAGTACAACTGACCTCAACTCCAGAAATAATTGTGTTTCGCCCAAGGTATAACAATGGGCTCTTCAGTCAGTCTGTTATACCCTACTAAGACATAAATTTTGGTCGATGTTTACCGACTCTTATAAAAATCACAGCAAAAAGATACTGTGAATTTTATTATTCTAGTGGAATTTGTTTAAATTCGTGCACCCAGAAAATAAATGCCCGTGGTCAGGCTTTTTATAATAAGAAGATGAAGAAATTTAATTATTAAAATATTGAAATTACTTCTGTTTTAAGTGGAGTGAATAAATAAAATTCAATTAAAAAGTACAAGTGACCTCAACTCTAGAAATAATTGTGTTTCGCCCAAGGTATAACAGTGGGCTCTTCAGTCAGTCTGTTATACCCTACTAAGACACAAATTTTGGTTGATGTTTACCGACTCTTATAAAAATCACAGCAAAAAGATACTGTGAATTTTATTATTCTAGGGGAATTTGTTTAAATTCGTGCATCCAGAAAATAAATACACGTGGTCAGGTTTTTTATAATAAGAAGATGAAGAAATTTAAATATTAAAATATGGAAATAACTTCTGTTTTAAGTGGAGTGACTGAATAAAATTCAATTAAAAAGTACAAGTGACCTCAACTCCAGAAATAATTGTGTTTCGCCCAAGGTATAACAGTGGGCTCTTCAGTCAGTCTGTTATACCCTACTAGGACACAAATTTTGGTCGTTGTTTACCGACTCTTATAAAAATCACAGCAAAAAGGTACTGTGAATTTTATTATTCTAGGGGAATTTGTTTAAATTCGTGCACCCAGAAAATAAATACCCGTGGTCAGGTTTTTTATAATAAGAAGAAGAAATTTAAATATTAAAATATTGAAATTACTTCTGATTTAAGTGGAGTGAATGAATAAAGTTCAATTAAAAAGTACAAGTAACCTCGACTCCAGAAATAATTGTGTTTCGCCCAAGGTATAACAGTGGGCTCTTCACTCAGTCTGTTATACCCTACTAAGACACAATTTTTGGTCGATGTTTACCGACTCTTATAACACTCTTATAGCAAAAAGATACTGTGAATTTTATTATTCTAGGGGAATTTATTTAAATTCGTGCACCCAGAAAATAAGTACCCGTGGTCAGGTTTTTATAATGAGAAGATGAAGAAATTTAAATATTAAAATATTGAAATAACTTCTGTTTTAAGTGGAATAAATGAATTAAATTCAATTAAAAAGTACAAGTGACCTCAACTCCAGAAATAATTGTGTTTCGCCCAAGGTATAACAGTGGGCTCTTCAGTCAGTCTGTTATACCCTACTAAGACACAAATTTTGGGCGATGTTTACCGACTCTTATTAAAATCACAGCAAAAAGATACTGTGAATTGTATTATTTTAGGGGAATTTGTTTTAATACGTACACCCAGAAAATAAGTACCCGTGGTCAGGTTTTTATAATAAGAAGATGAAGAAATTTAAATATTAAAATATTGAAATAACTTTTGTTTTAAGTGGAGTGAATGAATAAAATTCAATTAAAAAGTACAAGTGACCTCAACTCCAGAAATAATTGTGTTTCGCCCAAGGTATAACAGTGGGCTCTTCAGTCAGTCTGTTATACCCTACTAAGACACAAATTTTGGTCGATGTTTACCGACACTTAAAAAAATCACAGTAAAAAGATACTGTGAATTTTATTATTGTAGGGGAATTTGTTTAAATTCGTGCACCCAGAAAATAAATACCCGTGGTCAGGTTTTTTATAATAAGAAGATGAAGAAATTTAAATATTAAAATATTGAAATTACTTCTGTTTTAAGTGGAGCGAATGAATAAAATTCAATTAAAAAGTACAAGTGACCTCAACTCCAGAAATAATAGTGTTTCGCCCAAGGTATTTTTATTTTTAATTTTTTTTATTTAAATAATAATTTTAACTATATGCCTGTAAGACCTCAGGTCTTTTAAATGCAATGCACGGCACTAGTTAGAAGTAATAGAAGGAAAGGAAAGATTTTTGTTGGCACAGTGGATTGAGAATTAAGTGTTAATTATCTCTTTTTTTCCGCGGGTGGCATCCAGTTGAAACTGGGGAATATAGAAAAGAAAGCTACCTAGACTGGGGCTCGAACCCACACGTCCAGGTTAGCAGTCAAACACTATATCCACTACGCCATTGCCCCCCGGTATAACAGTGGACTCTGCAGTCAGTCTGTTATACCCTACTAAGACAAAAATTTTGGCCGATGTTTACGGACTCTTATAAAAATCACAGCAAAAAGATACTGTGAATTTTATTATTCTAGGGGAATTTGTTAAAATTCGTGCACCCAGAAAATAAGTACCCGTGGTCAGGTTTTTATAATAAGAAGATGAAGAAATTTAAATATTAAAATATTGAAATATTGAAATTACTTCTGTTTTAAGACACAACTTTTGGTCGATGATTATAAAAATTACAGCAAAAAGATACTGTGAATTTTATTATTCTAGGGGAATTTGTTTAAATTCGTGCACCCAGAAAATAAATACCCGTGGTCAAGTTTATTATAATAAAAAGATGAAGAAATTTAAATATTAAAAGATTGAACTAACTTCTGTTTTAAGTGGAGTGAATGAATAAAATTTCAATTAAAAGTACAAGTGATCTCAACACCAGAAATAATTGTGTTTCACCCAAGGTATAACAGTGAGCTCTTCAGTCAGTCCTATTTATACCCTACTAAAACACAAATGTTGGATGATGTTTACCGACTCTTATAAAAATCACAGCAAAAAGATACTGTGAATTTTATTATTCTAGGGGAATTTGTTTAAATTCATGCACCCAGAAAATAAGTACCCGTGGGTCAGGTTTTTATAATAAGAAGATGAAGAAATTTAAATATTAAAATATTGAAATAACTTCTGTTTTAAGTGGAGTGAGAATGAATAAAATTCAAATAAAAAGTACAAGTGACCTCAACTCCAGAAATAATTTGTGTTTCGCCCAAGGTATAATAGTGGGCTCTTCAGTCAGTCTGTTATACCCTACTAAGACACAAATTTTGGTCGATGTTTACCGACTCTTATAAAAATCACAGCAAAAAGATACTGTGAATTTTATTATTCTAGGGGAATTTGTTTAAATTCGTGCACCCAGAAAATAAGTACCCGTGGTCAGGTTTTTATAATAAGAAGATGAAGAGAATTTAAAATATTAAAATATTGAAATTATTTCTGTTTTAAGTGGAGCGAATGAATAAAATTCAATTAAAAAGTACAAGTGACCTCAGCTCCAGAAATAATAGTGTTTCGCCCAAGGTATAACAGTGGGCTCTTCAGTCAGTCTGTTATACCCTACTAAGACACAAATTTTGGTCGATGTTTACCGACTCTTATAAAAATCACAGCAAAAAGATACTGTGAATTTTATTATTCTAGGGGGAATTTGTTTAAATTCGTGCACCCAGAAAATAAGTACCCTGTGGTCAGGTTTTTATAATAAGAAGATGAAGAAATTTAAATATTAAAATATTGAAATTACTTCTGTTTTAAGTGGAGTGAATGAATAAAATTCAATTAAAAAGTACAAGTGACCTCAAATCCAGAAATAATAGTGTTTCGCCCAAGGTATAACAGTGGGCTCTTCAGTCAGTCTGTTATACCCTACTAAGGCACAAATTTTGGGCGATGTTTACCGACTCTTATAAAAATCACAGCAAAAAGATACTGTGAATTTTATTATTCAAGGGGAATTTGTTTAAATTCGTGCACCCAGAAAATAAATACCCGTGGTCAGGTTTTTTATAATAAGAAGATGAAGAAATTTAAATATTAAAATGTTGAAATTACTTCTGTTTTAAGTGGAGAGAATGAATAAAGTTCAATTAAAAAGTACAAGTGACCTCAACTCCAGAAATAATTGTGTTTCGCCCAAGGTATAACAGTGGGCTCTTCAGTCAGTCTGTTATACCCTACTAAGACACAATTTTTGGTCGATGTTTACCGACTCGTATAAAAATCACAGCAAAAAGATACTGTGAATTTTATTATTCTAGGGGAATTTGTTTAAATTCGTGCACCCAGAAAATAAGTACCCGTGGTCAGGTTTTTATAATAAGAAGATGAAGAAATTTAAATATTAAAATATTGAAATAACTTCTGTTTTAAGTGGAGTAAATGAATAAAATTCAATTAAAAAGTACAAGTGACCTCAACTCCAGAAATAATTGTGTTTCGCCCAAGGTATAACAGTGGGCTCTTCAGTCAGTCTGTTATACCCTACTAAGACACAAATTTGGGCGATGTTTACCGACTCTTAAGGAAAATCACAGCAAAAAGATACTGTGAATTTTATTATTCTAGGCGAATTTTTTTTAAATTCGTGCACCCAGAAAATAAATACCCGTGGTCAGGTTTTTTATAATAAGAAGATGAAGAAATCTTAAATATTAAAATATTGAAATTACTTCTGTTTTAAGTGGAGCGAAATGAATATAATTCAATTAAAAAGTACAAGTGACCTCAACTCCAGAAATAATAGTGTTTCGCCCAAGGTATAACAGTGGGCTCTTCAGTCAGTCTGTTATAACCTACTAAGGCACACATTTTGGTCGATGTTTACCGACCTCTTATAAAAATCACAGCAAAAAGATACTGTAAATTTTATTATTCTAGGGGAATTTGTTTAAATTCGTGCACCCCAGAAAATAAATACCCGTGGTCAGGTTTTTATAATAAGAAGATGAAGAAATTCTAAATATTAAAAAATTGAAATAACTTCTGTTTTAAGTGGAGTGAATGAATAAAATTCAATTAAAAAGTACAAGTGACCTCAACTCCAGAAATAATTGTGTTTCGCCCAAGGTATAACAGTGGGCTCTTCAGTCAGTCTGTTATACCCTACCCAAATTTTGATCGATGATTACCGACTCTTATAAAAATTACAGCAAAAAGATACTGTGAATTTTATTATTCTAGGGGAATTTGTTTAAATTCGTGCACCCAGAAAATAAATACCCGTGCTCAAGTTTATTATAATAAAAAGATGAAGAAATTTAAATATTAAAATATTGAACTAACTTCTGTTTTAAGTGGAGTGAATGAATAAAATTCAATTAAAAAGTACAAGTGACCTCAACACCAAAAATAATTGTGTTTCACCCAAGGTATAACAGTGAGCTGTTCAGTCAGTCTCTTATACCCTACTAAGACACAAATTTTGGTCGATGTTTACCGACTCTTATAAAAATCACAGCAAAAAGATACTGTGAATTTTATTATTCTAGGGGAATTTGTTTAAATTCATGCACCCAGAAAATAAGTACCCGTGGTCAGGTTTTTATAATAAGAAGATGAAGAAATTTAAATATTAAAATATTGAAACAACTTCTGTTTAAAGTGGAGTGAATGAATATAATTCAATTAAAAAGTACAAGTGACCTCAACTCCAGAAAAAATTGTGTTTCGCCCAAGGTATAACAGTGGGCTCTTCAGTCAGTCTGTTATACCCTACTAAGACACAAATTTTGGTCGATGTTTACCGACTCTTATAAAAATCACAGCAAAAAGATACTGTGAATTTTATTATTCTAGGGGAATTTGTTTAAATTCGTGCACCCAGAAAATAAGTACCCGTGGTCAGGTTTTTATAATAAGAAGATGAAGAAATTTAAATATTAAAATATTGAAATATTGAAATTACTTCTGTTTTAAGTGGAGCGAATGAATAAAATTCAATTAAAAAGTACAAGTGACCTCAACTCCAGAAATAATAGTGTTTCGCCCAAGGTATAACAGTGGGCTCTTCCGCCAGTCTGTTATACCCTACTAAGGCACAAATTTTGGTCGATGTTTACCGACTCGTATAAAAATCACAGCAAAAAGATACTGTAAATTTTATTATTCTAGGGGAATTTGTTTAAATTCGTGCACCCAGAAAATAAATACCCGTGGTCAGGTTTTTTATAATAAGAAGATGAAGAAATTTAAATATTAAAATATTGAAATTACTTCTGTTTTAAGTGGAGTGAATGAATAAAATTCAATTAAAAAGTACAAGTGACCTCCACTCCAGAAATAACTGTGTTTCGACCAAAGTTTTACAGTGGGCTCTTCAGTCAGTCTGTTATACCCTACTAAGACACAAATTTTGATCGATGTTTACCGACTCTTATAAAAATCACAGCAAAAAGATACTGTGAATTTTATTATTCTAGGGGAATTTGTTTAAATTCGTGCACCCAGAAAATAAGTACCCGTGGTCAGGTTTTTATAATAAGAAGATGAAGAAATTTAAATATTAATGTATTGAAATATTGAAATTACTTCTGTTTTAAGTGGAGTGAATGAATAAAATTCAATTAAAAAATAAAAAGTACAAGTGACCTCAACTCCAGAAATAATAGTGTTCCGCCCAAGGTATAGCAATAGGCTCTTCAGTCAGTCTGTTATACCCTACTAAGACACAAATTTTGGTCGATGTTTACCGACTCTTATAAAAATCACAGCAAAAAGATACTGTGAATTTTATTATTCTAGGGGAATTTGTTTAAATTCGTGCACCCAGAAAATAAATACCCGTGGTCAGGTTTTTTATAATAAGAAGATGAAGAAATTTAAATATTAAAATATTGAAATTACTACTGTTTTAAGTGGAGTGAATGAATAAAATTCAATTAAAAAGTACAAGTGACCTTATTCTAGGGGAATTTGTTTAAATTCGTGCACCCAGAAAATAAATACCCGTGGTCAGGTTTTTTATAATAAGAAGAAAATATTGAAATAACTTCTGTTTTAAGTGGAGTGAATGAATAAAATTCAATTAAAAAGTACAAGTGACCTCAACTCCAGAAATAATTGTGTTTCGCCCAAGGTATAACAGTGGGCTCTTCAGTCAGTCTGTTATACCCTACTAAGACACAAATTTTGGTCGATGATTACCGAATCTTATAAAAATTACAGCAAAAAGATACTGTGAATTTTATTATTCTAGGGGAATTTGTTTAAATTCGTGCACCCAGAAAATAAATACCCGTGGTCAAGTTTATTATAACAAAAAGATGAAGAAATTTAAATATTAAAATATTGAACTAACTTCTGTTTTAAGTGGAGTGAATGAATAAAATTCAATTAAAAAGTACAAGTGACCTCAACACCAGAAATAATTGTTTTTCACCCAAGGTATAACAGTGAGCTCTTCAGTCAGTCTATTATACCCTACTAAGACACAAATTTTGGTCGATGTTTACCGACTCTTATAAAAATCACAGCAAAAAGATACTGTAAATTTTATTATTCTAGGGGAATTTGTTTAAATTCGTGCACCCAGAAAATAAATACCCGTGGTCAGGTTTTTTATAATAAAAAGATGAAGAAATTTAAATATTAAAATTTTGAAATTACTTCTGTTTTAAGTGGAGCGAATGAATAAAATTCAATTAAAAAGTACAAGTGACCTCAACTCCAGAAATAATAGTGTTTCGCCCAAGGTATAACAGTGAGCTCTTCCGTCAGTCTGTTATACCCTACTAAGGCACAAATTTTGGTCGATGTTTACCGACTCTTATAAAAATCACAGCAAAAAGATACTGTGAATTTTATTATTCTAGGGGAATTTGTTTAAATTCGTGCACCCAGAAAATAAGTACCCGTGGTCAGGTTTTTGTAATAAGAAGATGAAGAAATTTAGATATTAAAATATTGAAATAACTTCTGTTTTAAGTGGAGTGAATGAATAAAATTCAACTAAAAAGTACAAGTGACCTCAACTCCAGAAATAATAGTGTTCCGCCCAAGGTATAGCAATGGGCTCTTCAGTCAGTCTGTTATACCCTACTAAGACACAAATTTTGGTCGATGTTTACCGACTCTTATAAAAATCACAGCAAAAAGATACTGTGAATTTTATTATTCTAGGGGAATTTGTTTAAATTCGTGCACCCAGAAAATAAATACCCGTGGTCAGGTTTTTATAATAAGAAGATGAAGAAATTTAAATATTAAAATATTGAAATTACTTCTGTTTTAAGTGGAGTGAATGAATAAAATTCAATTAAAAAGTACAAGTGACCTCAATTCTCTCTAGAAATAATTGTGTTTCGCCCAAGGTATAACAGTGGGCTCTTCAGTCAGTCTGTTATACCCTTCTAAGACACAAATTTTGGTCGATGTTTACCGACTCTTATAAAAATCACAGCAAAAAGATACTGTGAATTTTATTATTCTAGGGGAATTTGTTTAAATTCGTGCACCCAGAAAATAAATACCCGTGGTCAGGTTTTTTATAATAAGAAGACGAAGAAATTTAAATATTAAAATATGGAAATTACTTCTGTTTTAAGTGGAGTGAATGAATAAAATTCAATTAAAAAGTACAAGTGACCTCAACTCCAGAAATAATTGTGTTTCGCCCAAGGTATAACAGTGGGCTCTTCAGTCAGTCTGTTATACCCTACTAGGACACAAATTTTGGTCGATGTTTACCGACTCTTATAAAAATCACAGCAAAAAGATACTGTGAATTTTATTATTCTAGGCGATTTTTTTTTAAATTCGTGCACCCAGAAAATAAATACCCGTGGTCAGGTTTTTTATAATAAGAAGATGAAGAAATTTAAATATTAAAATATTGAAATTACTTCTGTTTTAAGTGGAGCGAATGAATATAATTCAATTAAAAAGTACAAGTGACCTCAACTCCAGAAATAATAGTGTTTCGCCCAAGGTATAACAGTGGGCTCTTCAGTCAGTCTGTTATACCCTACTAAGGCACACATTTTGGTCGATGTTTACCGACTCTTATAAAAATCACAGCAAAAAGATACTGTAAATTTTATTATTCTAGGGGAATTTGTTTAAATTCGTGCACCCAGAAAATAAATACCCGTGGTCAGGTTTTTTATAATAAGACGATGAAGAAATTTAAATATTAAAATATTGAAATAACTTCTGTTTTAAGTGGAGTGAATGAATAAAATTCAATTAAAAAGTACAAGTGACCTCAACACCAAAAATAATTTTGTTTCACCCAAGGTATAACAGTGAGCTGTTCAGTCAGTCTCTTTTACCCTACTAAGACACAAATTTTGGTCGATGATTACCGACTCTTATAAAAATCACAGCAAAAAGATACTGTGAATTTTATTATTCTAGGGGAATTTGTTTAAATTCGTGCACCCAGAAAATAAATACCCGTGCTCAAGTTTATTATAATAAAAAGATGAAGAAATTTAAATATTAAAATATTGAACTAACTTCTGTTTTAAGTGGAGTGAATGAATAAAATTCAATTAAAAAGTACAAGTGACCTCAACACCAAAAATAATTGTGTTTCACCCAAGGTATAACAGTGAGCTGTTCAGTCAGTCTCTTATACCCTACTAAGACACAAATTTTGGTCGATGTTTACCGACTCTTATAAAAAGCACAGCAAAAAGATACTGTGAATTTTATTATTCTAGGGGAATTTGTTTAAATTCGTGCACCCAGAAAATAAGTACCCGTGGTCAGGTTTTTATAATAAGAAGATGAAGAAATTTAAATATTAAAATATTGAAATTACTTCTGTTTTAAGTGGAGCGAATGAATAAAATTCAATTAAAAAGTACAAGTGACCTCAACTCCAGAAATAATAGTGTTTCGCCCAAGGTATAACAGTGGGCTCTTCCGTCAGTCTGTTATACCCTACTAAGGCACAAATTTTGGTCGATGTTTACCGACTCGTATAAAAATCACAGCAAAAAGATACTGTGAATTTTATTATTCTAGGGGAATTTGTTTAAATTCATGCACCCAGAAAATAAGTACCCGTGGTCAGGTTTTTTTAATAAGAAGATGAAGAAATTTAAATATTAAAATATTGAAACAACTTCTGTTTAAAGTGGAGTGAATGAATACAATTCAATTAAAAAGTACAAGTGACCTCAACTCCAGAAATAATTGTGTTTCGCCCAAGGTATAACAGTGGGCTCTTCAGTCAGTCTTTTATACCCTACTAAGACACAAATTTTGGTCAATGTTTACCGACTCTTATAAAAAGCACAGCAAAAAGATACTGTGAATTTTATTATTCTAGGGGAATTTGTTTAAATTCGTGCACCCAGAAAATAAGTACCCGTGGTCAGGTTTTTATAATAAGAAGATGAAGAAATTTAAATATTAAAATATTGAAATTACTTCTGTTTTAAGTGGAGCGAATGAATAAAATTCAATTAAAAAGTACAAGTGACCTCAACTCCAGAAATAATAGTGTTTCGCCCAAGGTATAACAGTGGGCTCTTCCGTCAGTCTGTTATACCCTACTAAGGCACAAATTTTGGTCGATGTTTACCGACTCGTATAAAAATCACAGCAAAAAGATACTGTAAATTTTATTATTCTAGGGGAATTTGTTTAAATTCGTGCACCCAGAAAATAAATACCCGTGGTCAGGTTTTTTATAATAAGAAGATGAAGAAATTTAAATATTAAAATATTGAAATTACTTCTGTTTTAAGTGGAGTGAATGAATAAAATTCAATTAAAAAGTACAAGTGACCTCCACTCCAGAAATAACTGTGTTTCGACCAAAGTTTTACAGTGGGCTCTTCAGTCAGTCTGTTATACCCTACTAAGACACAAATTTTGGTCGATGTTTACCGACTCTTATAAAAATCACAGCAAAAAGATACTGTGAATTTTATTATTCTAGGGGAATTTGTTTAAATTCGTGCACCCAGAAAATAAGTACCCGTGGTCAGGTTTTTATAATAAGAAGATGAAGAAATTTAAATATTAATGTATTGAAATATTGAAATTACTTCTGTTTTAAGTGGAGTGAATGAATAAAATTCAATTAAAAAATAAAAAGTACAAGTGACCTCAACTCCAGAAATAATAGTGTTCCGCCCAAGGTATAGCAATGGGCTCTTCAGTCAGTCTGTTATACCCTACTAAGACACAAATTTTGGTCGATGTTTACCGACTCTTATAAAAATCACAGCAAAAAGATACTGTGAATTTTATTATTCTAGGGGAATTTGTTTAAATTCGTGCACCCAGAAAATAAATACCCGTGGTCAGGTTTTTTATAATAAGAAGATGTAGAAATTTAAATATTAAAATATTGAAATTACTACTGTTTTAAGTGGAGTGAATGAATAAAATTCAATTAAAAAGTACAAGTGACCTTATTCTAGGGGAATTTGTTTAAATTCGTGCACCCAGAAAATAAATACCCGTGGTCAGGTTTTTTATAATAAGAAGAAAATATTGAAATAACTTCCGTTTTAAGTGGAGTGAATGAATAAAATTCAATTAAAAAGTACAAGTGACCTCAACTCCAGAAATAATTGTGTTTCGCCCAAGGTATAACAGTGGGCTCTTCAGTCAGTCTGTTATACCCTACTAAGACACAAATTTTGGTCGATGATTACCGAATCTTATAAAAATTACAGCAAAAAGATACTGTGAATTTTATTATTCTAGGGGAATTTGTTTAAATTCGTGCACCCAGAAAATAAATACCCGTGGTCAAGTTTATTATAACAAAAAGATGAAGAAATTTAAATATTAAAATATTGAACTAACTTCTGTTTTAAGTGGAGTGAATGAATAAAATTCAATTAAAAAGTACAAGTGACCTCAACACCAGAAATAATTGTTTTTCACCCAAGGTATAACAGTGAGCTCTTCAGTCAGTCTTTTATACCCTACTAAGACACAAATTTTGGTCGATGTTTACCGACTCTTATAAAAATCACAGCAAAAAGATACTGTAAATTTTATTATTCTAGGGGAATTTGTTTAAATTCGTGCACCCAGAAAATAAATACCCGTGGTCAGGTTTTTTATAATAAAAAGATGAAGAAATTTAAATATTAAAATATTGAAATTACTTCTGTTTTAAGTGGAGTGAATGAATAAAATTCAATTAAAAAGTACAAGTGACCTCAACTCCAGAAATAATTGTGTTTCGCCCAAGGTATAACAGTGGGCTCTTCAGTCAGTCTGTTATACCCCACTAAGACACAAATTTTGGTCGATCTTTACCGACTCTTATAAAAATCACAGCAAAAAGATACTGTGAATTTTAATATTCTAGGGGAATTTGTTTTAATTCGTGCACCCAGAAAATAAGTACCCGTGGTCAGGTTTTTATAATAAGAAGATGAAGAAATTTAAATGTTAAAATATTGAAATATTGAAATTACTTCTGTTTTAAGTGGAGCGAATGAATAAAATTCAATTAAAAAGTACAAGTGACCTCAACTCCAGAAATAATAGTGTTTCGCCCAAGGTATAACAGTGGGCTCTTCCGTCAGTTTGTTATACCCTACTAAGGCACAAATTTTGGTCGATGTTTACCGACTCTTATAAAAATCACAGCAAAAAGATACTGTGAATTTTATTATTCTAGGGGAATTTGTTTAAATTCGTGCACCCAGAAAATAAGTACCCGTGGTCAGGTTTTTATAATAAGAAGATGAAGAAATTTAAATATTAAAATATTGAAATAACTTCTGTTTTAAGTGGAGTGAATGAATAAAATTCAATTAAAAAGTACAAGTGACCTCAACTCCAGAAATAATAGTGTTCCGCCCAAGGTATAGCAATGGGCTCTTCAGTCAGTCTGTTATACCCTACTAAGACACAAATTTTGGTCGATGTTTACCGACTCTTATAAAAATCACAGCAAAAAGATACTGTGAATTTTATTATTCTAGGGGAATTTGTTTAAATTCGTGCACCCAGAAAATAAATACCCGTGGTCAGGTTTTTTATAATAAGAAGATGAAGAAATTTAAATATTAAAATATTGAAATTACTTCTGTTTTAAGTGGAGTGAATGAATAAAATTCAATTAAAAAGTACAAGTGACCTCAATTCTCTCTAGAAATAATTGTGTTTCGCCCAAGGTATAACAGTGGGCTCTTCAGTCAGTCTGTTATACCCTACTAAGACACAAATTTTGGTCGATCTTTACCGACTCTTATAAAAATCACAGCAAAAAGATACTGTGAATTTTAATATTCTAGGGGAATTTGTTTAAATTCGTGCACCCAGAAAATAAGTACCCGTGGTCAGGTTTTTATAATAAGAAGATGAAGAAATTTAAATGTTAAAATATTGAAATATTGAAATTACTTCTGTTTTAAGTGGAGCGAATGAATAAAATTCAATTAAAAAGTACAAGTGACCTCAACTCCAGAAATAATAGTGTTTCGCCCAAGGTATAACAGTGGGCTCTTCCGTCAGTTTGTTATACCCTACTAAGGCACAAATTTTGGTCGATGTTTACCGACTCTTATAAAAATCACAGCAAAAAGATACTGTGAATTTTATTATTCTAGGGGAATTTGTTTAAATTCGTGCACCCAGAAAATAAGTACCCGTGGTCAGGTTTTTATAATAAGAAGATGAAGAAATTTAAATATTAAAATATTGAAATAACTTCTGTTTTAAGTGGAGTGAATGAATAAAATTCAATTAAAAAGTACAAGTGACCTCAACTCCAGAAATAATAGTGTTCCGCCCAAGGTATAGCAATGGGCTCTTCAGTCAGTCTGTTATACCCTACTAAGACACAAATTTTGGTCGATGTTTACCGACTCTTATAAAAATCACAGCAAAAAGATACTGTGAATTTTATTATTCTAGGGGAATTTGTTTAAATTCGTGCACCCAGAAAATAAATACCCGTGGTCAGGTTTTTTATAATAAGAAGATGAAGAAATTTAAATATTAAAATATTGAAATTACTTCTGTTTTAAGTGGAGTGAATGAATAAAATTCAATTAAAAAGTACAAGTGACCTCAATTCTCTCTAGAAATAATTGTGTTTCGCCCAAGGTATAACAGTGGGCTCTTCAGTCAGTCTGTTATACCCTACTAAGACACAAATTTTGGTCGATGTTTACCGACTCTTATAAAAATCACAGCAAAAAGATACTGTGAATTTTATTATTCTAGGGGAATTTGTTTAAATTCGTGCACCCAGAAAATAAATACCCGTGGTCAGGTTTTTTATAATAAGAAGACGAAGAAATTTAAATATTAAAATATGGAAATTACTTCTGTTTTAAGTGGAGTGAATGAATAAAATTCAATTAAAAAGTACAAGTGACCTCAACTCCAGAAATAATTGTGTTTCGCCCAAGGTATAACAGTGGGCTCTTCAGTCAGTCTGTTATACCCTACTAGGACACAAATTTTGGTCGATGTTTACCGACTCTTATAAAAATCACAGCAAAAAGATACTGTGAATTTTATTATTCTAGGGGAATTTGTTTAAATTCGTGCACCCAGAAAATAAATACCCGTGGTCAGGTTTTTTATAATAAGAAGATGAAGAAATTTAAATATTAAAATATTGAAATTATTTCTGTTTTAAGTGGAGTGAATGAATAAAATTCAATTAAAAAGTACAAGTGACCTCAAATCCAGAAATAATAGTGTTTCGCCCAAGGTATAACAGTGGGCTCGTCAGTCAGTCTGTTATACCCTACTAAGGCACAAATTTTGGTCGATGTTTACCGACTCTTATAAAAATCACAGCAAAAAGATACTGTGAATTTTATTATTCAAGGGGAATTTGTTTAAATTCGTGCACCCAGAAAATAAATACCCGTGGTCAGGTTTTTTATAATAAGAAGATGAAGAAATTTAAATATTAAAATGTTGAAATTACTTCTGTTTTAAGTGGAGAGAATGAATAAAGTTCAATTAAAAAGTACAAGTGACCTCAACTCCAGAAATAATTGTGTTTCGCTCAAGGTATAACAGTGGGCTCTTCAGTCAGTCTGTTATACCCTACTAAGACACAATTTTTGGTCGATGTTTAGCGACTCGTATAAAAATCACAGCAAAAAGATACTGTGAATTTTATTATTCTAGGGGAATTTGTTTAAATTCGTGCACCCAGAAAATAAATACCCGTGGTCAGGTTTTTTATAATAAGAAGATGAAGAAATTTAAATATTAAAATATTGAAATTACTTCTGTTTTAAGTGGAGTAAATGAATAAAATTCAATTAAAAAGTACAAGTGACCTCAACTCCAGAAATAATTGTGTTTCGCCCAAGGTATAACAGTGGGCTCTTCAGTCAGTCTGTTATACCCTACTAAGACACAAATTTTGGACGATGTTTACCGACTCTTATAAAAATCACAGCAAAAAGATACTGTGAATTTTATTATTCTAGGGGAATTTGTTTAAATTCGTGCACCCAGAAAATAAGTACCCGTGGTCAGGTTTTTATAATAAGAATATGAAGAAATTTAAATATTAAAATATTGAAATAACTTCTGTTTTATGTGGAGTGAATGAATAAAATTCAATTAAAAAGTACAAGGGACCTCAACTCCAGAAATAATTGTGTTTCGCCCAAGGTATAACAGTGGGCTCTTCAGTCAGTCTAAGACACACATTTTGGTCGATGTTTACCGACTCTTAAGAAAATCACAGCAAAAAGATACTGTGAATTTTATTATTCTAGGGGAATTTGTTTAAATTCGTGCACCCAGAAAATAAATACCCGTGGTCAGGTTTTTTATAATAAGAAGATGAAGAAATTTAAATATTAAAATATTGAAATTACTTCTGTTTTAAGTGGAGCGAATGAATATAATTCAATTAAAAAGTACAAGTGACCTCAACTCCAGAAATAATTGTGTTTCGCCCAAGGTATAACAGTGGGCTCTTCAGTCAGTCTGTTATACCCTACTAAGACACAAATTTTGGTCGATGATTACCGACTCTTATAAAAATTACAGCAAAAAGATACTGTGAATTTTATTATTCTAGGGGAATTTGTTTAAATTCGTGCACCCAGAAAATAAATACCCGTGCTCAAGTTTATTATAATAAAAAGATGAAGAAATTTAAATATTAAAATATTGAACTAACTTCTGTTTTAAGTGGAGTGAATGAATAAAATTCAATTAAAAAGTACAAGTGACCTCAACACCAAAAATAATTGTGTTTCACCCAAGGTATAACAGTGAGCTGTTCAGTCAGTCTCTTATACCCTACTAAGACACAAATTTTGGTCGATGTTTACCGACTCTTATAAAAATCACAGCAAAAAGATACTGTGAATTTTATTATTCTAGGGGAATTTGTTTAAATTCATGCACCCGTAAGTACCCGTGGTCAGGTTTTTCTAATAAGAAGATGAAGAAATTTAAATATTAAAATATTGAAACAACTTCTGTTTAAAGTGGAGTGAATGAATACAATTCAATTAAAAAGTACAAGTGACCTCAACTCCAGAAATAATTGTGTTTCGCCCAAGGTATAACAGTGGGCTCTTCAGTCAGTCTGTTATACCCTACTAAGACACAAATTTTGGTCGATGTTTACCGACTCTTATAAAAATCACAGCAAAAAGATACTGTGAATTTTATTATTCTAGGGGAATTTGTTTAAATTCGTGCACCCAGAAAATAAGTACCCGTGGTCAGGTTTTTATAATAAGAAGATGAAGAAATTTAAATATTAAAATATTGAAATATTGAAATTACTTCTGTTTTAAGTGGAGCGAATGAATAAAATTCAATTAAAAAGTACAAGTGACCTCAACTCCAGAAATAATAGTGTTTCGCCCAAGGTATAACAGTGGGCTCTTCCGTCAGTCTGTTATACCCTACTAAGGCACAAATTTTGGTCGATGTTTACCGACTCGTATAAAAATCACAGCAAAAAGATACTGTAAATTTATTATTCTAGGGGAATTTGTTTAAATTCGTGCACCCAGAAAATAAATACCCGTGGTCAGGTTTTTTATAATAAGAAGATGAAGAAATTTAAATATTAAAATATTGAAATTAGTTCTGCTTTAAGTGGAGTGAATGAATAAAATTCAATTAAAAAGTACAAGTGACCTCCACTCCAGAAATAACTGTGTTTCGACCAAAGTTTTACAGTGGGCTCTTCAGTCAGTCTGTTATACCCTACTAAGACACATATTTTGGTCGATGTTTACCGACTCTTATAAAAATCACAGCAAAAAGATACTGTGAATTTTATTATTCTAGGGGAATTTGTTTAAATTCGTGCACCCAGAAAATAAGTACCCGTGGTCAGGTTTTTATAATAAGAAGATGAAGAAATTTAAATATTAATGTATTGAAATATTGAAATTACTTCTGTTTTAAGTGGAGTGAATGAATAAAATTCAATTAAAAAATAAAAAGTACAAGTGACCTCAACTCCAGAAATAATAGTGTTCCGCCCAAGGTATAGCAATGGGCTCTTCAGTCAGTCTGTTATACCCTACTAAGACACAAATTTTGGTCGATGTTTACCGACTCTTATAAAAATCACAGCAAAAAGATACTGTGAATTTTATTATTCTAGGGGAATTTGTTTAAATTCGTGCACCCAGAAAATAAATACCCGTGGTCAGGTTTTTTATAATAAGAAGATGAAGAAATTTAAATATTAAAATATTGAAATTACTACTGTTTTAAGTGGAGTGAATGAATAAAATTCAATTAAAAAGTACAAGTGACCTTATTCTAGGGGAATTTGTTTAAATTCGTGCACCCAGAAAATAAATACCCGTGGTCAGGTTTTTTATAATAAGAAGAAAATATTGAAATAACTTCTGTTTTAAGTGGAGTGAATGAATAAAATTCAATTAAAAAGTACAAGTGACCTCAACTCCAGAAATAATTGTGTTTCGCCCAAGGTATAACAGTGGGCTCTTCAGTCAGTCTGTTATACCCTACTAAGACACAAATTTTGGTCGATGATTACCGACTCTTATAAAAATTACAGCAAAAAGATACTGTGAATTTTATTATTCTAGGGGAATTCGTTTAAATTCGTGCACCCAGAAAATAAATACCCGTGGTCAAGTTTATTATAACAAAAAGATGAAGAAATTTAAATATTAAAATATTGAACTAACTTCTGTTTTAAGTGGAGTGAATGAATAAAATTCAATTAAAAAGTACAAGTGACCTCAACACCAGAAATAATTGTGTTTCACCCAAGGTATAACAGTGAGCTCTTCAGTCAGTCTATTATACCCTACTAAGACACAAATTTTGGTCGATGTTTACCGACTCTTATAAAAATCACAGCAAAAAGATACTGTAAATTTTATTATTCTAGGGGAATTTGTTTAAATTCGTGCACCCAGAAAATAAATACCCGTGGTCAGGTTTTTTATAATAAAAAGATGAAGAAATTTAAATATTAAAATATTGAAATTACTTCTGTTTTAAGTGGAGTGAATGAATAAAATTCAATTAAAAAGTACAAGTGACCTCAACTCCAGAAATAATTGTGTTTCGCCCAAGGTATAACAGTGGGCTCTTCAGTCAGTCTGTTATACCCTACTAAGACACAAATTTTGGTCGATGTTTACCGACTCTTATAAAAATCACAGCAAAAAGATACTGTGAATTTTAATATTCTAGGGGAATTTGTTTAAATTCGTGCACCCAGAAAATAAGTACCCGTGGTCAGGTTTTTATAATAAGAAGATGAAGAAATTTAAATGTTAAAATATTGAAATATTGAAATTACTTCTGTTTTAAGTGGAGCGAATGAATAAAATTCAATTAAAAAGTACAAGTGACCTCTACTCCAGAAATAATAGTGTTTCGTCCAAGGTATAACAGTGGGCTCTTCCGTCAGTCTGTTATACCCTACTAAGGCACAAATTTTGGTCGATGTTTACCGACTCTTATAAAAATCACAGCAAAAAGATACTGTGAATTTTATTATTCTAGGGGAATTTGTTTAAATTCGTGCACCCAGAAAATAAGTACCCGTGGTCAGGGTTTTATAATAAGAAGATGAAGAAATTTAAATATTAAAATATTGAAATAACTTCTGTTTTAAGTGGAGTGAATGAATAAAATTCAATTAAAAAGTACAAGTGACCTCAACTCCAGAAATAATAGTGTTCCGCCCAAGGTATAGCAATGGGCTCTTCAGTCAGTCTGTTATACCCTACTAAGACACAAATTTTGGTCGATGTTTACCGACTCTTATAAAAATCACAGCAAAAAGATACTGTGAATTTTATTATTCTAGGGGAATTTGTTTAAATTCGTGCACCCAGAAAATAAATACCCGTGGTCAGGTTTTTTATAATAAGAAGATGAAGAAATTTAAATATTAAAATATTGAAATTACTTCTGTTTTAAGTGGAGTGAATGAATAAAATTCAATTAAAAAATACAAGTGACCTCAATTCTCTCTAGAAATAATTGTGTTTCGCCCAAGGTATAACAGTGGGCTCTTCAGTCAGTCTGTTATACCCTACTAAGACACAAATTTTGGTCGATGTTTACCGACTCTTATAAAAATCACAGCAAAAAGATACTGTGAATTTTATTATTCTAGGGGAATTTGTTTAAATTCGTGCACCCAGAAAATAAATACCCGTGGTCAGGTTTTTTATAATAAGAAGACGAAGAAATTTAAATATTAAAATATGGAAATTACTTCTGTTTTAAGTGGAGTGAATGAATAAAATTCAATTAAAAAGTACAAGTGACCTCAACTCCAGAAATAATTGTGTTTCGCCCAAGGTATAACAGCGGGCTCTTCAGTCAGTCTGTTATACCCTACTAGGACACAAATTTTGGTCGATGTTTACCGACTCTTATAAAAATCACAGCAAAAAGATACTGTGAATTTTATTATTCTAGGGGAATTTGTTTAAATTCGTGCACCCAGAAAATAAATACCCGTGGTCAGGTTTTTTATAATAAGAAGATGAAGAAATTTAAATATTAAAATATTGAAATTATTTCTGTTTTAAGTGGAGTGAATGAATAAAATTCAATTAAAAAGTACAAGTGACCTCAAATCCAGAAATAATAGTGTTTCGCCCAAGGTATAACAGTGGGCTCTTCAGTCAGTCTGTTATACCCTACTAAGGCACAAATTTTGGTCGATCTTTACCGACTCTTATAAAAATCACAGCAAAAAGATACTGTGAATTTTATTATTCAAGGGGAATTTGTTTAAATTCGTGCACCCAGAAAATAAATACCCGTGGTCAGGTTTTTTATAATAAGAAGATGAAGAAATTTAAATATTAAAATGTTGAAATTACTTCTGTTTTAAGTGGAGAGAATGAATAAAGTTCAATTAAAAAGTACAAGTGACCTCAACTCCAGAAATAATTGTGTTTCGCCCAAGGTATAACAGTGGGCTCTTCAGTCAGTCTAAGACACACATTTTGGTCGATGTTTACCGACTCTTAAGAAAATCACAGCAAAAAGATACTGTGAATTTTATTATTCTAGGGGAATTTGTTTAAATTCGTGCACCCAGAAAATAAATACCCGTGGTCAGGTTTTTTATAATAAGAAGATGAAGAAATTTAAATATTAAAATATTGAAATTACTTCTGTTTTAAGTGGAGCGAATGAATATAATTCAATTAAAAAGTACAAGTGACCTTAACTCCAGAAATAATAGTGTTTCGCCCAAGGTATAACAGTGGGCTCTTCAGTCAGTCTGTTAAACCCTACTAAGGCACAAATTTTGGTCGATGTTTACCGACTCTTATAAAAAACACAGCAAAAAGATACTGTGAATTTTATTATTCTAGGGGAATTTGTTTAAATTCGTGCACCCAGAAAATAAATACCCGTGGTCAGGTTTTTTATAATAAGAACATGAAGAAATTTAAATATTAAAATATTGAAATTACTTCTGTTTTAAGTGGAGTGAATGAATAAAATTCAATTAAAAAGTACAAGTGACCTCAACTCCAGAAATAATAGTGTTTCGCCCAAGGTATTTATTTTTTTTATTTAAATAATAATTTTAACTATATGCCTGTAAGACCTCAGGTCTTTTAAATGCAATGCATGGCACTAGTTAGAAGTAATAGAAGGAAAGGAAAGATTTTTGTTGGCACAGTGGATTGAGAATTAGATGTTAATTATCTCTTTTTTTTCCACGGGTGGCATCCAGTTGAAACTGGGGAATATAGAAAAGGATGCTACCTAGACTGGGGCTCGAACCCACACGTCCAGGTTAGCAGTCAAACACTATATCCACTACGCCATTGCCACCCGGTATAACAGTGGGCTCTTCAGTCGGTCTGTTATTCCCTACTAAGGCACAAATTTTGGTCGATGATTACCGACTCTTATAAAAATCACAGCAAAAAGATATTGTGAATTTTATTATTCTAGGGGAATTTATTAAAATTCGTGCACCCAGAAAATAAATACCCGTGGTCAGGTTTTTTATAATAAGAACATGAAGAAATTTAAATATTAAAATATTGAAATTACTTCTGTTTTAAGTGGAGTGAATGAATAAAATTCAATTAAAAAGTACAAGTGACCTCAACTCCAGAAATAATAGTGTTTTGCCCAAGGTATTTTTTTTTTATTTAAATAATAATTTTAACTATATGCCTGTAAGACCTCAGGTCTTTTAAATGCAATGCACGGCACTAGTTGGAAGTAATAGAAGGAAAGGAAAGATTTTTGTTGGCACAGTGGATTGAGAATTAGATGTTGATTATCTCTTTTTTTCCAAGGGTGGCATCCAGTTGAAACTGGGGAATATAGAAAAGAATGATACCTAGACTGGGGCTCGAACCCACACGTCCAGGTTAGCAGTCAACCACTATATCCACTACGCCATTGCCACCCGGTATAACAGTGGGCTCTTCAGTCAGTCTGTTATACCCTACTAAGACACAAATTTTGGTCGATGTTTACCGACTCTTATAAAAATCACAGCAAAAAGATACTGTGAATTTTATTATTCTAGGGGAATTTGTTTAAATTCGTGCACCCAGAAAATAAATACCCATGGTCAGGTTTTTTATAATAAGAAGATGAAGAAATTTAAATATTAAAATATTGAAATTACTTCTGTTTTAAGTGGAGTGAATGAATAAAATTCAATTAAAAAGTACAAGTGACCTCAACTCCAGAAATAATTGTGTTTCGCCCAAGGTATACCAGTGGGTTCTTCAGTCAGTCTGTTAAACCATTTTAAGACACAAATTTTGGTCGATGTTTACCGACTCTTATAAAAATCACAGCAAAAAGATACTGTGAATTTTATTATTCTAGGGTAATTTGTTTAAATTCGTGCACCCAGAAAATAAATACCCGTGGTCAGGTTTTTTATAATAAGAAGATGAAGAAACTTAAATATTAAAATATTGAAATAACTTCTGTTTTAAGTGGAGTGAATGAATAAAATTCAATTTAAAAGTAGAAGTGACCTCAACTCCAGAAATAATTGTGTTTCGCCCAAGGTATAACAGTGGGCTCTTCAGTCAGTCTGTTATACCCTACTAAGACACAAATTTTGGTCGATGTTTACCGACTCTTATAAAAATCACAGCAAAAAGATACTGTGAATTTTATTATTCTAGGGGAATTTGTTTAAATTCGTGCACCCAGAAAATAAATACCCGTGGTCAGGTTTTTTATAATAAGAAGATGAAGAAATTGAAATATTAAAATATTGAAATAACTTCTGTTTTAAGTGGAGTTAATGAATAAAATTCAATTAAAAAGTACAAGTGACCTCAACTCCAGAAATAATTGTGTTTCGCCCAAGGTATAACAGTGGGCTCTTCAGTCAGTCTGTTATACCCTACTAAGACACAAATTTTGGTCGATGATTACCGACTCTTATAAAAATCACAGCAAAAAGATATTGTGAATTTTATTATTCTAGGGGAATTTGTTGAAATTCGTGCACCCAGAAAATAAATACCCGTGGTCAAGTTTATTATAATAAGAAGATGAAGAAATTTAAATATTAAAATATTGAAATAACTTCTGTTTTAAGTGGAGTGAATGAATAAAATTCAATTAAAAAGTACAAGTAACCTCAACTCCAGAAATAATTGTGTTTCGCCCAAGGTATAACAGTGAGCTCTTCAGTCAGTCTATTATACCCTACAAAGACACAAATTTTGGTCGATGTTTACCGAATCTTATAAAAATCACAGCAAAAATATACTGTGAATTTTATTATTCTAGGGGAATTTGTTTAAATTCGTGCACCCAGAAAATAAATACCCGTGGTCAGGTTTTTTTATAATAAGAAGATGAAGAAATTTAAATATTAAAATATTGAAATTACTTCTGTTTTAAGTGGAGTGAATGAATAAAATTCAATTAAAAAGTACAAGTGACCTCAACTCCAGAAATAATTGTGTTTCGCCCAAGGTATAACAGTGGGCTCTTCAGTCAGTCTGTTATACCCTACTAGGACACAAATTTTGGTCGATGTTTACCGACTCTTATAAAAATCACAGCAAAAAGATACTGTGAATTTTATTATTCTAGGGGAATTTGTTTAAATTCGTGCACCCAGAAAATAAATACCCGTGGTCAGGTTTCTTATAATAAGAAGATGAAGAAATTTAAATATTGATATTATTTCTGTTTTAAGTGGAGTGAATGAATAAAATTCAATTAAAAAGTACAAGTGACCTCAAATCCAGAAATAATAGTGTTTCGCCCAAGGTATAACAGTGGGCTCTTCAGTCAGTCTGTTATACCCTACTAAGGCACAAATTTTGGTCGATGTTTACCGACTCTTATAAAAATCACAGCAAAAAGATACTGTGAATTTTATTATTCTAGGGGAATTTGTTTAAATTCGTGCACCCAGAAAATAAATACCCGTGGTCAAGTTTATTATAATAAGAAGATGAAGAAATTTAAATATTAAAATATTGAAATAACTTCTGTTTTAAGTGGAGTGAATGAATAAAATTCAATTAAAAAGTACAAGTAACCTCAACTCCAGAAATAATTGTGTTTCGCCCAAGGTATAACAGTGAGCTCTTCAGTCAGTCTATTATACCCTACAAAGACACAAATTTTGGTCGATGTTTACCGAATCTTATAAAAATCACAGCAAAAATATACTGTGAATTTTATTATTCTAGGGGAATTTGTTTAAATTCGTGCACCCAGAAAATAAATACCCGTGGTCAGGTTTTTTTATAATAAGAAGATGAAGAAATTTAAATATTAAAATATTGAAATTACTTCTGTTTTAAGTGGAGTGAATGAATAAAATTCAATTAAAAAGTACAAGTGACCTCAACTCCAGAAATAATTGTGTTTCGCCCAAGGTATAACAGTGGGCTCTTCAGTCAGTCTGTTATACCCTACTAGGACACAAATTTTGGTCGATGTTTACCGACTCTTATAAAAATCACAGCAAAAAGATACTGTGAATTTTATTATTTTAGGGGAATTTGTTTAAATTCGTGCACCCAGAAAATAAATACCCGTGGTCAGGTTTCTTATAGAAAGAAGATGAAGAAATTTAAATATTGATATTATTTCTGTTTTAAGTGGAGTGAATGAATAAAATTCAATTAAAAAGTACAAGTGACCTCAAATCCAGAAATAATAGTGTTTCGCCCAAGGTATAACAGTGGGCTCTTCAGTCAGTCTGTTATACCCTACTAAGGCACAAATTTTGGTCGATGTTTACCGACTCTTATAAAAATCACAGCAAAAAGATACTGTGAATTTTATTATTCTAGGGGAATTTGTTTAAATTCGTGCACCCAGAAAATAAATACCCGTGGTCAGGTTTTTTATAATAAGAAGATGAAGAAATTTAAATATTAAAATGTTGAAATTACTTCTGTTTTAAGTGGAGAGAATGAATTAAGTTCAATTAAAAAGTACAAGTGACCTCAACTCCAGAAATAATTGTGTTTCGCTCAAGGTATAACAGTGGGCTCTTCAGTCAGTCTGGTATACCCTACTAAGACACAATTTTTGGTCGATGTTTACCGACTCGTATAAAAATCACAGCAAAAAGATACTGTGAATTTTATTATTCTAGGGGAATTTGTTTAAATTCGTGCACCCAGAAAATAAGTACCCGTGGTCAGGTTCTTATAATAAGAAGATGAAGAAATTTAAATATTAAAATATTGAAATAACTTCTGTTTTAAGTGGAGTAAATGAATAAAATTCAATTAAAAAGTACAAGTGACCTCAACTCCAGAAATAAGTCTGTTTCGCCCAAGGTATAACAGTGGGCTCTTCAGTCAGTCTGTTATACCCTACTAAGACACAAATTTTGGGCGATGTTTACCGACTCTTATAAAAATCACAGCAAAAAGATACTGTGAATTTTATTATTCTAGGGGAATTTGTTTAAATTTGTGCACCCAGAAAATAAGTACCCGTGGTCAGGTTTTTATAATAAGAATATGAAGAAATTTAAATATTAAAATATTGAAATAACTTCTGTCTTAAGTGGAGTGAATGAATAAAATTCAATTAAAAAGTACAAGTGACCTCAACTCCAGAAATAATTGTGTTTCGCCCAAGGTATAACAGTGGGCTCTTCAGTCAGTCTAAGACACACATTTTGGTCGATGTTTACCGACTCTTAAGAAAATCACAGCAAAAAGATACTGTGAATTTTATTATTCTAGGGGAATTTGTTTAAATTCGTGCACCCAGAAAATAAATACCCGTGGTCAGGTTTTTTATAATAAGAAGATGAAGTCATTTAAATATTAAAATATTGAAATTACTTCTGTTTTAAGTGGAGCGAATGAATATAATTCAATTAAAAAGTACAAGTGACCTCAACTCCAGAAATAATAGTTTTTCGCCCAAGGTATAACAGTGGGCTCTTCAGTCAGTCTGTTATACCCTACTAAGGCACAAATTTTGGTCGATGTTTACCGACTCTTATAAAAATTACAGCAAAAAGATATTGTGAATTTTATTATTCTAGGGGAATTTGTTAAAATTCGTGCACCCAGAAAATAAATACCCGTGGTCAGGTTTTTTATAATAAGAAGATGAAGAAATTTAAATATTAAAATATTGAAATTACTTCTGTTTTAAGTGGAGTGAATGAATAAAATTCAATTAAAAAGTACAAGTGACCTCAACTCCAGAAATAATAGTGTTTCGCCCAAGGTATTTTTTTTTTTATTTAAATAATAATTTTAACTATATGCCTGTAAGACCTCAGGTCTTTTAAATGCTATGCATGGCACTAGTTAGAAGTAATAGAAGGAAAGGAAAGATTTTTGTTGGCACAGTGGATTGAGAATTAGATGTTAATTATCTCTTTTTTTTTCACGGGTGGCATCCAGTTGAAACTGGGGAATATAGAAAAGAATGCTACCTAGACTGGGGCTCGAACCCACACGTCCAGGTTAGCAGTCAAACACTATATCCACTACGCCATTGCCACCCGGTATAACAGTGGGCTCTTCAGTCAGTCTGTTATACCCTACTAAGACACAAATTTTGGTCGATGATTACCGACTCTTATAAAAATCACAGCAAAAAGATATTGTGAATTTTATTATTCTAGGGGAATTTGTTAAAATTGGTGCACCCAGAAAATAAATACCCGTGGTCAGGTTTTTTATAATAAGAACATGAAGAAATTTAAATATTAAAATATTGAAATTACTTCTGTTTTAAGTGGAGTGAATGAATAAAATTCAATTAAAAAGTACAAGTGACCTCAACTCCAGAAATAATAGTGTTTTGTCCAAGGTATTTTTTTTTTTTTATTTTTTTATTTAAATAATAATTTTAACTATATGCCTGTAAGACCTCAGGTCTTTTAAATGCAATGCACGGCACTAGTTAGAAGTAATAGAAGGAAAGGAAAGATTTTTGTTGGCACAGTGGATTGAGAATTAGATGTTAATTATCTCTTTTTTTTCCACGGGTGGCATCCAGTTGAAACTGGGGAATATAGAAAAGAATGCTACCTTGACTGGGGCTCGAACCCACACGTCCAGGTTAGCAGTCAAACACTATATCCACTACGCCATTGCCACCCGGTATAACAGTGGGCTCTTCAGTCAGTCTGTTATACCCTACTAAGACACAAATTTTGGTCGATGATTACCGACTCTTATAAAAATCACAGCAAAAAGATATTGTGAATTTTATTATTCTAGGGGAATTTGTTAAAATTCGTGCACCCAGAAAATAAATACCCGTGGTCAGGTTTTTTATAATAAGAACATGAAGAAATTTAAATATTAAAATATTGAAATTACTTCTGTTTTAAGTGGAGTGAATGAATAAAATTCAATTAAAAAGTACAAGTGACCTCAACTCCAGAAATAATAGTGTTTTGCCCAAGGTATTTTTTTTTTTTATTTTTTTTATTTAAATAATAATTTTAACTATATGCCTGTAAGACCTCAGGTCTTTTAAATGCAATGCACGGCACTAGTTAGAAGTAATAGAAGGAAAGGAAAGATTTTTGTTGGCACAGTGGATTGAGAATTAGATGTTAATTATCTCTTTTTTTTCCACGGGTGGCATCCAGTTGAAACTGGGGAATATAGAAAAGAATGCTACCTAGACTGGGGCTCGAACCCACACGTCCAGGTTAGCAGTCAAACACTATATCCACTACGCCATTGCCACCCGGTATAACGGTACTAAGACACAAATTTTGGTCGATGTTTACCGACTCTTATAAAAATCACAGCAAAAAGATACTGTGAATTTTATTATTCTAGGGGAATTTGTTTAAATTCGTGCACCCAGAAAATAAATACCCATGGTCAGGTTTTTTATAATAAGAAGATGAAGAAATTTAAATATTAAAATATATAAATTACTTCTGTTTTAAGTGGAGTGAATGAATAAAATTCAATTAAAAAGTACAAGTGACCTCAACTCCAGAAATAATTGTGTTTCGCCCAAGGTATACCAGTGGGTTCTTCAGTCAGTCTGTTAAACCATACTAAGACACAAATTTTGGTCGATGTTTACCGACACTTATAAAAATCACAGCAAAAAGATACTGTGAATTTTATTATTCTAGGGTAATTTTTTTAAATTCGTGCACCCAGAAAATAAATACCCGTGGTCAGGTTTTTTATAATAAGAAGATGAAGAAACTTAAATATTAAAATATTGAAATAACTTCTGTTTTAAGTGGAGTGAATGAATAAAATTCAATTTAAAAGTACAAGTGACCTCAACTCCAGAAATAATTGTGTTTCGCCCAAGGTATAACAGTGGGCTCTTCAGTCAGTCTGTTATACCCTAGTAAGACACAAATTTTGGTCGATGTTTACCGACTCTTATAAAAATCACAGCAAAAAGATACTGTGAATTTTATTATTCTAGGGGAATTTGTTTAGATTCGTGCACCCAGAAAATAAATACCCGTGGTCAGGTTTTTTATAATAAGAAGATGAAGAAATTGAAATATTAAAATATTGAAATAACTTCTGTTTTAAGTGGAGTTAATGAATAAAATTCAACTAAAAAGTACAAGTGACCTCAACTCCAGAAATAATTGTGTTTGCCCAAGGTATAACAGTGGGCTCTTCAGTCAGTCTGTTATACCCTACTAAGACACAAATTTTGGTCGATGATTACCGACTCTTATAAAAATCACAGCAAAAAGATATTGTGAATTTTATTATTCTAGGGGAATTTGTTGAAATTCGTGCACCCAGAATATAAATACCCGTGGTCAAGTTTATTATAATAAGAAGATGAAGAAATTTAAATATTAAAATATTGAAATAACTTCTGTTTTAAGTGGAGTGAATGAATAAAATTCAAATAAAAAGTACAAGTGACCTCAACTCCAGAAATAATTGTGTTTCCCCTAAGGTATAACAGTGAGCTCTTCAGTCAGTCTATTATACCCTATTAAGACACAAATATTGGTCGATGTTTACCCACTCTTATAAAAATCACAGCAAAAATATACTGTGAATTTTATTATTCTAGGGGAATTTGTTTAAATTCGTGCACCCAGAAAATAAATTACCATGGTCAGGTTTTTTATAATAAGAAGATGAAGAAATTTAAATATTAAAATATTGAAATAACTTCTGTTTTAAGTGGAGTGAATGAATAAAATTCAAATAAAAAGTACAAGTGACCTCAACTCCAGAAATAATTGTGTTTCGCCCAAGGTATAACAGTGGGCTCTTCAGTCAGTCTGTTATACCCTACTAAGACACAAATTTTGGTCGATGTTTACCGACTCTTATAAAAATCACAGCAAAAAGATACTGTGAATTTTATTATTCTAGGGGAATTTGTTTAAATTCGTGCACCCAGAAACTAAATACCCGTGGTCAAGTTTATTATAATAAGAAGATGAAGAAATTTAAATATTAAAATATTGAAATAACTTCTGTTTTAAGTGGAGTGAATGAATAAAATTCAATTAAAAAGTACAAGTGACCTCAACTCCAGAAATAATTGTGTTTCCCCTAAGGTATAACAGTGAGCCATTCAGTCAGTCTATTATACCCTATTAAGACACAAATATTGGTCGATGTTAACCGAATCTTATAAAAATCACAGCAAAAATATACTGTGAATTTTATTATTCTAGGGGAATTTGTTTTAATTCGTACCCAGAAAATAAAACCCGTGGTCAGGTTTTTTATAATAAGAAGATGAAGAAATTTAAATATTAAAATATTGAAATAACTTCTGTTTTAAGTGGAGTGAATGAATAAAATTCAATTAAAAAGTACAAGTGACCTCAACTCCAGAAATAATTGTGTTTCGCCCAAGGTATAACAGTGGGCTCTTCAGTCAGTCTGTTATACCCTACTAAGACACAAATTTTGGTCGATGTTTACCGACTCTTATAAAAATCACAGCAAAAAGATACTGTGAATTTTATTATTCTAGGGGAATTTGTTTAAATTCGTGCACCCAGAAAATAAATTACCGTGGTCAGGTTTTTTATAATAAGAAGATGAAGAAATTTAAATATTAAAATATTGAAATTACTTCTGTTTTAAGTGGAGTGAATGAATAAAATTCAATTTAAAAGTACAAATGACCTCAACTCCAGAAATAATTGTGTTTCGCCCAAGGTATAACAGTGGGCTCTTCAGTCAGTCTGTTATACCCTACTAAGGCACAAATTTTGGTCGATGTTTACCGAGTCTTATAAAAATCACAGCAAAAAGATACTGTAAATTTTATTATTCTAGGGGAATTTGTTTAAATTCGTGCACCCAGAAAATAAATACCCGTGGTCAGGTTTTTTATAATAAGAAGATGAAGAAATTTAAATATTAAAATGTTGAAATTACTTCTGTTTTAAGTGGAGTGAATGAATAAAATTCAATTAAAAAGTACAAGTGAACTCAACTCCAGAAATAATAGTGTTTCGCCCAAGGTATTTTTTCTTTTTATTTTTTTTTATTTAAATAATAATTTTAACTATATGCCTGTAAGACCTCAGGTCTTTTAAATGCAATGCACGGCACTAGTTAGAAGTAATAGAAGGAAAGGAAAGATTTTTGTTGGCACAGTGGATTGAGAATTAGATGTTAATTATCTCTTTTTTTCCACGGATGGCATCCAGTGGAAACTGGGGAATATAGAAAAGAATGCTACCTAGACTGGGCCTCGAACCCACACGTCCAGGTTAGCAGTCGAACACTACTTCATTGCCACCCGATATAACAGTGGGCTCTTCAGTCAGTCTGTTATACCCTACTAAGACACAAATTTTGGTCGATGTTTACCGACTCTTATAAAAATCACAGCAAAAAGATACTGTGAATTTTATTATTCTAGGGGAATTTGTTTAAATTCGTGCACCCAGAAAATAAATACCCATGGTCAGGTTTTTTATAATAAGAAGATGAAGAAATTTAAATATTAAAATATTGAAATTACTTCTGTTTTAAGTGGAGTGAATGAATAAAATTCAATTAAAAAGTACAAGTGACCTCAACTCCAGAAATAATTGTGTTTCGCCCAAGGTATAACAGTGGGCTCTTCAGTCAGTCTGTTATACCATACTAAGACACAAATTTTGGTCGATGTTTACCGACTCTTATAAAAATCACAGCAAAAAGATACTGTGAATTTTATTATTCTAGGGTAATTTGTTTAAATTCGTGCACCCAGAAAATAAATACCCGTGGTCAGGTTTTTTATAATAAGAAGATGAAGAAACTTAAATATTAAAATATTGAAATAACTTCTGTTTTAAGTGGAGTGAATGAATAAAATTCAATTTAAAAGTACAAGTGACCTCAACTCCAGAAATAATTGTGTTTCGCCCAAGGTATAACATTGGGCTCTTCAGTCAGTCTGTTATACCCTACTAAGACACAAATTTTGGTGGATGATTACCGACTCTTATAAGAATCACAGCAAAAAGATACTGTGAATTTTATTATTCTCGGGTAATTTGTTTAAATTCGTGCACCCAGAAACTAAATACCCGTGGTCAAGTTTATTATAATAAGAAGATGAAGAAATTTAAATATTAAAATATTGAAATAACTTCTGTTTTAAGTGGAGTGAATGAATAAAATTCAATTAAAAAGTACAAGTGACCTCAACTCCAGAAATAATTGTGTTTCCCCTAAGGTATAACAGTGAGCTCTTCAGTCAGTCTATTATACCCTATTAACACACAAATATTGGTCGATGTTTACCGACTCTTATAAAAATCACAGCAAAAATATACTGTGAATTTTATTATTCTAGGGGAATTTGTTTAAATTCATGCACCCAGAAAATAAAAACCCGTGGTCAGGTTTTTTATAATAAGAAGATGAAGAAATTTAAATATTAAAATATTGAAATTACTTCTGTTTTAAGTGGAGTGAATGAATAAAATTCAAATAAAAAGTACAACTCCAGAAATAATTGTGTTTCGCCCAAGGTATAACAGTAGGCTCTTCAGTCAGTCTGTTATACCCTACTAAGACACAAATTTTGGTCGATGTTTACTGACTCTTATAAAAATCACAGCAAAAAGATACTGTGAATTTTATTATTCTAGGGGAATTTGTTCAAATTCGTGCACGCAGAAAATAAATTACCGTGGTCAGGTTTTTTATAATAAGAAGATGAAGAAATTTAAATATTAAAATATTGAAATTACTTCTGTTTTAAGTGGAGTGAATGAATAAAATTCAATTTAAAAGTACAAATGACCTCAACTCCAGAAATAATTGTGTTTCGCCCAAGGTATAAAAGTGGGCTCTGCAGTCAGTCTGTTATACCATACTAAGACACAAATTTTGGTCGATGTTTACCGACTCTTATAAAAATCACAGCAAAAAGATTCTGTGAATTTTATTATTCTAGGGGAATTTGTTTAAATTCGTGCACCCAGAAAATAAATTACCATGGTCAGGTTTTTTATAATAAGAAGATGAAGAAATTTAAATATTAAAATATTGAATTTACTTCTGTTTTAAGTGGAGTGAATGAATAAAATTCAATTTAAAAGTACAAATGACCTCAACTCCAGAAATAATTGTGTTTCGCCCAAGGTATAAAAGTGGGCTCTGCAGTCAGTCTGTTATACCATACTAAGACACAAATTTTGGTCGATGTTTACCGACTCTTATAAAAATCACAGCAAAAAGATACTGTGAATTTTATTATTCTAGGGGAATTTGTTTAAATTCGTGCACCCAGAAAATAAATACCCGTGGTCAGGTTTTTTATAATAAGAAGATGAAGAAACTTAAATATTAAAATATTGAAATAACTTCTGTTTTAAGTGGAGTGAATGAATAAAATTCAATTTAAAAGTACAAGTGATCTCAACTCCAGAAATAATTGTGTTTCCCCTAAGATATAACAGTGAGCTCTTCAGTCAGTCTATTATACCCTATTAACACACAAATATTGGTCGATGTTTACCGACTCTTATAAAAATCACAGCAAAAATATACTGTGAATTTTATTATTCTAGGGGAATTTGTTTTAATTCGTGCACCCAGAAAATAAAAACCCGTGGTCAGGTTTTTTATAATAAGAAGATGAAGAAATTTAAATATTAAAATATTGAAATTACTTCTGTTTTAAGTGGAGTGAATGAATAAAATTCAATTTAAAAGTACAAATGACCTCAACTCCAGAAATAATTGTGTTTCGCCCAAGGTATAACAGTGGGCTCTTCAGTCAGTCTGTTATACCCTACTAAGGCACAAATTTTGGTCGATGTTTACCGAGTCTTATAAAAATCACAGCAAAAAGATACTGTAAATTTTATTATTCTAGGGGAATTTGTTTAAATTCGTGCACCCAGAAAATAAATACCCGTGGTCAGGTTTTTTATAATAAGAATATGAAGAAATTTAAATATCTATTAAAATATTGAAATTACTTCTGTTTTAAGTGGAGTGAATGAATAAAATTCAATTAAAAAGTACAAGTGACCTCAACTCCAGAAATAATAGTGTTTCGCCCAAGGTATTTTTTTTTTTATTTTTTTTATTTAAATAATAATTTTAGCTATATGCCTGTAAGACCTCAGGTCTTTTAAATGCAATGCACGGCACTAGTTAGAAGTAATAGAAGGAAAGGAAAGATTTTTGTTGGCACAGTGGATTGAGAATTAGATGTTAATTATCTCTTTTTTTTCCACGGGTGGCATCCAGTTGAAACTGGGGAATATAGAAAAGAATGCTACCTAGACTGGGCCCCGAACCCACACGTCCAGGTTAGCAGTCAAACACTACTTCATTGCCACCCGGTATAACAGTGGGCTCTTCAGTCAGTCTGTTATACCCTACTAAGACACAAATGTTGGTCGATGTTTACCGACTCTTATAAAAATCACAGCAAAAAGATACTGTGAATTTTATTATTCTCGGGTAATTTGTTTAAATTCGTGCACCCAGAAAATAAATACCCATGGTTAGGTTTTTTATAATAAGAAGATGAAGAAATTTAAATATTAAAATATTGAAATTACTTCTGTTTTAAGTGGAGTGAATGAATAAAATTCAATTAAAAAGTACAAGTGACCTCAACTCCAGAAATAATTGTGTTTCGCCCAAGGTATAACAGTGGGCTCTTCAGTCAGTCTGTTATACCATACTAAGACACAAATTTTGGTCGATGTTTACCGACTCTTATAAAAATCACAGCAAGAAGATACTGTGAATTTTATTATTCTAGGGTAATTTGTTTAAATTCGTGCACCCAGAAAATAAATACCCGTGGTCAGGTTTTTTTATAATAAGAAGATGAAGAAACTTAAATATTAAAATATTGAAATAACTTCTGTTTTAAGTGGAGTGAATGAATAAAATTCAATTTAAAAGTACAAGTGACCTCAACTCCAGAAATAATTGTGTTTCGCCCAAGGTATAATAGTGGGCTCTTCAGTCAGTCTGTTATACCCTACTAAGACACAAATTTTGGTCGATGATTACCGACTCTTATAAAAATCACAGCAAAAAGATATTGTGAATTTTATTATTCTAGGGGAATTTGTTAAAATTCGTGCACCCAGAAAATCAATACCCGTGGTCAGGTTTTTTATAATAAGAAGATGAAGAAACTTAAATATTAAAATATTGAAATAACTTCTGTTTTAAGTGGAGTGAATGAATAAAATTCAATTAAAAAGTACAAGTAACCTCAACTCCAAAAATAATTGTGTTTCGCCCAAGGTATAACAGTGAGCTCTTCAGTCAGTCTATTATACCCTACAAAGACACAAATTTTGGTGGATGTTTACCGACTCTTATAAAAATCACAGCAAAAATATACTGTGAATTTTATTATTCTAGGGGAATTTGTTTAAATTCGTGCACCCAGAAAATCAATACCCGTGGTCAGGTTTTTTATAATAAGAAGATGAAGAAACTTAAATATTAAAATATTGAAATAACTTCTGTTTTAAGTGGAGTGAATGAATAAAATTCAATTTAAAAGTACAAGTGACCTCAACTCCAGAAATAATTATGTTTCGCCGAAGGTATAACAGTGGGCTCTTCAGTCAGTCTGTTATACCCTACTAAGACACAAATTTTGGTCGATGTTTACCGACTCTTATAAAAATCACAGCAAAAAGATACTGTGAATTTTATTATTCTAGGGGAATTTGTTTAAATTCGTGCACCCAGAAAATAAATACCCGTGATCAGGTTTTTTATAATAAGAAGATGAAGAAATTTAAATATTAAAATATTGAAATTACATCTGTTTTAAGTGGAGCGAATGAATAAAATTAAATTAAAAAGTACAAGTGACCTCAACTCCAGAAATAATAGTGTTTCGCCCAAGGTATAAAAGTGGGCTCTTCAGTCAGTCTGTTATACCCTACTAAGGCACAAATTTTGGTCGATGTTTACCGACTCTTATAAAAATCACAGCAAAAAGATACTGTAAATTTTATTATTCTAGGGGAATTTGTTTAAATTCGTGCACCCAGAAAATAAATACCCGTGGTCAGGGTTTTTTATAATAAGAAGATGAAGAAATTTAAATATTAAAATATTGAAATTACTTCTGTTTTAAGTGGAGTGAATGAATAAAATTCAAATAAAAAGTACAAGTGACCTCAACTCCAGAAATAATTGTGTTTCGCCCAAGGTAAAACAGTGGGTTCTTCAGTCAGTCTGTTATACCCTACTAAGACACAAATTTTGGTCGATGTTTACCGACTCTTATAAAAATCACAGCAAAAAGATACTGTGAATTTTATTATTCTGATGGAATTTGTTTAAATTCGTGCACGCAGAAAATAAATACCCGTGGTCAAGTTTATTATAATAAGAAGATGAAGAAATTTAAATATTAAAATATTGAAATAACTTCTGTTTTAAGTGGAGTGAATGAATAAAATTCAATTAAAAAGTACAAGTGACCTCAACTCCAGAAACAATTGTGTTTCCCCTAAGGTATAACAGTGAGCTCTTCAGTCAGTCTATTATAACCTATTAAGACACAAATATTGTTCAATGTTTACCGACTCTTATAAAAATCACAGCAAAAATATACTGTGAATTTTATTATTCTAGGATAATTTGTTTAAATTCGTGCACCCAGAAAATAAAAACCCGTGGTCAGGTTTTTTATAATAAGAAGATGAAGAAATTTAAATATTAAAATATTGAAATTACTTCTGTTTTAAGTGGAGTGAATGAATAAAATTCAATTAAAAAGTACAAGTGACCTCAACTACAGAAATAATTGTGTTTCGCCCAAGGTATAACAGTGGGCTCTTCAGTCAGTCTGTTATACCCTACTAGGACACAAATTTTGTTCGCTGTTTACCGACTCTTATAAAAATCACAGCAAAAAGATACTGTGAATTTTATTATTCTAGTGTATTTCACCCAAGGTATAACAGTGGGCTCTTCAGTCAGTCTGTTATACCCTACTAAGACACAAATTTTGGTCGATGTTTACCGACTCTTATAAAAATCACAGCAAAAAGATACTGTGAATTTTATTATTCTAGGGGAATTTGTTTAAATTCGTGCACCCAGAAAATAAATTCCCGTGGTCAGGTTTTTTATAATAAGAAGATGAAGAAATTTAAATATTAAAATATTGAAATTACTTCTGTTTTAAGTGGAGTGAATGAATAAAATTCAATTAAAAAGTACAAGTGACCTCAACTCCAGAAATAATTGTGTTTCGCCCAAGGTATAACAGTAGGCTCTTCAGTCAGTCTGTTATACCCTACTAAGACACAAATTTTGGTGGATGTTTACCGACTCTTATAAAAATCACAGCAAAAAGATACTGTGAATTTTATTATTCTAGGGGAATTTGTTTAAATTCGTGCACCCAGAAAATAAATACCCGTGGTCAGGTTTTTTATAATAAGAAGATGAAGAAATTTAAATATTTAAATATTGAAATTACTTCTGTTTAAAGTGGAGTGAATGAATAAAATTCAATTAAAAAGTACAAGTGACCTAAACTCAGGAAATAATTGTGTTTCGCCCAAGGTATAACAGTCAGTCTGTTATACCCTACTAAGACACAAATTTTGGTCGATGTTTACCGACTCTTATAAAAATCACAGCAAAAAGATACTGTGAATTTTATTATTCTAGGGGAATTTGTTTAAATTCGTGCACCCAGAAAATAAATCCCCGTGGTCAAGTTTATTATAATAAGAAGATGAAGAAATTTTAATATTAAAATATTGAAATAACTTCTGTTTTAAGTGGAGTGAATGAATAAAATTCAATTAAAAAGTACAAGTGACCTCAACACCAGAAATAAATGTGTTTCCCCTAAGGTATAACAGTGAGCTCTTCAGTCAGTCTATTATACCCTATTAAGACACAAATATTGGTCGATGTTTACCCACTCTTATAAAAATCACAGCAAAAATATACTGTGAATTTTATTATTCTAGGGGAATTTGTTTAAATTCGTGCACCCAGAAAATAAAAACCCGTGGTCAGGTTTTTTTATAATAAGAAGATGAAGAAATTTAAATATTAAAATATTGAAATTACTTCTGTTTTAAGTGGAGTGAATGAAAAAAATTCAATTTAAAAGTACAAATGACCTCAACTCCAGAAATAATTGTGTTTCGCCCAAGGTATAACAGTGGGCTCTTCAGTCAGTCTGTTATACCCTACTAAGACACAAATTTTGGTCGATGTTTACCGACTCTAATAAAAATCACAGCAAAAAGATACTGTGAATTTTATTATTCTAGGGGAATTTGTTTAAATTCGTGCACCCAGAAAATAAATACCCGTGATCAGGTTTTTTATAATAAGAAGATGAAGAAATTTAAATATTAAAATATTGAAATTACTTCTGTTTTAAATGGAGCGAGTGAATAAAATTAAATTAAAAAGTACAAGTGACCTCAACTCCAGAAATAATAGTGTTTCGCCCAAGGTATAAAAGTGGGCTCTTCAGTCAGTCTGTTATACCCTACTAAGGCACAAATTTTGGTCGATGTTTACCGACTCTTATAAAAATCACAGCAAAAAGATACTGTAAATTTTATTATTCTAGGGGAATTTGTTTAAATTCGTGCACCCAGAAAATAAATACCCGTCGTCAGGGTTTTTTATAATAAGAAGATGAAGAAATTTAAATATTAAAATATTGAAATTACTTCTGTTTTAAGTGGAGTGAATGAATAAAATTCAAATAAAAAGTACAAGTGACCTCAACTCCAGAAATAATTGTGTTTCGCCCAAGGTAAAACAGTGGGTTCTTCAGTCAGTCTGTTATACCCTACTAAGACACAAATTTTGGTCGATGTTTACCGACCCTTATAAAAATCACAGCAAAAAGATACTGTGAATTTTATTATTCTGATGGAATTTGCTTAAATTCGTGCACCCAGAAAATAAATACCCGTGGTCAAGTTTATTATAATAAGAAGATGAAGAAATTTAAATATTAAAATATTGAAATAACTTCTGTTTTAAGTGGAATAAAATTCAATTAAAAAGTACAAGTGACCTCAACTCCAGAAACAATTGTGTTTCCCCTAAGGTATAACAGTGAGCTCTTTAGTCAGTCTATTATAACCTATTAAAACACAAATATTGTTCGATGTTTACCGACTCTTATAAAAATCACAGCAAAAATATACTGTGAATTTTATTATTCTAGGGTAATTTGTTTAAATTCGTGCACCCAGAAAATAAAAACTCGTGGTCAGGTTTTTTATAATAAGAAGATGAAGAAATTTAAATATTAAAATATTGAAATTACTTCTGTTTTAAGTGGAGTGGCTGAATAAAATTCAATTAAAAAGTACAAGTGACCTCAACTCCAGAAATAATTGTGTATCGCCCAAGGTATAACAGTGGGCTCTTCAGTCAGTCTGTTATACCCTACTAAGACACAAATCTTGTTCGCTGTTTACCGACTCTTATAAAAATCACAGCAAAAAGATACTGTGAATTTTATTATTCTAGTGTATTTCACCCAAGGTATAACAGTGGGCTCTTCAGTCAGTCTGTTAAACCCTACTAAGACACAAATTTTGGTCGATGTTTACCGACTCTTATAAAAATCACAGCAAAAAGATACTGTGAATTTTATTATTCTAGGGGAATTTGTTTAAATTCGTGCACCCAGAAAATAAATTCCCGTGGTCAGGTTTTTTATAATAAGAAGATGAAGAAATTTAAATATTAAAATATTGAAATTACTTCTGTTTTAAGTGGAGTGAATGAATAAAATTCAATTAAAAAGTACAAGTGACCTCAACTCCAGAAATAATTGTGTTTCGCCCAAGGTATAACAGTGGGCTCTTCAGTCAGTCTGTTATACCCTACTAAGACACAAATTTTGGTGGATGTTTACCGACTCTTATAAAAATCACAGCCAAAAGGTACTGTGAATTTTATTATTCTAGGGGAATTTGTTCAAATTCGTGCACCCAGAAAATAAATACCCGTGGTCAGGTTTTTTATAATAAGAAGATGAAGAAATTTAAATATTTAAATATTGAAATTACTTCTGTTTAAAGTGGAGTGAATGAATAAAATTCAATTAAAAAGTACAAGTGACCTCAACTCAGGAAATAATTGTGTTTCGCCCAAGGTATAACAGTCAGTCTGTTATACCCTACTAAGACACAAATTTTGGTCGATGTTTACCGACTCTTATAAAAATCACAGCAAAAAGATACTGTGAATTTTATTATTCTATGGGAATTTGTTTAAATTCGTGAATGAATAAAATTCTATTAAAAAGTACAAGTGACCTCAACTCCAGAAATAATAGTGTTTCGCCCAAGGTATGACAGTGGGCTCTTCAGTCAGTCTGCTATACCCTACTAATGCACAAATTTTGGTCGATGTTTACCGACTCTTATAAAAATCACAGCAAAAAGATACTGTGAATTTTATTATTCTAGGGGAATTTGTTTAAATTCGTGCACCCAGAAAATAAATACCCGTGGTCAGCTTTTTTATAATAAGAAGATGAAGAAATTTAAATATTGAAATTACTTCTGTTTAAAGTGGAGTGAATGAATAAAATTCAATCAAAAAGTACAAGTGACCTCAACTCAGGAAATAATTGTGTTTCGCCCAAGGTATAACAGTCAGTCTGTTATACCCTACTAAGACACAAATTTTGGTCGATGTTTACCGACTCTTATAAAAATCACAGCAAAAAGATACTGTGAATTTTATTATTCTATGGGAATTTGTTTAAATTCGTGAATGAATAAAATTCTATTAAAAAGTACAAGTGACCTCAACTCCAGAAATAATAGTGTTTCGCCCAAGGTATGACAGTGGGCTCTTCAGTCAGTCTGGTATACCCTACTAAGGCACAAATTTTGGTCGATATTTACCGACTCTTATAAAAATCACAGCAAAAAGATACTGTGAATTTTATTATTCTAGGGGAATTTGTTTAAATTCGTGCACCCAGAAAATAAATACCCGTGGTCATGTTTTTTATAATCAGAAGATGAAGAAATTTAAATATTAAAATATTGAAATTACTTCTGTTTTAAGTGGAGTGAATGAATAAAATTCAATTAAAAAGTACAAGTGACCTCAACTCCAGAAATAATAGTGTTTCGCCCAAGGTATGACAGTGGGCTCTTCAGTCAGTCTGTTATACCCTACTAAGGCACAAATTTTGGTCGATATTTACCGACTCTTATAAAAATCACAGCAAAAAGATACTGTGAATTTTATTATTCTAGGGGAATTTGTTTAAATTCGTGCACCCAGAAAATAAATACCCGTGGTCATGTTTTTTATAATAAGAAGATGAAGAAATTTAATTATTAAAATATTGAAATTACTTCTGTTTTAAGTGGAGTGAAGGAATAAAATTCAATTAAAAAGTACAAGTGACCTCAACTCTAGAAATAATTGTGTTTCGCCCAAGTTATAACAGTGGGCTCTTCAGTCAGACTGTTATAACCTACTAAGACGCAAATTTTGGTCGATGTTTACCAACTCTTATAAAAATCACAGCAAAAAGATACTGTGAATTTTATTATTCTAGGGGAATTTGTTTAAATTCGTGCACCCAGAAAATAAATACCCGTGGTCAGGTTTTTTATAATAAGAAGATGAAGAAATTTAAATATTAAAATATTGAAATTACTTCTGTTTTAAGTGGAGCGAATGAATAAAATTAAATTAAAAAGTACAAGTGACCTCAACTCCAGAAATAATAGTGTTTCGCCCAAGGTATAAAAGTGGGCCCTTCAGACAGTCTGTTATACCCTACTAAGGCACAAATTTTGGTCGATGTTTACCGACTCTTATAAAAATCACAGCAAAAATATACTGTGAATTTTATTATTCTAGGGGAATTTGTTTAAATTCGTGCACCCAGAAAATAAAAACCCGTGGTCAGGTTTCTTACAATAAGAAGATGAAGAAATTTAAATATTAAAATATTGAAATTACTTCTGTTTTAAGTGGAGTGAATGAATAAAATTCAATTAAAAAGTACAAGTGACCTCAACTCCAGAAATAATTGTGTTTCGCCCAAGGTATAACAGTGGGCTCTTCAGTCAGTCCGTTATACCCTACTAAGACACAAATTTTGGTCGATGTTTACCGACTCTTATAAAAATCACAGCAAAAAAATACTGTGAATTTTATTATTCTAGTGTGTTTCACCCAAGGTATAACAAAATTCGTGCACCCAGAAAATAAATACCCGTGGTCAGGTTTTTTATAATAAGAAGATGAAGAAATTTAAATATTAAAATATTGAAATTAGTTCTGTTTTAAGTGGAGTGAATGAATAAAATTCAATTAAAAAGTACAAGTGATCTCAACTTCAGAAATAATTGTGTTTCGCCCAAGGTATAACAGTGGGCTCTTCAGTCAGTCTGTTATACCCTACTAAGACACAAATTTTGGTCGATGTTTACCGACTCTTATAAAAATCACAGCAAAAAGATAATGTGAATTTTATTATTCTAGGGGAATTTGGTTAAATTCGTGCACCCAGAAAATAAATACCCGTGGTCAGGTTTTTTATAATAAGAAGATGAAGAAATTTAAATATTAAAATATTGAAATTACTTCTGTTTTAAGTGGAGTGAATGAATAAAATTCAATTAAAAAGTACAAGTGATCTCAACTTCAGAAATAATTGTGTTTCGCCCAAGGTTTAACAGTGGGCTCTTCAGTCAGTCTGTTATACCCTACTAAGGCACAAATTTTGGTCGATGTTAACCGACTCTTATAAAAATCACAGCAAAAAGATTCTGTGAATTTTATTATTCTAGGGGAATTTGTTTAAATTCGTGCACCCAGAAAATAAATACCCGTGGTCAGGTTTTTTATAATAAGAAGATGAAGAAATTTAAATATTGAAATATTGAAATTACTTCTGTTTAAAGTGGAGTGAATGAATAAAATTCAATTAAAAAGTACAAGTGACCTCAACTCAGGAAATAATTGTGTTTCGCCCAAGGTATAACCGTCAGTTTGTTATACCCTACTAAGACACAAATTTTGGTCGATGTTTACCGACTCTTATAAAAATCACAGCAAAAAGATACTGTGAATTTTATTATTCTAGGGGAATTTGTTTAAATTCGTGCACCCAGAAAATAAATACCCGTGGTCAGGTTTTTTATAATAAGAAGATGAAGAAATTTAAATATTAAAATATTGAAATTAGTTCTGTTTTAAGTGGAGTGAATGAATAAAATTCATTTAAAAAGGACAAGTGACCTCAACTCCAGAAATAATTGTGTTTCGCCCAAGGTATAACAGTGGGCTCTTCAGTCAGTCTGTTATACCCTACTAAGACACAAATTTTGGTCGATGTTTACCGACTCTTATAAGAATCACAGCAAAAAGATACTGTGAATTTTATTATTCTAGGGGAATTTGTTTAAATTCGTGAATGAATAAAATTCTATTAAAAAGTACAAGTGACCTCAACTCCAGAAATAATAGTGTTTCGCCCAAGGTATGACAGTGGGCTCTTCAGTCAGTCTGTTATACCCTACTAAGGCACAAATTTTGGTCGATATTTACCGACTCTTATACAAATCACAGCAAAAAGATACTGTGAATTTTATTATTCTAGGGGAATTTGTTTAAATTCGTGCCCCCAGAAAATAAATACCCGTGGTCATGTTTTTTATAATCAGAAGATGAAGAAATTTAAATATTAAAATATTGAAATTACTTCTGTTTTAAGTGGAGTGAATGAATAAAATTCAAATAAAAAGTACAAGTGACCTCAACTCCAGAAATAATAGTGTTTCGCCCAAGGTATGACAGTGGGCTCTTCAGTCAGTCTGTTATACCCTACTAAGGCACAAATTTTGGTCGATATTTACCGACTCTTATAAAAATCACAGCAAAAAGATACTGTGAATTTTATTATTCTAGGGGAATTTGTTTAAATTCGTGCACCCAGAAAATAAATACCCGTGGTCATGTTTTTTATAATAAGAAGATAAAGAAATTTAATTATTAAAATATTGAAATTACTTCTGTTTTAAGTGGAGTGAATGAATAAAATTCAATTAAAAAGGACAAGTGACCTCAACTCCAGAAATAATTGTGTTTCGCCCAAGGCATAACAGTGGGCTCTTCAGTCAGTCTGTTATACCCTACTAAGACACAAATTTTGGTCGATGTTTACCGACTCTTATAAAAATCACAGCAAAAAGATACTGTGAATTTTATTATTCTAGGGGAATTTGTTTAAATTCGTGAATGAATAAAATTCTATTAAAAAGTACAAGTGACCTCAACTCCAGAAATAATAGTGTTTCGCCCAAGGTATGACAGTGGGCTCTTCAGTCAGTCTGTTATACCCTACTAAGGCACAAATTTTGGTCGATATATACCGACTCTTATAAAAATCACAGCAAAAAGATACTGTGAATTTTATTATTCTAGGGGAATTTGTTTAAATTCGTGCCCCCAGAAAATAAATACCCGTGGTCATGTTTTTTATAATCAGAAGATGAAGAAATTTAAATATTAAAATATTGAAATTACTTCTGTTTTAAGTGGAGTGAATAAATAAAATTCAATTAAAAAGTACAAGTGACCTCAACTCCAGAAATAATTGTGTTTCGCCCAAGGTATAACAGTGGGCTCTTCAGTCAGTCTGTTATACCCTACTAAGGCACAAATTTTGGTCGATGTTTACCGACTCTTATAAAAATCACAGCAAAAATATACTGTGAATTTTATTATTCTAGGGGAATTTGTTTAAATTCGTGCACCCAGAAAATAAAAACCCGTGGTCAGGTTTCTTACAATAAGAAGATGAAGAAATTTAAATATTAAAATATTGAAATTACTTCTGTTTTAAGTGGAGTGAATAAATAAAATTCAATTAAAAAGTACAAGTGACCTCAACTCCAGAAATAATTGTGTTTCGCCCAAGGTATAACAGTGGGCTCTTCAGTCAGTCTGTTATACCCTACTAAGACACAAATTTTGGTCGATGTTTACCGACTCTTATAAAAATCACAGCAAAAAGATACTGTGAATTTTATTATTCTAGTGTGTTTCACCCAAGGTATAACAAAATTCGTGCACCCAGAAAATAAATACCCGTGGTCAGGTTTTTTATAATAAGAAGATGAAGAAATTTAAATATTAAAATATTGAAATTAGTTCTGTTTTAAGTGGAGTGAATGAATAAAATTCAATAAAAAAGTACAAGTGACCTCAACTCCAGAAATAATTGTGTTTCGCCCAAGGTATAACAGTCAGTCTGTTATACCCTACTAAGACACAAATTTTGGTCGATGTTTACCGACTCTTATAAAAATCACAGCAAAAAGATACTGTGAATTTTATTATTCTATGGGAATTTGTTTAAATTCGTGAATGAATAAAATTCTATTAAAAAGTACAAGTGACCTCAACTCAGGAAATAATTGTGTTTCGCCCAAGGTATAACCGTCAGTTTGTTATACCCTACTAAGACACAAATTTTGGTCGATGTTTACCGACTCTTATAAAAATCACAGCAAAAAGATACTGTGAATTTTATTATTCTAGGGGAATTTGTTTAAATTCGTGCACCCAGAAAATAAATACCCGTGGTCAGGTTTTTTATAATAAGAAGATGAAGAAATTTAAATATTAAAATATTGAAATTAGTTCTGTTTTAAGTGGAGTGAATGAATAAAATTCAATTAAAAAGTACAAGTGATCTCAACTTCAGAAATAATTGTGTTTCGCCCAAGGTATAACAGTGGGCTCTTCAGTCAGTCTGTTATACCCTACTAAGACACAAATTTTGGTCGATGTTTACCGACTCTTATAAAAATCACAGCAAAAAGATAATGTGAATTTTATTATTCTAGGGGAATTTGGTTAAATTCGTGCACCCAGAAAATAAATACCCGTGGTCAGGTTTTTTATAATAAGAAGATGAAGAAATTTAAATATTAAAATATTGAAATTACTTCTGTTTTAAGTGGAGTGAATGAATAAAATTCAATTAAAAAGTACAAGTGATCTCAACTTCAGAAATAATTGTGTTTCGCCCAAGGTTTAACAGTGGGCTCTTCAGTCAGTCTGTTATACCCTACTAAGCCACAAATTTTGGTCGATGTTAACCGACTCTTATAAAAATCACAGCAAAAAGATTCTGTGAATTTTTTATTCTAGGGGAATTTGTTTAAATTCGTGCACCCAGAAAATAAATACCCGTGGTCAGGTTTTTTATAATAAGAAGATGAAGAAATTTAAATATTGAAATATTGAAATTACTTCTGTTTAAAGTGGAGTGAATGAATAAAATTCAATTAAAAAGTACAAGTGACCTCAACTCAGGAAATAATTGTGTTTCGCCCAAGGTATAACCGTCAGTTTGTTATACCCTACTAAGACACAAATTTTGGTCGATGTTTACCGACTCTTATAAAAATCACAGCAAAAAGATACTGTGAATTTTATTATTCTAGGGGAATTTGTTTAAATTCGTGCACCCAGAAAATAAATACCCGTGGTCAGGTTTTTTATAATAAGAAGATGAAGAAATTTAAATATTAAAATATTGAAATTAGTTCTGTTGTAAGTGGAGTGAATGAATAAAATTCAATTAAAAAGGACAAGTGACCTCAACTCCAGAAATAATTGTATTTCGCCCAAGGTATAACAGTGGGCTCTTCAGTCAGTCTGTTATACCCTACTAAGACACAAATTTTGGTCGATGTTTACCGACTCTTATAAAAATCACAGCAAAAAGATACTGTGAATTTTATTATTCTAGGGGAATTTGTTTAAATTCGTGAATGAATAAAATTCTATTAAAAAGTACAAGTGACCTCAACTCCAGAAATAATAGTGTTTCGCCCAAGGTATGACAGTGGGCTCTTCAGTCAGTCTGTTATACCCTACTAAGGCACAAATTTTGGTCGATATATACCGACTCTTATAAAAATCACAGCAAAAAGATACTGTGAATTTTATTATTCTAGGGGAATTTGTTTAAATTCGTGCCCCCAGAAAATAAATACCCGTGGTCATGTTTTTTATAATCAGAAGATGAAGAAATTTAAATATTAAAATATTGAAATTACTTCTGTTTTAAGTGGAGTGAATGAATAAAATTCAAATAAAAAGTACAAGTGACCTCAACTCCAGAAATAATAGTGTTTCGCCCAAGGTATGACAGTGGGCTCTTCAGTCAGTCTGTTATACCCTACTAAGGCACAAATTTTGGTCGATATTTACCGACTCTTATAAAAATCACAGCAAAAAGATACTGTGAATTTTATTATTCTAGGGGAATTTGTTTAAATTCGTGCACCCAGAAAATAAATACCCGTGGTCATGTTTTTTATAATAAGAAGATAAAGAAATTTAATTATTAAAATATTGAAATTACTTCTGTTTTAAGTGGAGTGAATGAATAAAATTCAATTAAAAAGGACAAGTGACCTCAACTCCAGAAATAATTGTGTTTCGCCCAAGGCATAACAGTGGGCTCTTCAGTCAGTCTGTTATACCCTACTAAGACACAAATTTTGGTCGATGTTTACCGACTCTTATAAAAATCACAGCAAAAAGATACTGTGAATTTTATTATTCTAGGGGAATTTGTTTAAATTCGTGAATGAATAAAATTCTATTAAAAAGTACAAGTGACCTCAACTCCAGAAATAATAGTGTTTCGCCCAAGGTATGACAGTGGGCTCTTCAGTCAGTCTGTTATACCCTACTAAGGCACAAATTTTGGTCGATATATACCGACTCTTATAAAAATCACAGCAAAAAGATACTGTGAATTTTATTATTCTAGGGGAATTTGTTTAAATTCGTGCACCCAGAAAATAAATACCCGTGGTCATGTTTTTTATAATCAGAAGATGAAGAAATTTAAATATTAAAATATTGAAATTACTTCTGTTTTAAGTGGAGTGAATGAATAAAATTCAATTAAAAAGTACAAGTGACCTCAACTCCAGAAATAATAGTGTTTCGCCCAAGGTATGACAGTGGGCTCTTCAGTCAGTCTGTTATACCCTACTAAGGCACAAATTTTGGTCGATATTTACCGACTCTTATAAAAATCACAGCAAAAAGATACTGTGAATTTTATTATTCTAGGGGAATTTGTTTAAATTCGTGCACCCAGAAAATAAATACCCGTGGTCATGTTTTTTATAATAAGAAGATAAAGAAATTTAATTATTAAAATATTGAAATTACTTCTGTTTTAAGTGGAGTGAAGGAATAAAATTCAATTAAAAAGTACAAGTGACCTCAACTCTAGAAATAATTGTGTTTCGCCCAAGTTATAACAGTGGGCTCTTCAGTCAGACTGTTATAACCTACTAAGACGCAAATTTTGGTCGATGTTTACCAACTCTTATAAAAATCACAGCAAAAAGATACTGTGAATTTTATTATTCTAGGGGAATTTGTTTAAATTCGTGCACCCAGAAAATAAATACCCGTGGTCAGGTTTTTTATAATAAGAAGATGAAGAAATTTAAATATTAAAATATTGAAATTACTTCTGTTTTAAGTGGAGCGAATGAATAAAATTAAATTAAAAAGTACAAGTGACCTCAACTCCAGAAATAATAGTGTTTCGCCCAATGTATAAAATTGGGCTCTTCAGTCAGTCTGTTATACCCTACTAAGGCACAAATTTTGGTCGATGTTTACCGACTCTTATAAAAATCGCAGCAAAAATATACTGTGAATTTTATTATTCTAGGGGAATTTGTTTAAATTCGTGCACCCAGAAAATAAAAACCCGTGGTCAGGTTTTTTACAATAAGAGGATGAAGAATTTTAAATATTTAAATATTGAAATTACTTCTGTTTTAAGTGGAGTGAATGAATAAAATTCAATTAAAAAGTACAAGTGACCTCAACTCCAGAAATAATTGTGTTTCGCCCAAGGTATAACAGTGGGCTCTTCAGTCAGTCTGTTATACCCTACTAAGACACAAATTTTGGTCGATGTTTACCGACTCTTATAAAAATCACAGCAAAAAGATACTGTGAATTTTATTATTCTAGTGTGTTTCACCCAAGGTATAACAAAATTCCTGCACCCAGAAAATAAATACCCGTGGTCAGGTTTTTTATAATAAGAAGATGAAGAAATTTAAATATTAAAATATTGAAATTAGTTCTGTTTTAAGTGGAGTGAATGAATAAAATTCAATAAAAAAGTACAAGTGACCTCAACTCCAGAAATAATTGTGTTTCGCCCAAGGTATAACAGTGGGCTCTTCAGTCAGTCTGTTTTACCCTACTAAGACACAAATTTTGGTCGATGTTTACCCACTCTTATAAAAATCACAGCAAAAAGATACTGTGAATTTTATTATTCTATGGGAATTTGTTTAAATTCGTGAATGAATAAAATTCTATTAAAAAGGACAAGTGACCTCAACTCCAGAAATAATAGTGTTTCGCCCAAGGTATGACAGTGGGCTCTTCAGTCAGTCTGCTATACCCTACTAAGGCACAAATTTTGGTCGATATTTACCCACTCTTATAAAAATCACAGCAAAAAGATACTGTGAATTTTATTATTCTAGGGGAATTTGTTTAAATTCGTGCACCCAGAAAATAAATACCCGTGGTCATGTTTTTTATAATAAGAAGATGAAGAAATTTAAATATTAAAATATTGAAATTACTTCTGTTTTAAGTGGAGTGAATGAATAAAATTCAATTAAAAAGTACAAGTGACCTCAACTCCAGAAATAATAGTGTTTCGCCCAAGGTATAACAGTGGGCTCTTCAGTCAGTCTGTTATACCCTACTAAGGCACAAATTTTGGTCGATGTTTACCGAGTTTTATAAAAATCACAGCAAAAAGATACTGTGAATTTTATTATTCTAGGGGAATTTGTTTAAATTCGTGCACCCAGAAAATAAATACCCGTGGTCAGGTTTTTTATAATAAGAAGATGAAGAAATTTAAATATTAAAATATTGAAATTACTTCTGTTTTAAGTGGAGTGAATGAATAAAATTCAATTAAAAAGTACAAGTGACCTCAACTCCAGAAATAATTGTGTTTCTCCCAAGGTATAACAGTGGGCTCTTTAGTCAGTCTGTTATACCCTACTAAGACACAAATTTTGGTCGATGTTTACCGACTCTTATAAAAATCACAGCAAAAAGATAATGTGAATTTTATTATTCTAGGGGAATTTGGTTACATATGTGCATCCAGAAAATAAATACCCGTGGCCAGCTTTTTTATAATAAGAAGATGAAGAAATTTAAATATTAAAATATTGAAATAACTTCTCTTTTAAGTGGAGTGAATGAATAAAATTCAATTAAAAAGTACAAATGACCTCAACTCCAGAAATAATTGTGTTTCGCCCAAGGTATAACAGTGCGCTCTTCAGTCAGTCTGTTATACTCTACTAAGACACAAATGTTGGTCGATTTTTACCGACTCTTATAAAAATCACAGCAAAAAGATACTGTGAATTTTATTATTCTAGGGAAATATGCTTAAATTCGTGCCCCCAGAAAATAAGTAACCGTGGTCAGGTTTTTATAATAAGAAGATGAAGAAATTTAAATATTAAAATATTGAAATTACTTCCGTTTTAAGTTGAGCGAATGAATAAAATTCAATTAAAAAGTACAAGTGACCTCAACTCCAGAAATAATAGTGTTTCACCCAAGGTATAACAGTGGGCTCTTCCGTCAGTCTGTTATACCCTACTAAGACACAAATTTTGGTCGATGTTTACCGACTCTTATAAAAATCACAGCAAAAAGATAATGTGAATTTTATTATTCTAGGGGAATTTGGTTAAATTCGTGCATCCAGAAAATAAATGCTCGTGGTCAGGTTTTTTATAATAAGAAGATGAAGAAATTTAAATATTAAAATATTGAAATTACTTCTGTTTTAAGTGGAGTGAATGAATAAAATTCAATTAAAAAGTACAAGTGATCTCAACTCCAGAAATAATTGTGTTTCGCCCAAGGTTTAACAGTGAGCTCTTCAGAGAGTCTGTTATACCCTACTAAGGCACAAATTTTGGTCGATGTTAACCGACTCTTATAAAAATCACAGCAAAAAGATTCTGTGAATTTTGTTATTCTAGGGGAATTTGTTTAAATTCGTGCACCCAGAAAATAAATACCCGTGGTCATGTTTTTTATAATAAGAAGATGAAGAAATTTAAATATTAAAATATTGAAATTACTTCTGTTTTAAGTGGAGTGAATGAATAAAATTCAATTAAAAAGTACAAGTGACCTCAACTCCAGAAATAATAGTGTTTCGCCCAAGGTATGACAGTGGGCTCTTCAGTCAGTTTGTTATACCCTACTAAGGCACAAATTTTGGTCGATATTTACCGACTCTTATAAAAATCACAGCAAAAAGATACTGTGAATTTTATTATTCTAGGGGAATTTGTTTAAATTCGTGCACCCAGAAAATAAATACCCGTGGTCATGTTTTTTATAATAAGAAGATGAAGAAATTTAATTATTAAAATATTGAAATTACTTCTGTTTTAAGTGGAGTGAAGGAATAAAATTCAATTAAAAAGTACAAGTGACCTCAACTCTAGAAATAATTGTGTTTCGCCCAAGTTATAACAGTGGGCTCTTCAGTCAGACTGTTATAACCTACTAAGACGCAAATTTTGGTCGATGTTTACCAACTCTTATAAAAATCACAGCGAAAAGATACTGTGAATTTTATTATTCTAGGGGAATTTGTTTAAATTCGTGCACCCAGATAATAAATACCCGTGGTCAGGTTTTTTTATAATAAGAAGATGAAGAAATTTAAATATTAAAATATTGAAATTACTTCTGTTTAAAGTGGAGTGAATGAATAAAATTCAATTAAAAAGTACAAGTGACCTCAACTCAGGAAATAATTGTGTTTCGCCCAAGGTGTAATAGTCAGTTTGTTATACCCTACTAAGACACAAATTTTGGTCGATATTTACCGACTCTTATAAAAATCACAGCAAAAAGATACTGTGAATTTTATTATTCTAGGGGAATTTGTTTAAATTCGTGCACCCAGAAATTAAATACCCGTGGTCAGGTTTTTTATAATAAGAAGATGAAGAAATTTAAATATTAAAATATTGAAATTAGTTCTGTTTTAAGTGGAGTGAATGAATAAAATTCAATTAAAAAGTACAAGTGACCTCAACTCCAGAAATAATTGTGTTTCGCCCAAGGTATAACAGTGGGCTCTTCAGTCAGTCTGTTATACCCTACTAAGACACAAATTTTGGTCGATGTTTACCGACTCTTATAAAAATCACAGCAAAATGATACTGTGAATTTTATTATTCTAGGGGAATTTGTTTAAATTCGTGAATGAATAAAATTCTATTAAAAAGTACAAGTGACCTCAACTCCAGAAATAATAGTGTTTCGCCCAAGGTATGACAGTGGGCTCTTCAGTCAGTCTGTTATACCCTACTAAGGCACAAATTTTGGTCGATATTTACCGACTCTTATAAAAATCACAGCAAAAAGATAGTGTGAATTTTATTATTCTAGGGGAATTTGTTTAAAGTCGTGCACCCAGAAAATAAATACCCGTGGTCATGTTTTTTATAATAAGAAGATGAAGAAATTTAAATATTAAAATATTGAAATTACTTCTGTTTTAAGTGGAGTGAATGAATAAAATTCAATTAAAAAGTACAAGTGACCTCAACTCCAGAAATAATAGTATTTCGCCCAAGGTATAACAGTGGGCTCTTCAGTCAGTCTGTTATACCCTACTAAGGCACAAATTTTGGTCGATGTTTACCGAGTTTTATAAAAATCACAGCAAAAAGATACTGTGAATTTTATTATTCTAGGGGAATTTGTTTAAATTCGTGCACCCAGAAAATAAATACCCGTGGTCGGGTTTTTTATAATAAGAAGATGAAGAAATTTAAATATTAAAATATTGAAATAACTTCTCTTTTAAGTGGAGTGAATGAAGAAAATTCAATTAAAAAGTACAAATGACCTCAACTCCAGAAATAATAGTGTTTCGCCCAAGGTATAACAGTGCGCTCTTCAGTCAGTCTGTTATACTCTACTAAGACACAAATGTTGGTCGATTTTTACCGACTCTTATAAAAATCACAGCAAAAAGATACTGTGAATTTTATTATTCTAGGGGAATATGTTTAAATTCGTGCCCCCAGAAAATAAGTACCCGTGGTCAGGTTTTTATAATAAGAAGATGAAGAAATTTAAATATTAAAATATTGAAATTACTCCCGTTTTAAGTTGAGCGAATGAATAAAATTCAATTAAAAAGTACAAGTGACCTCAACTCCAGAAATAATAGTGTTTCACCCAAGGTATAACAGTGGGCTCTTCCGTCAGTCTGTTATACCCTACTAAGACACAAATTTTGGTCGATGTTTACCGACTCTTATAAAAATCACAGCAAAAAGATAATGTGAATTTTATTATTCTAGGGGAATTTGGTTAAATTCGTGCATCCAGAAAATAAATGCTCGTGGTCAGGTTTTTTATAATAAGAAGATGAAGAAATTTAAATATTAAAATATTGAAATTACTTCTGTTTTAAATGGAGTGAATGAATAAAATTCAATTAAAAAGTACAAGTGATCTCAACTCCAGAAATAATTGTGTTTCGCCCAAGGTTTAACAGTGGGCTCTTCAGAGAGTCTGTTATACCCTACTAAGGCACAAATTTTGGTCGATGTTAACCGACTCTTATAAAAATCACAGCAAAAAGATTCTGTAAATTTTGTTATTCTAGGGGAATTTGTTTAAATTCGTGCACCCAGAAAATAAATACCCGTGGTCATGTTTTTTATAATAAGAAGATGAAGAAATTTAAATATTAAAATATTGAAATTACTTTTGTTTTAAGTGGAGTGAATCAATAAAATTCAATTAAAAAGTACAAGTGACCTCAACTCTAGAAATAATTGTGTTTCGCCCAAGTTATAACAGTGGGCTTCAGTCAGACTGTTATAACCTACTAAGACGCAAATTTTGGTCGATGTTTACCAACTCTTATAAAAATCACAGCGAAAAGATACTGTGAATTTTATTATTCTAGGGGAATTTGTTTAAATTCGTGCACCCAGATAATAAATACCCGTGGTCAGGTTTTTTATAAAAAGAAGATGAAGAAATTTAAATATTAAAATATTGAAATTACTTCTGTTTAAAGTGGAGTGAATGAATAAAATTCAATTAAAAAGTACAAGTGACCTCAACTCAGGAAATAATTGTGTTTCGCCCAAGGTATAATAGTCAGTTTGTTATACCCTACTAAGACACAAATTTTGGTCGATGTTTACCAACTCTTATAAAAATCACAGCAAAAAGATACTGTGAATTTTATTATTCTAGGGGAATTTGTTTAAATTCGTGCACCCAGAAAATAAATACCCGTGGTCAGGTTTTTTATAATAAGAAGATGAAGAAATTTAAATATTAAAATATTGAAATTAGTTCTGTTTTAAGTGGAGTGAATGAATAAAATTCAATTAAAAAGTACAAGTGACCTCAACTCCAGAAATAATTGTGTTTCGCCCAAGGTATAACAGTGGGCTCTTCAGTCAGTCTGTTATACCCTACTAAGACACAAATTTTGGTCGATGTTTACCGACTCTTATAAAAATCACAGCAAAATGATACTGTGAATTTTATTATTCTAGGGGAATTTTTTTAAATTCGTGAATGAATAAAATTCTATTAAAAAGTACAAGTGACCTCAACTCCAGAAATAATAGTGTTTCGCCCAAGGTATGACAGTGGGCTCTTCAGTCAGTCTGTTATACCCTACTAAGGCACAAATTTTGGTCGATATTTACCGACTCTTATAAAAATCACAGCAAAAAGATAGTGTGAATTTTATTATTCTAGGGGAATTTGTTTAAATTCGTGCACCCAGAAAATAAATACCCGTGGTCATGTTTTTTATAAAAAGAAGATGAAGAAATTTAAATATTAAAATATTGAAATTACTTCTGTTTAAAGTGGAGTGAATGAATAAAATTCAATTAAAAAGTACAAGTGACCTCAACTCAGGAAATAATTGTGTTTCGCCCAAGGTATAATAGTCAGTTTGTTATACCCTACTAAGACACAAATTTTGGTCGATGTTTACCGAGTTTTATAAAAATCACAGCAAAAAGATACTGTGAATTTTATTATTCTAGGGGAATTTGTTTAAATTCGTGCACCCAGAAAATAAATACCCGTGGTCGGGTTTTTTATAATAAGAAGATGAAGAAATTTAAATATTAAAATATTGAAATAACTTCTCTTTTAAGTGGAGTGAATGAATAAAATTCAATTAAAAAGTACAAATGACCTCAACTCCAGAAATAATAGTGTTTCGCCCAAGGTATAACAGTGCGCTCTTCAGTCAGTCTGTTATACTCTACTAAGACACAAATGTTGGTCAATTTTTACCGACTCTTATAAAAATCACAGCAAAAAGATACTGTGAATTTTATTATTCTAGGGGAATATGTTTAAATTCGTGCCCCCAGAAAATAAGTACCCGTGGTCAAGTTTTTATAATAAGAAGATGAAGAAATTTAAATATTAAAATATTGAAATTACTTCCGTTTTAAGTTGAGCGAATGAATAAAATTCAATTAAAAAGTACAAGTGACCTCAACTCCAGAAATAATAGTGTTTCACCCAAGGTATAACAGTGGGCACTTCCGTCAGTCTGTTATACCCTACTAAGACACAAATTTTGGTCGATGTTTACCGACTCTTATAAAAATCACAGCAAAAAGATAATGTGAATTTTATTATTCTAGGGGAATTTGGTTAAATTCGTGCATCCAGAAAATAAATGCTCGTGGTCAGGTTTTTTATAATAAGAAGATGAAGAAATTTAAATATTAAAATATTGAAATTACTTCTGTTTTAAATGGAGTGAATGAATAAAATTCAATTAAAAAGTACAAGTGATCTCAACTCCAGAAATAATTGTGTTTCGCCCAAGGTTTAACAGTGGGCTCTTCAGAGAGTCTGTTATACCCTACTAAGGCACAAATTTTGGTCGATGTTAACCGACTCTTATAAAAATCACAGCAAAAAGATTCTGTGAATTTTGTTATTCTAGGGGAATTTGTTTAAATTCGTGCACCCAGAAAATAAATACCCGTGGTCATGTTTTTTATAATAAGAAGATGAAGAAATTTAAATATTAAAATATTGAAATTACTTTTGTTTTAAGTGGAGTGAATCAATAAAATTCAATTAAAAAGTACAAGTGACCTCAACTCTAGAAATAATTGTGTTTCGCCCAAGTTATAACAGTGGGCTCTTCAGTCAGACTGTTATAACCTACTAAGACGCAAATTTTGGTCGATGTTTACCAACTCTTATAAAAATCACAGCGAAAAGATACTGTGAATTTTATTATTCTAGGGGAATTTGTTTAAATTCGTGCACCCAGATAATAAATACCCGTGGTCAGGTTTTTTATAAAAAGAAGATGAAGAAATTTAAATATTAAAATATTGAAATTACTTCTGTTTAAAGTGGAGTGAATGAATAAAATTCAATTAAAAAGTACAAGTGACCTCAACTCAGGAAATAATTGTGTTTCGCCCAAGGTATAATAGTCAGTTTGTTATACCCTACTAAGACACAAATTTTGGTCGATGTTTACCAACTCTTATAAAAATCACAGCAAAAAGATACTGTGAATTTTATTATTCTAGGGGAATTTGTTTAAATTCGTGCACCCAGAAAATAAATACCCGTGGTCAGGTTTTTTATAATAAGAAGATGAAGAAATTTAAATATTAAAATATTAAAATTACTTCTGTTTTAAGTGGAGTGAATGAATAAAATTCAATTAAAAAGTACAAGTGACCTCAACTCCAGAAATAATTGTGTTTCGCCCAAGGTATAACAGTGGGCTCTTCAGTCAGTCTGTTATACCCTACTAAGACACAAATTTTGGTCGATGTTTACCGACTCTTATAAAAATCACAGCAAAATGATACTGTGAATTTTATTATTCTAGGGGAATTTGTTTAAATTCGTGAATGAATAAAATTCTATTAAAAAGTACAAGTGACCTCAACTCCAGAAATAATAGTGTTTCGCCCAAGGTATGACAGTGGGCTCTTCAGTCAGTCTGTTATACCCTACTAAGGCACAAATTTTGGTCGATATTTACCGACTCTTATAAAAATCACAGCAAAAAGATAGTGTGAATTTTATTATTCTAGGGGAATTTGTTTAAATTCGTGCACCCAGAAAATAAATACCCGTGGTCATGTTTTTTATAATAAGAAGATGAAGAAATTTAAATATTAAAATATTGAAATTACTTCTGTTTTAAGTGGAGTGAATGAATAAAATTCAATTAAAAAGTACAAGTGACCTCAACTCCAGAAATAATAGTATTTCGCCCAAGGTATAACAGTGGGCTCTTCAGTCAGTCTGTTATACCCTACTAAGGCACAAATTTTGGTCGATGTTTACCGAGTTTTATAAAAATCACAGCAAAAAGATACTGTGAATTTTATTATTCTAGGGGAATTTGTTTAAATTCGTGCACCCAGAAAATAAATACCCGTGGTCGGGTTTTTTTATAATAAGAAGATGAAGAAATTTAAATATTTAAATATTGAAATTACTTCTGTTTTAAGTGGAGTGAATGAATAAAATTCAATTAAAAAGTACAAGTGACCTCAACTCCAGAAATAATTGTGTTTCTCCCAAGGTATGACAGTGGGCTCTTCAGTCAGTCTGTTATACCCTACTAAGGCACAAATTTTGGTCGATATTTACCGACTCTTATAAAAATCACAGCAAAAAGATAGTGTGAATTTTATTATTCTAGGGGAATTTGTTTAAATTCGTGCACCCAGAAAATAAATACCCGTGGTCATGTTTTTTATAATAAGAAGATGAAGAAATTTAAATATTAAAATATTGAAATTACTTCTGTTTTAAGTGGAGTGAATGAATAAAATTCAATTAAAAAGTACAAGTGACCTCAACTCCAGAAATAATAGTATTTCGCCCAAGGTATAACAGTGGGCTCTTCAGTCAGTCTGTTATACCCTACTAAGGCACAAATTTTGGTCGATGTTTACCGAGTTTTATAAAAATCACAGCAAAAAGATACTGTGAATTTTATTATTCTAGGGGAATTTGTTTAAATTCGTGCACCCAGAAAATAAATACCCGTGGTCGGGTTTTTTATAATAAGAAGATGAAGAAATTTAAATATTAAAATATTGAAATTACTTCTGTTTTAAGTGGAGTGAATGAATAAAATTCAATTAAAAAGTACAAGTGACCTCAACTCCAGAAATAATTGTGTTTCTCCCAAGGTATAACAGTGGGCTCTTCAGTCAGTCTGTTATACCCTACTAAGACACAAATTTTGGTCGATGTTTACCGACTCTTATAAAAATCACAGCAAAAAGAAAATGTGAATTTTATTATTCTAGGGGAATTTGGTTAAATTCGTGCACCCAGAAAATAAATACCCGTGGTCAGGTTTTTTATAATAAGAAGATGAAGAAATTTAAATATTAAAATATTGAAATTACTTCTGTTTTAAGTGGAGTGAATGAATAAAATTCAATTAAAAAGTACAAGTGATATCAACTCCAGAAATAATTGTGTTTCGCCCAAGGTTTAACAGTGGGCTCTTCAGTCAGTCTGTTATACCCTACTAAGGCACAAATTTTGGTCGATGTTAACCGACTCTTATAAAAATCACAGCAAAAAGATTCTGTGAATTTTATTATTCTAGGGAAATTTGTTTAAATTCGTGCACCCAGAAAATAAATACCCGTGGTCAGGTTTTTTACAATAAGAAGATGAAGAAATTTAAATATTAAAATATTGAAATTACTTCTGTTTAAAGTGGAGTGAATGAATAAAATTCAATTAAAAAGTACAAGTGACCTCAACTCAGGAAATAATTGTGTTTCGCCCAAGGTATAACAGTCAGTCTGTTATACCCTACTAAGACACAAATTTGGTCGATGTTTACCGACTTTTATAAAAATCACAGCAAAAAGATACTGTGAATTTTATTATTCTAGGGGAATTTGTTTAAATTCGTGCACCCAGAAAATAAATACCCGTGGTCCGGTTTTTTATAATAAGAAGATGAAGAAATTTAAATATTAAAATATTGAAATTACTTCTGTTTTAAGTGGAGTGAATGAATAAAATTCAATTAAAAAGTACCAGTGACCTCAACTCCAGAAATAATTGTGTTTCGCCCAAGGTATAACAGTGGGCTCTTCAGTCAGTCTGTTATACCCTACTAAGACACAAATTTTGGTCGATGTTTACCGACTCTTATAAAAATCACAGCAAAATGATACTGTGAATTTTATTATTCTAGGGGAATTTGTTTAAATTCGTGAATGAATAAAATTCTATTAAAAAGTACAAGTGACCTCAACTCCAGAAATAATAGTGTTTCGCCCAAGGTATGACAGTGGGCTCTTCAGTCAGTCTGTTATACCCTACTAAGGCACAAATTTTGGTCGATGTTTACCGACTCTTATAAAAATCACAGCAAAAAGATAGTGTGAATTTAATTATTCTAGGGGAATTTGTTTAAATTCGTGCACCCAGAAAATAAATACCCGTGGTCATGTTTTTATAATAAGAAGATGAAGAAATTTAAATATTAAAATATTGAAATTACTTCTGTTTTAAGTGGAGTGAATGAATAAAATTCAATTAAAAAGTACAAGTGACCTCAACTCCAGAAATAATAGTGTTTCGCCCAAGGTATAACAGTGGGCTCTTCAGTCAGTCTGTTATACCCTACTAAGTCACAAATTTTGGTCGATGTTTACCGAGTTTTATAAAAATCACAGCAAAAAGATACTGTGAATTTTATTATTCTAGGGGAATTTGTTTAAATTCGTGCACCCAGAAAATAAATACCCGTGGTCGGGTTTTTTATAATAAGAAGATGAAGAAATTTAAATATTAAAATATTGAAATTACTTCTGTTTTAAGTGGAGTGAATGAATAAAATTCAATTAAAAAGTACAAGTGACCTCAACTCCAGAAATAATTGTGTTTCTCCCAAGGTATAACAGTGGGCTCTTCAGTCAGTCTGTTATACCCTACTAAGACACAAATTTTGGTCGATGTTTACCGACTCTTATAAAAATCACAGCAAAAAGATAATGTGAATTTTATTATTCTAGGGGAATTTGGTTAAATTCGTGCACCCAGAAAATAAATACCCGTGGTCAGGTTTTTTATAATAAGAAGATGAAGAAATTTAAATATTAAAATATTGAAATTACTTCTGTTTTAAGTGGAGTGAATGAATAAAATTCAATTAAAAAGTACAAGTGATATCAACTCCAGAAATAATTGTGTTTCGCCCAAGGTTTAACAGTGGGCTCTTCAGTCAGTCTGTTATACCCTACTAAGGCACAAATTTTGGTCGATGTTAACCGACTCTTATAAAAATCACAGCAAAAAGATTCTGTGAATTTTATTATTCTAGGGGAATTTGTTTAAATTCGTGCACCCAGAAAATAAATACCCGTGGTCAGGTTTTTTATAATAAGAAGATGAAGAAATTTAAATATTTAAATATTGAAATTACTTCTGTTTTAAGTGGAGTGAATGAATAAAATTCAATTAAAAAGTACAAGTGACCTCAACAACAGAAATAATAGTGTTTCGCCCAAGGTATAACAGTGGGCTCTTCAGTCAGTCTGTTATACCCTACTAAGACACAAATTTTGGTCGATGTTTACCGACTCTTATAAAAATCACAGCAAAAAGATACTGTGAATTTTATTATTCTAGGGGAATTTGTTTAAATTCGTGAATGAATAAAATTCTATTAAAAAGTACAAGTGACCTCAACTCCAGAAATAATAGTGTTTCGCCCAAGGTATGACACCCTACTAAGGCACAAATTTTGGTCGATATTTACCGACTCTTATAAAAATCGCAGCAAAAAGATACTGTGCATTTTGTTATTCTAGGGGAATTTGTTTAAATTCGTGCACCCAGAAAATAAATACCCGTGGTCATGTTTTTTATAATAAGAAGATGAAGAAATTTAAATATTTAAATATTGAAATTACTTCTGTTTTAAGTGGAGTGAATGAATAAAATTCAATTAAAAAGTACAAGTGACCTCAACAACAGAAATAATAGTGTTTCGCCCAAGGTATAACAGTGGGCTCTTCAGTCAGTCTGTTATACCCTACTAAGACACAAATTTTGGTCGATGTTTACCGACTCTTATAAAAATCACAGCAAAAAGATACTGTGAATTTTATTATTCTAGGGGAATTTGTTTAAATTCGTGCACCCAGAAAATAAATACCCGTGGTCAGGTTTCTTACAATAAGAAGATGAAGAAATTTAAATATTAAAATATTGAAATTACTTCTGTTTAAAGTGGAGTGAATGAATAAAATTCAATTAAAAAGTACAAGTGACCTCAACTCAGGAAATAATTGTGTTTCGCCCAAGGTATAACAGTCAGTCTGTTATACCCTACTAAGACACAAATTTGGTCGATGTTTACCGACTCTTATAAAAATCACAGCAAAAAGATACTGTGAATTTTATTATTCTAGGTGAATTTGTTTAAATTCGTGCACCCAGAAAATAAATACCCGTGGTCAGGTTTTTTATAATAAGAAGATGAAGAAATTTAAATATTAAAATATTGAAATTAGTTCTGTTTTAAGTGGAGTGAATGAATAAAATTCAATTAAAAAGTACCAGTGACCTCAACTCCAGAAATAATTGTGTTTCGCCCAAGGTATAACAGTGGTATCTTCAGTCAGTCTGTTATACCCTACTAAGACACAAATTTTGGTCGATGTTTACCGACTCTTATAAAAATCACAGCAAAAAGATACTGTGAATTTTATTATTCTAGGGGAATTTGTTTAAATTCGTGAATGAATAAAATTCTATTAAAAAGTACAAGTGACCTCAACTCCAGAAATAATAGTGTTTCGCCCAAGGTATGACAGTGGGCTATTCAGTCAGTCTGTTATACCCTACTAAGACACAAATTTTGGTCGATGTTTACCGACTCTTATAAAAATCACAGCAAAAAGATACTGTGAATTTTCTTATTCTAGGGAAATTCGTTTAAATTCGTGCACCCAGAAAATAAATACCCGTGGTCAGGTTTTTTATAATAAGAAGATGAAGAAATTCAAATATTAAAATATTGAAATTAGTTCTGTTTTAAGTGGAGTGAATGAATAAAATTCAATTAAAAAGTACAAGTGACCTCAACTCCAGAAATAATTGTGTTTCTCCCAAGGTATAACAGTGGGATCTTCAGTCAGTCTGTTATACCCTACTAAGACACAAATTTTGGTCGATGTTTACCGACTCTTATAAAAATCACAGCAAAAAGATACTGTGAATTTTATTATTCTAGGGGAATTTGGTTAAATTCGTGCACCCAGAAAATAAATACCCGTGGTCAGGTTTTTTATAATAAGAAGATGAAGAAATTTAAATATTAAAATATTGAAATTAGTTCTGTTTTAAGTGGAGTGAATGAATAAAATTCAATTAAAAAGTACCAGTGACCTCAACTCCAGAAATAATTGTGTTTCGCCCAAGGTATAACAGTGGTATCTTAAGTCAGTCTGTTAAACCCTACTAAGACACAAATTTTGGTCGATGTTTACCGACTCTTATAAAAATCACAGCAAAAAGATACTGTGAATTTTATTATTCTAGGGGAATTTGTTTAAATTCGTGAATGAATAAAATTCTATTAAAAAGTACAAGTGACCTCAACTCCAGAAATAATAGTGTTTCGCCCAAGGTATGACAGTGGGCTCTTCAGTCAGTCTGTTATACCCTACTAAGGCACAAATTTTAATCGATATTTACCGACTCTTATAAAAATCACAGCAAAAAGATACTGTGCATTTTATTATTCTAGGGGAATTTGTTTAAATTCGTGCATCCAGAAAATAAATACCCGTGGTCAGGTTTTTTATAATAAGAAGATGAAGAAATTTAAATATTAAAATATTGAAACTAGTTCTGTTTTAAGTGGAGTGAATGAATAAAATTCAATAAAAAAGTACAAGTGACCTCAACTCCAGAAATAATTTTGTTTCTCCCAAGGTATAACAGTGGGATCTTCAGTCAGTCTGTTATACCCTACTAAGACACAAATTTTGGTCGATGTTTACCGACTCTTATAAAAATCACAGCAAAAAGATACTGTTTTTATTATTCTAGGGGAATTTGTTTAAATTCGTGCACCAGAAAATAAATACCAGTGGTCAGGTTTTTTCTAATAAGAAGATGAAGAAATTTAAATATTAAAATATTGAAATTACTTCTGTTTTAAGTGGAGTGAATGAATAAAATTCAATTTAAAAGTACAAAAATTAAGGCAAAAAATACTACAATGTCCCAATAGTAGTAAAAATTTTTGGTCATTTGTAAAAAATATTCGAAACACTACTTCGTCTTCGGTTCCAACACTCGTCCTCAACGACACACCTGCTGTCAGCTCGCAAGGTAAAGCCAATTTGCTTGCAGCACAGTTTGCTGTTAATTCGACGCTGCCAGCAAGTGATAGAACTCCGCCTGTACTTGAGAGCGTAAACGATTCTAAGGGTCAAATCTTCTTTCGCACTCGTGCAGTTGCTAGAGTTCTAAAAGACCTCGACATACACAAATCCGCTGGCCCGGATAGTATCCCTCCCATTGTTCTGAAGAGGTGTTCTTCAACGCTGGCAAAACCACTGCGTAAGCTTTTCCATCTGTCCTATTCTACTGGTCTCTTTCCGAGTGGATGGAAAACAGCATTTGTCCAGCCTGTCCCTAAAAAAGGCGTATCTTCTTCACCCTCAAACTATCGGCCAATTGCATTAACGTCCCTTCTTTCCAAGGTCATGGAAACGCTGATTAATTTTCAGCTCAAGAAATATCTTGAAGAACGAAAGCTTCTTAATGACCGGCAGTACGGCTTTCGTAGCAATAGGTCCACTGGTGATCTGATGGTATATCTCACCGAACAGTGGAACAAATCTTTACATCGCTTTGGAGAAAGTAAGATTATTGCGCTTGATATTTCTAAGGCGTTTGATAGAGTTTGGCACCAAGCTCTCTTATCGAAAATGCGCGCATTTGGTTTCGATGAATCTCTTCTTCGTTGGATTAGAAATTACCTTTCGGACCGATCAATACAAGTTGTATTGGACGGTTTCAAGTCTGAAATTCACAAAATAAACGCTGGTGTGCCCCAGGGCTCCGTTTTGTCTCCGACTCTCTTCCTTATATTCATAAATGATCTTTTGTCTGAAACTTCTAATCCATTAAACTGTTTCGCTGACGACAGCACCCTCAGCTTCTCATATTCGTTTTCAGATTCACATCCATGTCCTTCGGATGTGGAACTAGAACGGCAGCGTATGATTAGCTCATTAAATTCTGATCTCGACAGCATTGTCCAATGGGGAATCAAAAACCGCGTAGAATTTAATGCTTCGAAAACTCAATGCTGTCTTCTGTCATCAAAACGAAACACACCTCCCATGCCGCTATCCATGAGCGGCACTTATATTGAAGAAACCGAAAAGCTTTCAGTCCTCGGTATGTGTATCACAGACCACCTTCTGTGGAACGAACACATATTCGACGTCGCCAAAAATGCAGCGAAATGCTTAGGCTTTCTTCGGCGATGCAAGAAATTTTTCTCCCCTTCTGATCTGGCTGTAATCTATAAAGCATTTATCCGTCCGAAACTTGAGTACAATTCTCATATTTGGGCAGGTGCCCCAATAACCCACTTGAGTATCTTAGATAGGATTCAAAAAAGAGCTTTGAAAATGATAGGTGACAGAAATATAACAGAAACATTTGCATCCCTCGAACACCGCCGCGATGTTTCATGTCTAACATTATTTTACCGTTACTTTTATAAACACTGTTCTAGTGAAATAGCCAGCTGCATTCCTCCCCTAAGACAATTCAACCGTAATACTCGTACCTCTAGGAATGCACATCAGTTTACCCTCGAGTCCAACTTCGGACGTACTGTCAAGTATAGAGATTCTTTTTTTAGCCGCACTACCCGAATGTGGAATGCTTTACCCGCCTCTATCTTTCCCGACCATTTTAATATTTAGAGGTTCAAAACCAATGTGCATCGGTATCTCCTCTTAAATCCTTCCCTATTTTCCTAACGCTCGCACTGTGTTTAAACATTTTAAGGGCAGCCAAATCCCTTTAGTGCGCGCTCAATCAAAAAAAAAAAAAAAAAAAAAAAAAAAACAAGTGACCTCAACTCCAGAAATAATAGTGTTTCGCCCAAGGTATAACAGTGGGCTCTTCAGTCAGTCTGTTATACCCTACTAAGGCACAAATTTTGGTCGATGTTTACCGACTCTTATAAAAATCACAGCAAAAAGATATTGTGAATTTTATTATTCTAGGGGAATTTGTTTAAATTCGTGCACCCAGAAAATAAATACCCGTGGTCAGGTTTTTTATAATAAGAATATGAAGAAATTTAAATATTAAAATATTTAAATGAATTCTGTTTTAAGTGGAGCGAATAAATAAAATTCAATTAAAAAGTACAAGTGACCTCAACTCCAGAAATAATTGTGTTTCGCCCAAGGTATAACAGTGGGTTCTTCAGTCAGTCTGTTATACCCTACTAAGACACAAATTTTGGTCGATGTTTACCGACTCTTATAAAAATCACAGCAAAAAGATACTGTGAATTTTATTATTCTAGGGGAATTTGTTTAAATTCGTGCACCCAGAAAATAAATACCCGTGGTCAGGTTTTTTATAATAAGAAGATGAAGAAATTTAAATATTAAAATATTGAAATTACTTCTGTTTTAAGTGGAGTGAATCAATAAAATTCAATTAAAAAGTACAAGTGACCTCAACTCCAGAAATAATTGTATTTCGCCCAAAGTATAACTGTGGGCTCTTCACTCAGTCTGTTATATTCTACTAACACACAAATTTTGGTCGATGTTTACCGACTCTTATAAAAATCACGGCAAAAAGATTCTGTGAATCATATAAGTAGGGTATAATAGACTGACTGAAGAGCCCACTAATATACCTTGGGCGAAACACAATTATTTCTGGTGTTGAGGTCACTTGTACTTTTTAATTGAATTTTATTCATTCACTCCACTTAAAACAGAAGTAATATCAATATTTTAATATTTAAATTTCTTCATCTTCTTATTGTAAAAAAACTGACCACGGGTATTTATTTTCTGGGTGCACGAATTTAACCAAATTCCCCTAGAATAATAAAATTCACAGTATCTCTTTGCTGTGAGTTTTATAAGAGTCGGTAAACATCGACCAAAGTTTGTGTCTTAGTAGGGTATAACAGACTGACTGAAGAGCCCACTGTTATACCTTGGGCCAAACACAATTATTTCTGGAGTTGAGGTCACTTGTACTTTTTAATTGAATTTTATTCATTCACTCCACTTAAAACAGAAGTAATTTCAATATTTTAATATTTAAATTTCTTCATCTTCTTATTATAAAAACCTGACCACGGGTACTTATTTTCTGGGTGCACGAATTTAAACAAATTCCCCTAGAATAATAAAATTCACAGTATCTTTTTGCTGTGATTTTTATAAGAGTCGGTAAACATCGACCAAAATTTGTGTCTTAGTAGGGTATAACAGACTGACTGAAGAGCCCACTGTTATACCTTTGGCGAAACACAATTATTTTTGGAGTTGAGGTCACTTGTACCTTTTAATTGAATTTTATTCATTCACTACACTTAAAACAGAAGTAATTTCAATATTTTAATATTTAAATTTCTTCATCTTCTTATTATAAAAAACCTGACCACGGGTATTTATTTTCTGGGTGCACGAATTTAAACAAATTCCTCTAGAATAATAAAATTCACAGTATCTTTTTGCTGTTGTTTTTATAAGAGTCGGTAAACATTGACCAGAATTTGTGTCTTAGTAGGGTATAACAGACTGACTGAAGAGCCAACTGTTATACCTTGAGAAACACAATTATTTCTGGAGTTGGGGTCACTTGTACTTTTTAATTGTATCTTTTTGCTGTGAGTTTTATAAGAGTCGGTAAACATCGACCAAAGTTTGTGTCTTAGTAGGGTATAACAGACTGACTGAAAAGCCCACTGTTAAACCTTGGGCGAAACACAATTATTTCTGGAGTTGAGGTCACTTGTACTTTTTAATTGAATTTTATTCATTCACTCCACTTAAAACAGAAGTAATTTCAATACTTTAATATTTAAATTTCTTCATCTTCTTATTAAAAAAAACCTGACCACGGGTATTCATTTTCTGGGTGCACGAATTTAAACAAATTCCCCTAGAATAATAAATTTCACAGTATCTTTTTGCTGTGATTTTTATAAGAGTCGGTAAACATCGACCAAAATTTGCGTCTTAGTAGGGTATAACAGACTGACTGAAGAGCCCACTGTTATACCTTGGGCGAAACACAATTATTTCTGGAGTTGAGGTCACTTGTACTTTTTAATTGAATTTTATTCCTTCACTCCACTTAAAACAGAAGTAATTTCAATATTTTAATATTTAAATTTCTTCATCTTCTTATTATAAAAAACCTGACCACGGGTATTTATTTTCTGGGTGCACGAATTTAAACAAATTCCCCTAGAATAATAAAATTCACAGTATATTTTTGCTGTGATTTTTATAAGAGTCGGTAAACATAGACCAAAATTTGTGTCTTAGTAGGGTATATCAGACTGACTGAAGAGCCCACTGTTATACCTTGGGCGAAACACAATTATTTCTGGAGTTGAGGTCACTTGTACCTTTTAATTGAATTTAATTCATTCACTCCACTTAAAACAGAAGTAATTTCAATATTTTAATATTTAAATTTCTTCATCTTCTTATTATAAAAAACCTGACCACGGGTATTTATTTTCTGGGTGCACGAATTTAAACAAATTCCCCTAGAATAATAAAATTCACAGTATCTTTTTGCTGTGATTTTTATAAGAGTCGGTAAACATCGACCAGAATTTGTGTCTTAGTAGGGTATAACAGACTGACTGAAGAGCCCACTGTTATACCTTGAGAAACACAATTATTTCTGGAGTTGGGGTCACTTGTACTTTTTAATTGAATTTTATCCATTCACTCCACTTAAAACAGAAGTAATTTCAATATTTTAATATTTAAATTTCTTCATCTTCTTATTATAAAAAACCTGACCACGGGTATTTATTTTCTGGGTGCACGAATTTAAACAAATTCCCCTAGAATAATAAAATTCACAGTAGGTATCTTTTTGCTGTGATTTTTATAAGAGTCGGTAAACATCGACCAAAACTTGTGTCTTAGTAGAGTATAACAGACTGACTGAAGAGCCCACTGTTATACCTTGGGCGAAACACAATTATTTCTGGAGTTGAGGTCACTTGTACTTTTTAATTGAATTTTATTCATTCACTCCACTTAAAATAGAAGTTATTTCAATATTTTAATATTTAAATTTCTTCATCTTCTTATTATAAAAAACCTGACCACGGATTTAAACAAATTCTCCTAGAATAATAAAATTCACAGTATCTTTTTGCTGTGATTTTTATAAGAGTCGGTAAACATCGACCAAAATTTGTGTCTTGGTAGGGTACAACAGACTGACTGAAGAGCCCACTGTTATACCTTGGGCGAAACACAATTATTTCTGGAGTTGAGGTCACTTGTAGTTTTTAATTGAATTTTATTCATTCACTCCACTTAAAACAGAAGTAATTTCAATATTTTAATATTCAAATTTCTTCATCTACTTATTATAAAAAACCTGACCACGGGTATTTATTTTCTGGATGCACGAATTTAAACAAATTCCCCTAGAATAATAAAATTGACAGTATCTTTTTGCTGTAATTTTTATAAGAGTCGGTAAACATCGACCAGAATTTGTGTCTTAGTAGGGTGATTTTTATAAGAGTCGGTAAACATCGACCAAAATTTGTGTCTTGGTAGGGTACAACAGACTGACTGAAGAGCCCACTGTTATACCTTGAGAAACACAATTATTTCTGGAGTTGGGGTCACTTGTACTTTTTAATTGTATCTTTTTGCTGTGAGTTTTATAAGAGTCGGTAAACTGTTGCGGTAAATTTTACCACAACAAGTTTCACTGGCCTATGTCTTTATTCATAATCCATGTAACATTTATTTTCCGTTGTGGCTCCAAAATGCTCTTAGAGTTCAGTAGATACCTGGTTTCCATCAACCAGAGACCTGCTCTTAAAGTATTTTGGAAAAGCAACAACTACAGGTATTCGAACGAAATCGAGTGGAACAGTTGGTTCCAAAATACGATACTTTGTTTTCCATGCAGACGGACGGTCTCATGTTGAGGTGCCGGCGGATGAGCTGAAGAAGTAAGCGAGTCAGGCGGACTCTTACTTAAATCTATATAAACTAAACATCATCCTAAATTTAACTTAACTTATAAATGTATTGTAATATGGGTCGTTAATGCTTAGTATCTAACTTTTGAAATTCTTAATTCTAGTTTTAAAATATTGAATTGTAAATAGAGGAACTGATTGATTTCTTAATAATGCAGAACACACTTCGATAACAAATACAAGCACTTGAACTTGATTTGTTTATTATGTGTTATATGGGTGCAAAATTAAGTTAATATTCGATGATACAATTGCAGGCACTTGAAACCTGAACTGTATGTGAATTTTAGATCAAGTTACTCAAACGAAATGTTTTAAAATGATATTTATTTGTGGGCCAATGCCTCTTTTATACTTATAAAATGCTTACAATGGATAAATAGAATGAATGCTTACAATAAATAAATATAATTAAATTATTAATTATGCAACGATCGATCGCCACCGCGTTCGTTCGTTGTATCCAATTCAGAGTGTAGTCGAGTCAGCATTATTGTTGTTTATGTTGTTTAACATACTTCCCCGCGTTGAATGGCTCAATTCAACTGTATTCTCATATGACGTTGACATCGTACTGTGTTCTTGGTTGTGAAACAGGTGTGGAATTAGTGGCTGACGTCAATCTCTTCCGGAGTTTGCAAATAATTACAAGTCCAAAGCTCATTGAAAGAAGAAGAGCAAAATAGCTGACAAAGTGGTGATGAATGCTATTGAAAAATACTTTGTCGTTCAGCTTGGGGAGACCTTGATGTTGTAGGGTAGAGAGTTGAATCTGGAGATGGTTTAATGCTTCTAGATGACTGTTGTTGAATGTTGGAAGCGATTCCAGAGCTGCGTGCACATCTTTGGGTTTGGCAATTAAAGATATGTTCCCAGAGCTTATGTAGGATGATTGTAGAGCGCTGATCATCATCTGATTTCCTTCAATGGTAATGAGATTGTTTCTCAGTATACAATCATTTTCCATTGAGAGAATGCCGGATCCAGTGAGTTCAATTTGTAATGTTTTGGTTTTGCATACAGCAGTTAATTGAATATTATAAAGAGTTCCGAATACCCATTGATTTCTACTATTCAGCTGGGTCCAAATTAAGTCATTACTTGGTTTAAGTATGCTGCATGATGATACGGTATTGTTGTTGAAGAGAATAAATTCACAATTGTATGCCTGTGAACCAGCATGGTATTTTGCCTTTCTGTTGGCAAAAAAAAAACTGCATGTCTTTTCCCTTGTAACAATCCTTAAGTTCGGATGCTGTCATTGCAAAGTATTGGTCTCTATGACGATTTATAGCTAAAATTTCCATTGCCGGACTGATGATGAGGAGCGTGTTATTAACGATTGACGGAAAGGGTGTGAGTTGAAATAGATTGAAGGATTCTTGTTCAACTAGTGGAATTTTAATGACAAATAACAGGTGATTTCCAGTAGCCTGACCTTTTGTTGTTGATATCTTGTAGAAGTGAAGCAAGTCTTCTTGCTCGAATGGTAGTTTTTGGGATTGGGGTAAATTGTTTTTTAAGTTGATATTTTCCGCCCTCAATTGAGCTGGTGATAGCAGAAGGGGACTTATGGTTCCATAGTGAACGTCCGTAAATGTGTTGCGAATAGCGTTCTCAATTTGCTGCAGGTTTGTAGCCATAAGCATTAATTGCATTGCCAAAGACGTAAAAATTTGAAAGATTCTAAACTGATCAGTTGTGTCTCCAATTCTCGCAATGATGTGTGTCACTTGATTTTGAAGCGTTATCATGCGGTTTTTTCCTTCGAGATAATCTTGTTTCATTATGTTGATGGTGGAGTCTATGATGGAAGTCTGATTTTTTAGCATTTTTAATAGATGTGCTTCATTTGTGTTAACTTGATTGATGGTTTTTGAGAGTTCTTCAGCGTAGTCAGAATCAAGCAGTCCAAATAACGAATGTGCTAAATTGCCGACTATGTTGATTGCCGCGCGTGGAGTTCGATGTTTTGAGATGAGGTTGGTGTCTGCTTGTAGGGTACTCCTCATGTTTGTAAAATGTGTTACTAGCGCACTGCACGTCGTCCTTAACTGTAGTTGGTTGCATAAATGTTCAAGAGCAATTGTTCCATTGTTAAATGACTCTAATTCTGATCGAATGGGTGCTAGATCGTAATAGACAATAATTTTCCATTCGTTGGCAACTAGATTTGTGGATCCAAGATTTTCGAAATATATTCCTGGATTATTGTCAAATCTTGATACCTTAATCGGCGATGCACAAACTACGGGTAGGAGAAACAATGACAGTATAACGGTGGTGATTAATGACACACATGACGTCCTTCTTCGTTTTCTAGGCGTTTCTGTCGTTTCATTCATTCGAGATTCGGATTGTGAAGTTGCTACCTGTGCCTCGTCAGTATTGTCCTTGTCATCAGTATTATCAATGTCTTCGAACAGTGGGGCTAAGCGATGAATTGGTCGTTTGATTATTCCAGATTTGGTTTTGACATTGACTACTCGAACAACATTGTCGTCGCCCTTGAAGATTTGGACAATTCTTCCCAGTGGCCATTGAAGCGTTGGCGTGTTGTCTTCTTTGATGATAACCATGTCGCCAACTTTGATGTTTTCCTTATGCTGATTCCATTTGTTTCTTTGTTGTAATTGGTTTAGGTATTCACTTGACCATCGTTTCCAAAATTCATGTTTCAAGTAGCAGATTGAATTCCATCGATTTCTCAGATTTATTTTTTCTGGAGCGGTGTCGGGATCAACTTGAGCAATCAATGGTTCACCAATCAGGAAGTGTCCTGGTGTCAATGCAGCCAGATCGTTTGGATTTGATGAAAGTGGAGTGAGTGGTCTTGAATTTAGGATGGCTTCAACTTCGGTGATTACGGTCTCCAATTCTTCATGCGTGAGTGACGATATGGAGACTGTTTTGACTAACAGATGTTTGGCTGATTTGACTGCTGCCTCCCATAAACCGCCGAAATGTGGAGCTCTTGGAGGGATGAATTTAAATGTTATTCCCTTGTTGCTGCTAGCCTTGATTATGGCTTCCTTCGCTTCGGGGGTGTGCAGTACACTGTTGAGTTCATGAAGTTGATTCTTTGCTCCCACGAAGTTGGTGGCGTTGTCACAGTAAAGAGTTTGAATTCGTCCACGGCGGTTGATGAATCTTCTGAGTGCTCCAATGAATGACTCCGTCGTTAAGTCAGTCACAATTTCTAAATGTACTGCCTTGGTGGTGAAACAACAAAAAACTGCTAAGTAAACCTTGTGTGGCCTTTTTCCCCTGATTTTGTAGTGTACCCTACTGGCAGATTACCCATTACTTGAGTCATCAACTGTGGTCGGGTTTTGGTGCATCTGATACATTTATGAACTGTGTGTCGGGCCATGATCTTACCCTTAATAGGCCAAAATTGCTGCCTCAGAATTGATAACAATGTTTGTGGTCCACAGTGGTTGTGTTCGTCGTGTTTCATTTTGAATAGCAATTTTGTGATGGGTTCGTTGTACGGCATCAATATGGGATGTTTGGCATCAAAAGAGATTGATGCGGCCTCTAGTCTGCCTCCAACTCGTAGAATCCCCCTTTCGTCTAAAAATGGAGCCAGGGTAGTCAATGCGCTGGATTTGCATACTCCTCTGTGACCTTTAAGATCATGTATTTCATTTGTAAATTCAGAAGATTGTATTTGTTTTACGATGACCAAAAGTGATTCATTGAGTTCCTTGGGTGATAATGCTGTTTGTTCTACTGGATTTATGTCCATTTTCCTGGCTCTATTGGTGAACCGGAGAACATAGCCCATTGTACGGTGCAGAAAGTTGAAAGAATTTCGATGTTTTATCTGGTAAATTAGGTCAATTGTAGGGTTTTGTTGTAGTGCTACTGCCACTGTGTGTTTTCTTTTCCGTTCTAGATCGGAGGGTATTTCTAGCTCCTTTATAAACGGCTGGTGCCATGTTGACTCGTTTCCATGCAAGAAAAACGGCCCATAAAGCCACATGTTGCATGACATAAAGCTTGCTGCAGATATTCCCCGGGATAGTAAGTCTGCTGGGTTCTCTTTAGATGGGACGTGACGCCACTGAGTTGCCAGGGAACATTCTTGAATTTTTGCAACTCGATTTGCCACGAATGTGATGACGATGTGGAATTGATCCATGATAGTACGATTTGTGAATCAGTCCAAAGATGTATTGGCGTGTCTCGCAGTCGTAAATCTTCTCTGACTCTGCTTGTGAGTTCGGCTCCTAAGACTGCAGCGCATAATTCAAGTCGAGGAAGGGTCTGTTGTTTTACCGGAGCAATTCTTGACTTCGCACAGAGTAATCTGACGATGATTGTGCGATCTCTATAAGTTGAACGATGCGTCAACAAAGGTGTGCATTTGTACAGATGTTGGATTCTGTTGATTAAAGATGTGTCTGGGAACCCTTGCCTGATTGAGTGTTGACATGTTGTTCCTGAATATTATCCATTCCTCCTTAAGATGTTGTGGTAGTTCATCATCCCAAGACAGTTTTAGGTGCCAAAGCTGTTGCATGAAGATTTTGGCTTTAACTACTACTGGACCAAAGAGTCCTAGTGGATCAAAGATGCGTGCTATGTCTGAGCTGACTGATCGCTTAGTGATTGAGATAGTATCAGATATTTGTGCTCTTCCACATAATTGGTCTGATTTTGGTTGCCAGATTAGACCTAAAGTTTTGATTGTGCAATTGATTGAATCGCTGAAATCAAGGTTGACTTCTTGGTCCTCAGCTGGGATATCCTTTAATAATGATGGATGGTTTGCACGCCATTTGCGGAGTTTGAGTCCAGCACCATTGAGTAATGAAGAAACCTGGTATTGTGCCTCTTTCGCATGAGCGATGCTGTCCGATCCACTAATGCAGTCGTCGACGTAGAAGTCATCTTGAAGTATTTGAGCCCCAATCGGTTGTGTTATTTTGTTTTGGGTTGCAAGGTATTGCAAGGATTTAGTTGCCAAGTAAGGTGCGGATGATGTTCCGTAAGTTACTGTTTTCAATTTATAGTACCTTATCTCTTCTGATGATCTCCGTCTCCACATGATGAGTTGATAGGGTTGATCTTCTTCATGTACCAGAATCTGCCTGTACATCTTCTCAACATCTGCTGTAAAAACGTACTTGTGCAAGCGAAAACGAAGTAGTATAGATAAAAGTTCACTTTGAACTGTAGGTCCAGTGTGGAGGATGTCATTAAGCGATAGACCAGACGAAGTTTTTGCTGAGGCGTCGAAGACCACCCGTAGTTTTGTTGTACTGCTGTCAGGCTTCAATACGCAATGGTGAGGTATGAAGAAGTGCGGTCCTTGAATGCTGCCTTGTCTGATCTCTTCCATGTGTCCAAGAGATTCATATTCGTCCATAAATTTGACATAATCTTCTCTTAGTTTAGGGTTTTTGTTTAGTCGTCTTTCTAGTGACATAAAACGATTAAACGCTGTTTGCATAGAGTCACCTAGGGCTGCGCCATTTTCTCGAAATGGTAACCTAACGATGAAGCGCCCAGTTTCCGATCTAGACACATTTTGAATAAAGTGTGATTCACAGTATTTTTCTAATGATGTCATCTGTTTTGGTGTGTTTTCAAAGTCATCAAGCCTCCAAAATCGTTCAATAAGCTCGTTGGTTGATTCTTCTTCGCAAAAGATGCCACAAGTAGCAGTGTTGTATGTCGTATCTTCAATTTTTCCGGTTACTACCCAGCCAAATACTGTGTTTTGTAAAACTGGCATCTTGTCGCCAATTTGTATTTGTTCGGGGCGGATTAACTGATGGTAAAATTCTGCTCCCAAAAGGACTTCAATCTTACTGGATCGGTGGAAGTTGGGATCTGCCAAGTTGATGTTTTCTGGTATAGACCAGGTAGAAGTATCTAGGTTTTGAGTGGGTTGAGGAAATACGATGTTCGGAAGTATAAAGGCTTCCAGTCTGCATGCGAAATTGCCCATTGTTGAGTGGAGTTGAATGTTTATTCGCTGTGTTGTGTTTCGTGTTCTTCTGCCAATGCCCTCAATGCATAGAGATGATGGGGTTGGTGATAAGGATAAGCGTTTAATAAGCCTCTCAGTTATGAGGTTTATTTGAGAACCGGAATCTAAGATGGCTCTAACTTCACATGTTTGTCCGTCATTTGCTGTGATTAGAACCCTTGCGGTGGCCAAAAGAACGTAACCCTGCTTGTTATTCAATTGTTGTATAGTGGCAACCGTGAGCGGTGATGAGCCTCCCACTTTTGATGACATCAATTTGGTAGGTGTAGCACCTGCTACGATGGTTGTAGATGGATTGGATTTCTTTTGATTTGGACTTGATGTACATGCCCTTTCTAAATGCAGTAAGGTATTGTGTTTACCTGAGCACTTAGTGCAGCATCGTGATGAGCATGATTTCGCATTATGATCAACTTTGAAACAATTAACACATAGATGTCGTCTTTGGGTCCACTTAAGTCTTTCAGCAGCTGACATTTTTAAGAACTTCTCACAATAGTAAATAGGGTGGCTTTTTATCCCACATACCTTGCAATTTTCCGTGTTAGATGTGGCTATTGTTGTCACCGCCTTGGCCTTTTCTTTTCCGCCAACAGCTTCTAAAGACTCAAATCGGTTTTTTAAAAATTTGAGAAATTCGTCCATTGTCTGAAGCTCTCGAGGGTTTTGAAGTGATTGTTCATATAAAAGGTGGCTTTGACGATCCAACTTCTTTATTAAGAGATGAGTGAGTAAAGGGGCCCAGGATGCTGTCTCAATGCCAAGAGTTTTGAGTGCTGCAAGAGATTCATGGATTGCGTCATGAAATTCTCTGATGGCCTTCATTTCTGGATTAATGTTCGGCAGACTGAGAATCCTCTGGATAAGTGCTGAGGTTTGCGCCCTTTTATTGCTGAAACGATCCTGGAGAGTGTTCCAAGCAATATCGTAGTTGTCTTCGGTCAGTTCAAGATGGCGCATCAGTCTCTCTGCATCACCGGACACATTTGTTTTCAAATACCACATTTTTTGGATGGGTGGTAATGGTTGTTCATGTATCATCTTGGTGAAGATGTCTGAAAATGTTTGCCATTTTAAATAATCGCCGTCGAATTTGGGTATCGACATTTTAGGCAACTGAATTGCCGGGCGATCAGCTAGCTGTTTTGATGGCTCGCTTCTTTGAACGCTTAATGATGTTTTGCTCAAAGAAGCTTGATTTTTGAGAACTGATGTCTCTAATTCGGTGTACAACTCCATGTTGTAACTCTCTGATTCCGGATCATTAACAGCTTCCCAAATGGAGTGATGAATCTCCTCAACCTGAGTCCAAAGTCTGTTCATAGCCTCCAGACATTGGATGGGTGCTTCTTCTTTCACTTTTCCGTTGATGAGTCTGGCTAGTGAATTCATGAGCGCCTTTTGTCTTCTCATAAGGGTCTCAATGTTTGAGTTGTCATCTTGTTCTTTACGAGCAAGATTATTTGTTGATGTCAATGCATCATTAGGTTGAGATTGGTTGTCTTCTGTTCCCTTTGGCACGACATCGAGTTTGGTGTTGTTACTGGCCTCTATCTGCGCCAGTGAATCACTCAAGATTTGCTTATACTTTTCGTATAATGTCTTGATTTGTTCGAAATACTTAGAGGTAAGGTACTCGTGGTCTAACGATATGTCTGGTGTGTCGCGAATTCTGCCATCTGTAGCTTCGAATTCTTCCCATACGGTGTTTAGACGATTGAGTCTTGACGTGAAGTATTCTCTAGTTGTTTTGCGGGTGGAGGAATCTTTCGAGAAGTTGCGGATGATTGATTGTATCTCCTCTCCAGATATGCGTTGGCTCCTGGCTAAACTATCCATAGTAAAGCTGATGTTCTTTGAATGTCGGGGTCACCAAAATGATTGATTTCTTAATAATGCAGAACACACTTCGATAACAAATACAAGCACTTGAACTTGATTTGTTTATTATGTGTTATATGGGTGCAAAATTAAGTTAATATTCGATGATACAATTGCAGGCACTTGAAACCTGAACTGTATGTGAATTTTAGATCAAGTTACTCAAACGAAATGTTTTAAAATGATATTTATTTGTGGGCCAATGCCTCTTTTATACTTATAAAATGCTTACAATGGATAAATAGAATGAATGCTTACAATAAATAAATATAATTAAATTATTAATTATGCAACGATCGATCGCCACAGCGTTCGTTCGTTGTATCCAATTCAGAGTGTAGTCGAGTCAGCATTATTGTTGTTTATGTTGTTTAACAGGAACTATTGGAAGTTATTTAATCAGGGTTCACATTTTGAAAAAAATATTCCTTCCTTTGTCTCTTCTCAAAAAAATGTAGAATAGTTTCAATCGCGCTTCGAATCACGCGCGTATAGTTTGTTTGGTAACTGAGAAAATGCTCAGATTATGCTTTTTCTTGATTTTACTTCTTTTGATTTTTCTCGAAAAATATAGTTTGGGTATGGGTCTGAACTCGACCATTAAGATTCGGGAAGTTTTGGAAAGACATCCAACAACTTGCTGAATCCGTGCATGTGAGCGTGAGTGTAAAGTTTCGCTGAGAGTCAACAACGGAGGTTTTCTGGGAGCGAGGAGTCTTTCCAGAAAGCCGGTGTCCCGTGACCGACAATTACGAAAACGTATGGCTGAATGTATGAATGTGTGGGTGAATGGAATGGTCGAGGGAAGAAAGATTTTAAGCTGGGAAAGTCACTCTTTGGAGAGCTAACTCAGCAACTAGTTGTGCTAGAAAGAAAAGAAAACATTCGAGAAAAAAAAATTAGAGGAAAAGATCAAGAAAAAGATTTTATAAAGGAGAAAAATAAAAGTTGGAAAACAAAAGATTGAATTGAAGGTGAAAAAAATTAGAGGAAGAAATAAGAGATTCGAGGAGCGAGGAAACCAGGTTGGAAATTCGAGGAGATAGAGAAAAGAAAAACAGATAAGTAGAGTTTGAAGATTGGTACAAATCATTTCATTTAAATTGTTGTTTAAGTGAATAAACTTCCGATAGTTTGCTTTATTTTATTGATATAGTTTTCGTCCAAGTAAATTATAGTTCGGCTTAGTTTTGTTTCAAACCCAATTAATTTTTGGGACGCGTTATTTATTCCTTTTTTTTCTAACGGTGTTAACGGCCCAGATTTACTTTGTTCTTTTTGTGACTAAATGGTTCCCCGTGAGCCATCAAATCGCTATATTGTTTATCTATATACTTTAATTGAAAAGATCTTGGGTTTTAATCCTATACGTAAAGGTTTCCCAAGCAATTTAGCTTCATTAAAAACACTATTAAATAAAAAAAAAGTAAATTTGTTCTTTAATTTCAATTTAAAAATTCGTCGTTGTTGTTTGCTTCAAAAGGTTTGTGATTTCCTTTCTTTCAAAAAAAAAAAATCACTGGCGCCCATTTTGTGCAAGTACACCCTGTACTGCACATTACCTTTTTTTCAATTTACATTTTTTTATTCTTTTATTAATCGAATTCGATTACTAAAATAATTTTTTACTGAACCCACCCCATTGCTGAGCTACTGGGTGACAGCACTACATATGTGTTGTTGGTTGTGAATTATTAAACGCACCCACTTCATTCTGTTTGACAGATTGTCATTTCATTTTGTTCGCGACGCACGCCGGTTAGTGCATTTTTAATTTTAAATACTCGTTTATTGAAAATTTGTTTTGGATTCGGAAATCCATTTGTGTTTCGTGGATAGTAAATCCACCATCATAAAATTATAGTTAAATTCATCCTAAAATCGCGTTAAATAATTTCACAACAATTGGCGCCCAACGTGGGGCTTCCCTTTATTGGAAATTTGTGTTGCAAGAATTGCATTGATTGTTTTTATCTTTTTATAAGACATTTACTTGGTGTGTTTTTTATTTATCTAGGATTTAGAGGTACATAGATAAAGTACAGGCATACAACATTCATACATACATCGGTAGGATCTGTGGACAAAGTAAACAAAACAGAATACAACAGTGAAGTGATTGAGTCGAGTAAGGTTTCTTTTAATTGTTTTCCATTCAGTTTGTAATTTTGATTAAGTGAGATATATTCTCTATTTGCCACTTAATCAATTTACTTTAATATATTTTGATTCTTTTTCTTTTTATATAAATTAAATTTATTTGATACAGAATAGTGTGGTCTCTTTCAGACCAACCATTTTGTGTTTACAAAAAATATAATAATTTTGACACCGCGTAGGTTACGTAACGTAACGTAAAACAGTGCAGTGCAGGTTTAGTGCAGGGTCGGTATTTTTGTTGTTGCTACTATTTTTTTTAATACTTTTTAATCGTGTTTAATACTATTTTTGTGCGGTGATAATAAATTTGATAATTTGATAGTCGAGTTAATTGTTTCGTACTAAGTACTTAGGAGAAAATCGAATTTAACGTTTTTTTTGAAAAGGATTATTTAGTTTGATTTTATTTTCAACTTACTTTTAGTTTTTGATTTGTTCTTAACTCGTACACTTTTATTCGAGTTTAAGATTCACATTTAATTTGGGTTAACCATTTCGTTTGTTTTTTTAAATTACATTTTTTTTCTCAGCCTTAAAATAATTTTTTTTTAACTTTTTGAAATGGAAACTAATCAGGTTAATAGATTGTCGCAGGATGAAATAACTTATGAGGTAGAATTCAGGGGATTACCTGTAGGGACAGTAGAAGAGATGCGCAAAGCGCTTAGGATAGTTTTAAAACTGGAGCGTAGGAACTCTTTTATTCCTCCCGCTTATCCGTTCAACTTTGAACAGGATATTACGGCCGGCGGTTGAGAAGAAATTAGGAGAAGTCGGAAACTTCGAAGGAATATTTGAAAATACTCACCAAGGTTGAATGGGCTTTGCGTAGGTTGGATAGGAGCTTACCGGAGAGTGAATCTCAGGATAAAAGTAGGCAGGCTTTGAAAAATAAAATCATCATGGCAATGGCAGAGTTAGAGGACGATGAAGAAGATGAGGAGGATGAAGAAGAAGAAGGAACGGAAGAGGAAATAAATAAAGAGAAAACGGAACAGGGAATGAAAAGCAGCAAAAGAGGTTGAAAAGCAGCGTTCAGCTGAACCTCAGAAAATTAAGTCGCTAGTTCCTTCTGCCAGTACACCGACGAGTTAAGGAGTGGCAGGTAGTGGAGTACGAGAAAATAGGGAAATGAGCAGTCCAGTGGTAGGACGCAGTTGTAGTTAGCTCAGAAAAATGTCTAAACATTTCCAAATGGAATGTGAAGTTCACTGGTGAGCGCTGTGGTGCTTCAGTGAACTCGTTTTTAGAAACGGTGAGTGAATATCGTCAGGCTAGGGGGGTTTCGGAACCCCAACTTTTTAAGGCAGCAGTAGCGCTTTTTGTAGGAAAAGCTTTAATTTGGTTTAGGGCAATTAGGGTGTCAGTCAATTCGTGGCCAGAACTGGTCAGAGAGTTGAAGCTGGAGTTCTTGCCACCGAATTAAGATGACTTACTTTTAGATGAGATTAGGCGTCGCACACAAGGCAACGATGAAACAATCGGGGTTTATGTGGCGACTATGCAAAATTTGTTTGGTAGGTTGTCAGATCCAATTTCGGAAAGTAGGAAGTTGTCAATGATTCAGCGGAACTTGACACCTTTCTACCAAACTTAGCTTGGTTTGGTGAAACCAAGTTGTGTAGCCGATTTGGTTATTGCAGGTAGGAGCTTAGAAGCGGTTAGGGCAAATGTGGAATCGTATGTTCCACCACCTAGTGCTAGGAATAATAGGAACCTGCTAGAACCGGATCTAGCATATTTAGGTAGGGAATTTCCTGTAGTTTCAGTTGTTGCTGATAACAACGGAACTGCTCGTCAGGGCCAATCTTCAATGAGGTGTTACAATTGCAATGGATCTGGCCATTTTGCAAATAGGTGTTCTGCTCCTAGGCGTTGTTTTGGGTGTGGGCAGTTAGGAGTTAGTAGGCAGAATTGTCGTCGCTGCTCGGGAAATGGGCAACGGACTCTTGCGCCAGCAGGGCGGGACGTCTGAAGACAATAAATAGGTTACCTGCTGGTAACCAGTTGGTGAATCAGATTCACTTAGGCTTTACGTTGGAGGCAAACGGTAGTGATAGGAGACCATTTTTAGGGATTAGTATTTATGGTTCTAAATTTTTAGGTTTACTAGATTCAGGAGCTTCTAGGACCATAATAGGTAGGGATGCTTGGAGAATTCTCCAAAATTTAGGTCTTTCTTTAAAGATAGACACTGTTGGCTGCGTTCGGTTAGCGGACGGAACAGGTGTCGAGACGTTAGGAACTCTGTCTCTTCCAATTATAGTAGAGGACAAGGCAGTACTGATTGACTGTCTTGTGATACCAACTCTGCCACACACAGTGATCCTTGGTGCAGATTTTTGGGCACTCTCGGGTATAGTCCCGGATTTGAGGTCACGTGAGTGGAATTTTTCGGAACAGCCGGTTTCGATTTGTTCTATTACAGAACGTTCTGAGTTGAGTGATTCCCTATCACTCCAAATGTTTAGAAAATTTGATAGAAGAATCTTTTAAGAAAATGCCTGAAGGCTTAGGGTGCACAACTATGGTTGAGCACAAGATTAGGACGTCGGCGGAACCGATTAAACAACGGTATTATCCGGTTTCTCCGGCAATGCAGGGACATATAGATAAAGAATTGATTGAAATGTTAGAGGCAGGAGTTATTGAGAGATCGACTAGTGCGTGGTCATCTCCAATAGTATTAGTAAAGAAGAAGGACGGCTCCTACAGATTCTGTGTGGACTATAGGAAGCTAAATAAAAATACTGATAGGGATGCTTATCCACTACCTTATATAAATTCAATTTTGGACAGGTTCGGGGTGCGAGGTTCTTGTCTTCGCTAGACATCAAGTCAGTGTATTGGCAGATTCCTATGGAGGAGGAATCAAAGCCCTATACTGCTTTTACGGTTCCTGGGAGAGGTCTTTTTCAATTTAGAAGAATGCCTTTCGGACTTCTTAACTCGCCTGCGACTTGGCAGAGGTTTATCGACACAGTTTTGGGTGCCGACCTCGAGCCATACGTTTTCGTCTATTTAGACGACATCATCATCATAACAGAACATTTCGAACAACATCTTGAAATTCTGAATGAGGTGATGAAAAGGCTGAGTGAAGCAGGATTGAAGGTCAGTAGGGAGAAATGTAATTTTTGCATGTCATCGCTGAAGTTTTTAGGGTACATAGTGGATCGAAATGGTTTACATGTAGATCCAGAGAAAGTGGAAAGCATGGTTAGGATTCCAGCACCGAGGAATGTAAAAGAAGTTAGGAGTTTCATAGGGACAGTTTCATGGTACCGTCGTTTTGTACCAAATTTTGCAGAGTTACTTAGGCCTTTATCAGATCTATTGAAAAAGAATATGAATTTCACTTGGACTCAGGAATGTGAGGATAATTTTAGGAAGGCAAAAGAGTGTTTGGTGACAGCACCAATACTTACTTGCACAGATTTTAAACGACCTTTTGTCGTACAAACAGACGCGTCAGATTTTGGTATCGGTGCAGTTCTTTCACAGAACTTTGATGAGGGAGAAAAGGTTGTCTGTTACCTTAGTAGGTCTTTGAATAGGAATGAGAGGAATTACTCCACAACTGAAAAAGAATGCTTGGCTGTACTATGGGCTATTGAAAAATTGCGGCCGTATATCGAAGGTGTTCGGTTTACGGTTGTGACGGATCACTATTCCCAGGTATGGTTAAGTAATCTTAAGGATCCGCAGGGTAGGTTAGCTCGTTGGGCAATTAGGCTCCAACAGTTTGATTTTGAAATGATTCACCGCAAGGGCAAAGAGCATGTTGTTCCGGATATGCTTTCTCGAGGAGTGCCACAGTTGGGTGGTATCTCAGATGAGGACTCAGACCCTTGGGTGGCTAAAATGATTTCAGAAATCAATGCGAATCCACTTAGATTTCCAGCTTGGCGAGTTGAACAAGGTCAGTTGTTCAAACTCGTCAAAGCAAATCATGTAGTAGTGCATGAAAATAATCAAGAATGGAAGAGAGTGTTAGGGAAAAATGAAAGATTAGGGATTTTACAGGAATACCATGATGGTCCTTTAGCAGGTCACATGGAAGTTAGGAAAACTTTTGCCAGAATCGGGGTTAAGTTTTACTGGCCAAAAATGAGGGCCGATATAACCAAATATGTTAGGAGTTGTAAAGTTTGCCAACAGGTAAAGCTTGTAAATGAGAAACCAGCTGGGTTAATGATAGAGAGGGTAGGGATTAGGGAACCATGGGAAATGATTTGCGTTGATTTGGTAGGTCCACTTCCCAAATCAAGTAGGGGTTTTATTTATATTTTAACGGTAGTGGATTACTTTACAAAGTTTCCACTACTGTTCGCGTTGAGGTCGGCCACTGCTAAGGCTATAGTTAGGGAACTTGAAGACAATGTCTTCCTTTTATTTGGCATCCCAAAGGTGATCGTGTGTGACAACGGTCCCCAGTTCCGATCTAAGGAACTGAAAGCGCTTTGCCAGGCGTACGGGTCACACATCAAATTTACAGCCCATTATCATCCGCAGGCGAATCTTGCGGAGAGAATAAATCAGATTCTCAAGACGACGTTGAGGGCTTACGTCGCTCAAAACCACCGTGTGTGGGATTCACAGCTCAGCAAGGTGGCGTGTGCTATTCGCACGTCACAGCATGAGGTTTTAGGTGTCTCGCCTTATTATGCGAATTTTGGGAGGGATATGGTGACTTCAGGTCAGGAAGCACCAATAATAGCAGATAGTTCAGGAAACGTTCAGGATCGGGAGGCGATCGCTGAACGTTTCAAGGAACTAAGGTTAGATATAGGCAAAAAGTTGCAAGCAGCATCTAAAAGATCTGCTCAGAACTATAATCTTCGACGGCGTGATGTTCAATATCACCCGGGCGAGATTGTCTGGCGTAGGAATTTTTCGTTGTCGCATGCCGCGAATTATTATGCTGCCAAATTAGCACCGAAGTTTGTTGGTCCGTTTGAGATTAAAAAGCGTGTGTCACCTTGGACATATGTCTTACAAGATAGTAGTGGTAAAGAGCGCGGAACTTGGCATGTGAAAGATTTAAAACCGTATACCGATGCATCCGAGGATTAATATGTAAATTAACGTAGTTTGTTTTGATTTTTTTTGATATTCGATGATTTTCATTTTAAATTTTTTTAGTTTTATTTTGATGGAAAAACCATTCCCTTTTTCCATTACCTTCGAAAATCTTAGAAAATGTGTTACAGAATTGTAAGCACATTTCCTAGGAGGTAAGGGTGGGATTCGTTGCGGTAAATTTTACCACAACAAGTTTCACTGGCCTATGTCTTTATTCATAATCCATGTAACATTTATTTTCCGTTGTGGCTCCAAAATGCTCTTAGAGTTCAGTAGATACCTGGTTTCCATCAACCAGAGACCTGCTCTTAAAGTATTTTGGAAAAGCAACAACTACAGGTATTCGAACGAAATCGAGTGGAACAGTTGGTTCCAAAATACGATACTTTGTTTTCCATGCAGACGGACGGTCTAATGTTGAGGTGCCAGCGGATGAGCTGAAGAAGTAAGCGAGTCAGGCGGACTCTTACTTTAATCTATATAAACTAAACATCATCCTAAATTTAACTTAACTTATAAATGTATTGTAATATGGGTCGTTAATGCTTAGTATCTAACTTTTGAAATTCTTAATTCTAGTTTTAAAATATTGAATTGTATATAGAGGAACTATCGGAAGTTATTTAATCAGGGTTCACATTTTGAAAAAAATATTCCTTCCTTTGTCTCTTCTCAAAAAAATGTAGAATAGTTTCAATCGCGCTTCGAATCACGCGCGTATAGTTTGTTTGGTAACTGAGAAAATGCTCAGATTAAGCTTTTTCTTGATTTTACTTCTTTTGATTTTTCTCGAAAAATATAGTTTGGGTATGGGTCTGAACTCGACCATTAAGATTCGGTAAGTTTTAGAAAGACATCCAACAACTTGCTGAATCCGTGCATGTGAGCGTGAGTGTAAAGTTTCGCTGAGAGTCAACAACGGAGGTTTTCTGGGAGCGAGGAGTCTTTCCAGAAAGCCGGTGTCCCGTGACCGACAATTACGAAAACGTATGGCTGAATGTATGAATGTGTGGGTGAATGGAACGGTCGAGGGAAGAAAGATTTTTAGCTGGGAAAGTCACTCTTTGGAGAGCTAACTCAGCAACTAGTTGTGCTAGAAAGAAAAGAAAAGATTCGAGAAAAAAAAATTAGAGGAAAAGATCAAGAAAAAGATTTTATAAAGGAGAAAAAAAAAAAGTTGGAAAACAAAAGATTGAATTGAAGGTGAACAAAATTAGAGGAAGAAATAAGAGATTCGAGGAGCGAGGAAACCAGGTTGGAAATTCGAGGAGATAGAGAAAAGAAAAACAGATAAGTAGAGTTTGAAGATTGGTACAAATCATTTCATTTAAATTGTTGTTTAAGTGAATAAACTTCCGATAGTTTGCTTTATTTTATTGATATAGTTTTCGTCCAAGTTAATTATAGTTCGGCTTAGTTTTGTTTCAAACCCAATTAATTTTTGGGACGCGTTATTTATTCCTTTTTTTCTTACGGTGTTAACGGCCCAGATTTACTTTGTTCTTTTTGTAACTAAATGGTTCCCCGTGAGCCATCAAATCGCTATATTGTATATCTATACTTTAATTGAAAAGTTCTTGGGTTTTAATCCTATACGTAAAGGTTTCCCAAGCAATTTAGCTTCATTAAAAACACTATTAAATAAAAAAAAAGTAAATTTGTTCTTTAATTTCAATTTAAAAATTCGTCGTTGTTGTTTGCTTCAAAAGGTTTGTGATTTCCTTTCTTTCAAAAAAAAAAATCACTGGCGCCCATTTTGTGCAAGTACACCCTGTACTGCACATTACCTTTTTTTTCAATTTACATTTTTTTATTCTTTTATTAATCGAATTCGATTACTAAAATAATTTTTTACTGAACCCACCCAATTGCTGAGCTACTGGGTGACAGCACTACATATGTGTTGTTGGTTGTGAATTATTAAACGCACCCACTTCATTCTGTTTGACAGATTGTCATTTCATTTAGTTCGCGACGCACGCCGGTTAGTGCATTTTTAATTTTAAATACTCGTTTATTGAAAATTTGTTTTGGATTCGGAAATCCATTTGTGTTTCGTGGATAGTAAGTCCACCATCATAAAATTATAGTTAAATTCATCCTAAAATCGCGTTAAATAATTTCACAACAAAACATCGACCAAAGTTTGTGTCTTAGTAGGGTATAACAGACTGACTGAAGAGCCCACTGTTATACCTTGGGCCAGACACAATTATTTCTGGAGTTGAGGTCACTTGTACTTTTTTATTGAATTTTATTCATTCACTCCACTTAAAACAGAAGTTATTTCAATACTTTAATATTTAAATTTCTTCATCTTCTTATTAAAAAAAACCTGACCACGGGTATTTATTTTCTGGGTGCACGAATTTAAACAAATTCCCTTAGAATAATAAAATTCACAGTATCTTTTTGCTGTGATTTTTATAAGAGTCGGTAAACATCGACCAAAATTTGCGTCTTAGTAGGGTATAACAGACTGACTGAAGAGCCCACTGTTATAACTTGGGCGAAACACAATTATTTCTATTAAAACAGAAGTAATTTCAATATTTTAATATTTAAATTTCTTCATCTTCTTATTATAAAAACCTGACCACGGGTATTTATTTTCTGGGTGCACGAATTTAAACAAATTCCTCTAGAATAATAAAATTCACAGTATATTTTTGCTGTGATTTTTATAAGAGTCGGTAAACATAGACCAAAATTTGTGTGTTAGTAGGGTATATCAGACTGACTGAAGAGCCCACTGTTATACCTTGGGCGAAACACAATTATTTCTGGAGTTGAGATCACTTGTACCTTTTAATTGAATTTAATTCATTCACTACACTTAAAACAGGAGTAATTTCAATATTTTAATATTTAAATTTCTTCATCTTCATATTATAAAAAACCTGACCACGGGTATTTATTTTCTGGGTGCACGAATTTAAACAAATTCCCCTAGAATAATAAAATTCACAGTATCTTTTTGCTGTGATTTTTATAAAAGTCGGTAAACATCGACCAGAATTTGTGTCTTAGTAGGGTATAATAGACTGACTGAAGAGCCCACTGTTATACCTTGAGAAACACAATTATTTCTGGAGTTGGGGTCACTTGTACTTTTTAATTGAATTTTATTCATTCACTCCACTTAAAACAGAAGTAATTTCAATATTTTAATATTTAAATTTCTTCATCTTCTTATTATAAAAAACCTGACCACGGGTATTTATTTTCTGGGTGCATGAATTTAAACAAATTCCCCTAGAATAATAAAATTCACAGTATCTTTTTGCTGTGATTTTTATAAGAGTCGGTAAACATAGACCAAAATTTGTGTCTTAGTAGGGTATATCAGACTGACTGAAGAGCCCACTGTTATACCTTGGGCGAAACACAATTATTTCTGGAGTTGAGGTCACTTGTACTTTTTAATTGAATTTTATTCATTCACTCCACTTAAAACAGAAGTAATTTCAATATTTTAATATTTAAATTTCTTCATCTTCTTATTATAAAAAACCTGACCACGGATATTTATTTTCTGGGTGCACGAATTTAAACAAATTTGCCTAGAATAATGAAATTCACAGTATCTTTTTGCTGTGATTTTTATAAGAGTCGGTAAAAATCGTAGTAGCCCGTAGCGTAATGGTTAGTGCGTTCAACTGTCACGCTAGAGGTCTGGGTTCTCTTCTTAGCCTCGTCCACCTAAAACACTAAACAAAAAGTTTTTTTTCAGGGCTACTGCCTCTTGCGAGGAATTGACAAATCCTCCAAGAGTATCACTTGTCACGAATAAGTGCTTCTCGCCTAGCCGTTCGGATTCGGCATAAAATTGAAGGTCCCTTCCATTCCCGTCGACAGGCGCACACAGGAATGGTTGCGAGTTGTTAGTCACTAGGCCCTGGTTCTTCACGAGCCGTTGTGCCACCCAATTTATTTATTTTTTTTTTGTAAACATCGACCAAAATTTTTGTCTTAGTAAGGTATAACAGACTGACTGAAGAGCCCACTGTTATACCTTGGGCGAAACACAATTATTTCTGCGGTTGAGGTCACTTGTACTTTTTAATTGCATTTGTACTAATTTTCATTAATATTCCATTATTTTAAAATGGTTTTGGGTAATATATTACTTGTTGTACTTTAAAAAAGTGATCTTTCCATAAAAATGACATTAACTTTCTACAGGATACATGTATCTTTTCATATTTGGTCTCTTTAGAATCGGCGTAGAAAAGCACCCTAAAAAAATGTGTCATATGATTAGTTTGTATTACAACAAATTTTTCAGCTTGACAAACTCCCGCCTCCCTCCCCTCTCCACCTCTTAAAATGCGCCCATACAAAAAGCCAATGCGGGGGTTTTGGGGGACTTTGGATATGTTGTTGAGGATTTAATTATGTGTCGATACCAGCAATAAAATTTCATGAATTAATTTGTCCCTGGTCCGATCCTACCTTTCTTAGACTACTAAAGGCTTAACTACATAGACCTACTTTTGTACAAAAGTACAAAAGTGAAAAATTACACACATACTCTAGCGTCATCTGCTTGCGAAAAATTGAACGAAAATTGTGTTTAAAGCTTAGAGTTTATGACATTTATCAAAAAAAAAAAACTAGAAAACAATTTGTTTCGCCAGGTATTCGATTTGTAGGTGTTATGCAAAAATCTATTTTTATTTGTCTCTCTTTAAAACAAAATCGTTCTAATCAACCTGAACAATTATAAACCAACTATTCAGAAGTGTACATAATTTATTCTGTTTACAGAGGTGTACTCTGTCTAGTGTGTTTGGGGTTCCAGCTGCAAGCTCTGCAAATTAAGATGATCGTCAAACGTTCGATGTGATCCAAGGCGCATGATGTTTTTACAAAATGATGCTCTTCATAATAAAAATAGATCATTTTGCTGAAGAACACAGTTGAATCCCTGGTGCCAGCTCTAACATCAATTTAATATTTGTTTAAATAAAATACATATTAATTTATAAACACTTTTTTTTGCATTGAATTTAATTTTTTTTCTTGAACAAAAAAAAACGTCAGCTATCAGCTGTTCAAGATAAGGTGTGTTCGTGGATTGTTCCCCTAAATTTTTCCTACAGCCAGTGACATCTATTAGTCGTTTTCAAAACTGTTTCTTATGATTGTATTGGTGTTTTACTTTTGTACAAAAGTAAAAGTTAAGAAGGCTCTAACTTTTACTTTTGTAAAATTTGAGATAAGAGATAGGATTGATTAGCATGTTGGAAAAAGACAAAAAAACTTTTTCACTTTTGTACAAAAGTGTGTTGAATGTAGTTAAGGCTTAATACTTTCACTATGCTTTTGTTACCTCTTAAAATAATAATTAAAACTTTCAGCAAAAATATTCTCTTAGGTGCAAAATGAGTTTTCACCTTTTCGCTTAATATCTCATACTTAAAATCGGTTTCCAGTTTTGACGCAATTAACGAAATTACGCTTTATTGAAGTCTGGGCCACCCAGGCTCAACAAAAACTACACCTTTTCTTCATCTTCTGTCAATTTATTTAAGGAGAGTAAATGATTTAGCCATCGTGGGTATAAATTAAAATCTTCACCAAGGGTATACGATTCGATTGGCCCATTGATCTCTAATACATTGGATAGCGTATTCATACAAAAAATTGAAGCCATTTGAAGACTGCTATAAGGTACAATGGTACATAATATAACAGTTTTATTTGTAACAGTATAACACTTTTTTTCAAAATGACAACAACTTAAAAAAATAAGTCAGTTTAGAGATCTTCACATTCGTTGAGATCTGACCGCAATTTCCTTATTTTTTTTTTCATTTTTGCTGTCAAAAAACAGTGACTTAAATATTTCAAAGCAATATTATTATTATTTTAAGTCTGAATAAATAAATAAACTGGGAGGCGCAACGGCTCGTGAAAAACCAGGGCCTAGTGAATAACAAGAACAACTCGCAACCATTTCTGTGTGCGCGTGTCGATTTGTCAATTTCTCGCAAAAGGTAGTAGCCCTGAAAAAAACTTTTTAGTTTTTAGGTGGCCGAGGCTGGGAAGTAAAACCCAGACCCAGCCTCGGCCACCTTAAAATTTAAAAGTTTTTTTTTGTTTTTAGTCTCAAAAACTCAAATTTTTGGGTCTTTTGTCTTTTTGCTGAGAAATCTCCATCAAGTGGAAGAGTAGAATTTGTGAATTCTCGGGAACTTTAACAAACCTTTCATAATCTTTTGCTGTCATTCCAATCATTGGCCTACTAAACATGGACTGCAAGGATCCAACATCACGATGGTTCCATTTTTAAAAAATCGATACACTAGCGACAATTGGCGCAACGCGGAAAACATGGTGAAACGGAGAAACATTTTATATGTATAGAAATACTTACTTAAAATTCGCGTTCCAAATTATCCTCTCCAAAAATGTTATCGGTTTTATCAACTACACTTTCGATATCCCGCGTGCAACCAAAAACAAATAATTCACACGGAGCATAACACGGCAAGTCTTAAAGCAGCTGAAAGGATTAACTACTAAGACCTACTTTTTACAAAAAGTAAAAAAGTTAGGGATACAAATCTCTGCTGAAGACACCTGCATCCAAAAAAACAATTGGAAATTGTATATGGTGGCTTAATTTATCTGTCAGAATTTTCATATTATTTTTTGCAAGCAGGTTTCTTTAGCATAGATATGTATTTCGCACCTTTGTACTTTTTCCAAAAAGTAGGTCTTTGTCGTTAAGCCTTAAGGCCAAAATGTACAAAAGTGATAATTTAAAATGTTCGCTAAGGAAACCTGCTTGCAAAAAGACATACGAAAATTGTTCTAACAGATTAATTAAGCCACCATACACAATTTTCAACTGTTTTTCTTGCAAGTAGGTGTCTTCAGCATATATATTAATTTCCCACTTTTGTACTTTCTGGCAAAAGTAGGTCTATGTAGTTAAGCCATTAAGACGCAAACGTCAAAGATTTGAATAAAACCAGATCAGGCTGTTTTTTGTATTAATTATTATTTGTCTATTATCAATTTTTCTCATAAAACAAAATATAAGCACGCGGTGTTGACTCTTTTACCTCGTCGCAACAAAAGGACAAAAGAGAAACGCATGGCACGAGAGTTGAGCTTAGACTAAAATAACTCTATTAAATGCTTAAAACTACTAATTAAAGTACTTACATCGGACAGGTAAAGAGAAAAGCAATGTTTTTGATTTTTATTTTTCTCTTTTTCGGGAAGAAGAGAATGAACAACGCAGATGACCAAACTTTATTCACAAAATCATGACATGAATCAATGCATTACTCTTCAATCTTCAGCAGTAGAATCGTTGTTTTTTTGAAGTGAAATAGTACACTGAATTGTAAGCATTGAATTCAGTTGAATTTGTGTACCAATTAAAGGAAAGGGTAGATGGTATGAAGTGAGGAATCAGGCAGTATCATATAGCAACAAACGCCCATAGGGAGAGGGGAGAAAGGCCCCTCCCGCCGCCAAGAGATTGTTTCACTTTATTAGCTTAATACAAGCAAAAACTTACATACTAACTTAAAGATTAACATTTAAAACTTACACTAACTTAAAGATTATGGCTAGGAGGGGTGCGAGGAACGGTAAGTGAGGTTTTGAGGCTGTCTTTGGTTAGATGGAAGGAATAGGTTGTGCACGCTGTTAGAGGTACGTAGCATACGGTTTATAGGTTCGTTGCTACCGTAATTGGTTCGGTGAAACTTGATTTGGAACAGAGGTATGGATCGGAGATTATTGGAATTTGTTTGCAGGGAGATTTTTTGAAGAAGAGCTGGAGAATCGATATTGCCAGCTAAGAGCTGATGGGTGAAGACAATATCAGCCAATCGGCGGCGAAATTCGAGAGAGTCCATATTAATTAACTTTAGACGATGTTGGAAGGGAGGCAGGTTATGTGCATCAGACCAGGGAAGGCCGCGGAGGACAAAACGAAGGAATCTACGTTGAACAGCTTCAATTCGCTGAGATCAGCCCAAGCGAATACGAGTGTTTTATTTTTTGGTCCTTCGTTGCCTATTCAATAGCGAACCATAAACATTTAAATTTTTATTTTAAATAACCCATAAAAATAAAAGAGTGTGTGCCGACATTTTGTCGTTTCTTTCAAATTCATTTAAATAAAAATAGTGTGTGCCGACATTTTGTCGTTTCATTCAAATTTATTTAAAAAAAAAAAAAATATAAAAACTAAACAAATTTACAAATTAAAAGTCAAAAAACAATAAACTTGAACATTTAAAAAACAATATTAATTTAAAATACCAAATCCCAGCGACGACGCGACGTCTGGTAGCCAAGAAGACAACAAGTGAAGCAAGCAACACCAAGTACCTGAAAGCTGAAAGAAAAAATTCAAAGTGAGTACACTTTTCATTTATTTTGTTGAAATATATATTTTATTGTTAAATAAATAAAACAAAATGAACGCAACTAAAATTGTGAAAAGCACCTGCACACAAATTTCAAAGGATTTTGAAAATTTCAAAAAGACTGTGTCCCCCACTCGTCGAACCAAAAATTATGGGGCAACACGTCTCGAAACCCTTGAAGGCAATTGGGTGAACATAAAAAGCCAATACCAAATTGTTATTTGCAGCGATGATGTGAAAGCAGATGTTTTAGCCAACACGGAAGAATTTTATAACGAAGAAAACGAAATCTATACGCTTTATAGGTCTATGCTGTTGGATGAGTTGGACAAGTTTGCAGCGGCTAACGCGAAAGAAATTCCTTCGGCTGCGGCTCCAGCAGCACATACTGACAGTCACAAGTCCCACGAAGTACGACTACCGAAAATTCACCCTCCGACTTTCACAGGCGAATACCAGAATTGGCGTTCCTTCAGTGACCAATTCGTTTCGTTGGTGCATTACAATACTTCACTATCAAATATTGAAAAATTGCATTATTTCAAGTCATGCTGTAAAGAAGGTGCAGGCGTCTTGCTTGAACACATTAGTATAGATGATGCAAGCTATGAAAAAGCTTGGGAGTTATTGAATTCGCGATATGACTTTAAGCGAATTCTTGTGAACAACGAGCTAAAGGTATTCGCGAATTGTTGGATAATTCAACAAAAATTATTCACGTCCTCACAAACCTAGGATTGCCAGTCCAACATTGGGATGCAATTATCATTTTTCTACTCTTGAAAAAGCTCCCAGCAATGGTGCAAGCGAAATGGGAAACTACACTGGGAACTAAGAAAGAAATTCCCACCTTTAAAGAGTTTTCGGATTTCTTAGAAACAAGGTTCCGAACGCTAGAAATGGTTGATCAACAACAAACTACGAAATCAACCTCTACACACAAGAAACAACCAAAAAACGTTTTTCATGTTAACACAGAAACAACAAACTTTGCATGCAAAGTATGCCATAAGGGTGCACATTCATTGAGAATATGTACAAAGTTTTTAAAAATGGATGTCAATGGAAGACAACGAGTTGTAAAACAATTAGGCAACTGTTTTAACTGCTTGGCTTACAGCCATAGAACAAATAATTGCCCAAGTAGTAAAAAGTGTCATTTTTGCCAAAAACCACATAATTCATTACTGCATTTTGACAACACACAAAACCAAAACATAAATAATCAGCCATACTCACACAATCAACAAAACACACACGATCGACAAGCATTCACTCAAGCAAACCAATTGCAACCCAACTCAAATAACACAATCTCTCAACCTCAATCACGAACACAGTCACTCACTCATACACAACAAAATAATAACCCAAATTCATTCAATAGTACAAATACAAATAACAATAATCCAAATCGTTCACAAACACATCATGTATCTACAGAATTCAATCCAAATGCACCATCTTTCCACCCATACGATCTACCACCCTCAACATCATCAAACTGTTTTCATCTGAATGAATGCAGAAACACGCAAATTAAGCTTGCACCGGCGATAGTAAAAGTCAAGTCAGCGCAAGGAGACTTTATAAAAATAAGAGCGCTGATTGATCCTGGCTCTCAAGCAACGTTTATAACGGAATCTGCAGCTCAACTTTTGGGTCTGAAAAAACATACCACTTCCTTTGACATTTCGGTCTTAGGAGAGAACAAGAGCGGTTCTTGCCAAAACTTTGTTGAACTCAACCTGGGATCAAATTATTCGGATTTTGTTACGTCGACAAGAGGTTACATATACAAAACTCTGACAGGACTTCTACCAAGCCATGAAATAATTTCAACAAAATGGAAATATATCCAAGGTTTGAAATTAGCCGATCCAACGTTTCATCGACCTTTAAACATCGATATTTTATTAGGCAATGACGTTTATTGCGAAATAATTCTAAATGAAGTTATTCGAGATGAAGAACAAATTGCTCCAATAGCTCAAAAAACAAAACTTGGTTGGATCATTTTGGGAAAAGTGAAAGACCGAGGTCCCTTCAAGTCTATACACAAATTGTCGACATAGACACACAAATTAGAAAATTTTGGGAGATTGAAGAATCTCCATATGAGAAAGCCGAAGCAGAAGAAGATGTAGTGTGTGAAAATCACTTTTTGAACAACATCAAGAGGTTGCCGGGAGGGCGTTTTGAAGTTTCTTTACCCTTCAAAGGAAATCAGCGTCCAGAACTAAGGTCAACACAACAAACTGCACTAAAGATGTTCTACAGACAAGAAAAGAAGTTATTAAACAACCCAACACTACACAAAGAATACAACAAATGTTTGGAAGAATATCTACAATTCAACCAAATAGAAGAAGTAGATATCACTCAAGACAACCCATACAACTCACCGTTTCACTACGTCGTACCACATCATGCTGTCATAAAAGATTCCAGTACAACAACAAAGCTGCGTGTTGTCTTCAACGCCTCATTTCAAACTTCGGACGGAAATTCATTGAATGACCATCTGATGACTGGACCTAAGACACAAACAGATATTATATCAATTGTTTTAAGATGGAGAACACATAAAGTTACCTTTACATCCGATATTGAGAAGATGTATAGACAAATCCAGATTCATCCAGATGATGCATATTATCAATTGCTGTACTGGCGGAAAGACCCAATGACACCAGTCAAACTTTATAAGGTCAAGGTTTTGATGTTTGGTACTGCTCCAGCTCCATATTTGGCAAACCGAACACTCAAAAAACTTGCCTCTGATGAAGAATCGACATACCCATTAGCCACTCAAATGATCCGTGAAGATATGTATATCGATGATTTGGTATCAGGTGCAGATTCAGTAAGGGTAGCTAAAGAAAAGTACTATCAAATTTCAACGCTACTATCATCGGCTGGATTTCATCTTCGCAAATGGATGAGCAATGACAAGGAATTCCTAGAGTCCATTCCGGAAGAAGATCGAGAAACCAGTGTATCGTTGACCTTTGGATCTCTGGACCACACGAAGACTCTTGGAATCAGTTGGTTTCCGTCTACTGATTCTTTCTCCTTTCAAAAGGTCGTCATCGACAACATCGTTACGAAACGTACGATACTCTCAACGATTGCTCGCCTTTTTGATCCACTAGGGTGGATAGCACCTTGTATCATCAAAGCGAAGATTATTATGCAGCAATTATGGCTCAGAGGTCTCTCTTGGGACGAAACCATTCCAGTGGAAGTACAGCATGAATGGCTCTCCTTTCAAGAAGAGTTAGAAATTTTAGAGCATATTCACCTTCCAAGATGGATTAACACTCAAGGTGATATCCAACAGCTCGAACTCCATGGATTCAGCGATGCATCGACCAAAGCATATGGAGCCGTGGTCTATCTTCGAGTTTTGGACAGCAATAACTCTATACACACACATTTGCTCATTTCCAAAACAAAAGTTGCTCCCGTCAATACGGTGTCCTTGCCTAGATTAGAGTTATGCGGAGCCGTAATGTTGGCAAAGCTTCTTAATTGCACCCGATCAATTCTTCCATTCAAAAATATCCCAATATTTGCATGGACTGATTCCACCATCACCCTTTGCTGGATATCTGGATTGCCGTCGAGATGGAAGACGTTTATCGCCAATCGAGTCACCGAAATTCAACGGCTGACAAATGTTAGTATGTGGAGACATATTCCCACCAAGCTAAACCCAGCGGACCTAGCATCCCGTGGTGTCTTGCCATCAAAATTGAAGGTTAATACCCTATGGTGGAATGGACCGGACTTTCTTCAAGAGAAATGGGATTTCTCAGTACCAACACAACAGTACCAACTCGATTAGAAACCGAAGAAGAGAAGAGAGAAATCAAGATTCATGTCACTATCGAAGATGCAAATGGCATTCTCGATGAAGTTTGTAAGCAATCGAAACTTATCAAGGCGTTACGAATTATAGCTATGGTGAACAGATTCGTTTACAACATAAGGAAGGATGAAGTTTTTAGGATGACGTCAGTTCTATCACCCATAGAACTTGACCTTGCGTTACGTACAGTCATAAGAAATGTTCAACAATTTAATAACCCAAATGCCATAAACGAACTCAAGAAAACTAAGAGAACTAAACTCAACAAATCCCTAAACCTGCGGACGACTTCAAAATGCCACTCTAACCTATGATCAAAAACATCCTATCGTGTTGAAACCAGACCACAACTTCTCAAGACCCCTCATTGAAGATGCCCATGCAAAAACATTACATGGCGGAATCCAGCAAACCATTGCTTACATTCGAAATCAATTTTGGATATTCAATATGAAAAGGACAGTGAAGAAGTGGCTGAGTAAATGCTTTACATGTTTCACTAACAAACCCAAACCAATGCAACAACTGATGGGAAGCCTTCCAGCACCAAGAGTGAATGTATCTCGACCTTTCACTCACACTGGTGTGAATTACGCTGGACCTATGGAAGTGAAGACCTGGAAAGGAAGAAACGCGAAGAAGTTAAAGGGATATTTCGCCATTTTCATTTGTCTGTCAACGAAGGCAATTCATCTCGAAGCTGTAACAGACCTCACAACTCAAGCCTTTGTGGCTGCATTCAGAAGGTTTACATCTCGCAGAGGAATATGTTCCAATATCTACAGTGACTGCGGGACCAACTTCAAGGGTGCTAACACGGAACTCCAAAAGATACTAAATGATGCTAAACACGATTACATCGAAATTTCTGACTCAATCAGTAAATTGGGCACCAAATGGAACTTCATTCCTCCTGCTTCTCCTCACTTTGGTGGCTTATGGGAAGCAGGAGTGAAATCAGTCAAATACCATTTAAAACGCGTTGCCCGAAACCAAGCCCTGACCTTCGAGGAGCTCAGTACGCTTCTAACACAAATAGAAGCTTGTCTTAACTCGAGACCCCTTTGTCCGGTTACAGATAGCTTGGATGATTTCAACGCCCTAACACCAGCGCACTTTTTGATCGGCACATCAATGCACATAGTTCCTGAAGCAGACCTAAATATTGACCTGGATAGATGGAAACGTCTACAAGCGTTACTCCAAACTTTCTGGAAGGAATGGAGCGGAGAATACCTGACAAGGCTTCAAAATCGACCCAAATGGCTGAAAATAGAACATCAACCTAAAATTGGAGACTTGGTCTTGCTAAGGGACGAAAGACTTCCACCGTCAAAATGGTCCATGGCAAGAATAATTGAAACCTATCCAGGACAAGATGATCTAATCCGTGTTGTAAACGTTCGAACCCAGAACAACGAATTTAAAAGACCTATCACTAAAACCTGCCCACTCCCATCGAACAACACTGATGCAGAAACCACAACAATCTAAATATCGAATAAAATTTCAAAACCTAACTAAAATTCTGAATTCTAAAACTAAATTAATTAAAAGTACCTAATAACAACGATCAACCAAATCAAATTTCATCATACTCAAGGAATCAGCATGCTTTAAATCAAATTAAACTCACTTAAAAAATTATTCACTAACAACACACTCAAAATACTCAAAACACATTCATAAAACACTCAAAACATACTCAAAATACTCATAGCACACTCATAACACACTCAAAACATACTCAAAACACACTCAAAACACATTCATATACACTCAAAACACACTCATAACACATTCGAAACACATTAAAACACAATCATAATACAGTTAAAACACATTTAACATACATTCATTAAACATTAAAACATCTGCATAATGAGTTCAAACCACAACCATAATGCACTAACAACACAGTCGCAGACATACTCATTATTCTTTTGTAACGAATTATTAACTCAAAATCATACAGTCCACTTAAGAAGAACACTTAATTCAAATTCAAAATCGCATGCAACCAGAATAAAATGTCCATAGCCAACATAAACGTAATTAAACTCCAATTAAAATCCAACACAATGAAAACAAAACACTCGAAATGAACCCAAAACCAAAGGAAAACATTATAAATTCAACACTCAATAATCAATTCAAAGTTAAAAAACTCATGTATCTATAATAAAACCTCAACACATAAACAAATTCATAAAACTAGAATAAAATATGAAAAGAACACTAATCATTAACATTAACATTAAAGGAAATGTTTGATATATAAGCCGAATGTATCGCTTCACTCAATCCAGAGTCAACCCACAACATCAATCGATACTGCAGGCAAGAATAACACGTCACATAAATTCATCCATATTGGCAACCATGAAAGTCAATTTTAATTCACAAAAAAAAATCCATTCAATCATTTCACAAACCACACACACATTCACATATACACATAAAACAACACGATTTTAATTCAACAGTAAAATTAAATTTAATATAAGTAAAAATTAATTTAAGATAATTAAACTCACGCCATTATTCATCACAAAATGAAATGCTTTTATAAAAATAGCAAAACCAAAATAAGGGGGGCAGGCTGTACCACAGCATTGGTTCCCATCCAACACAACAAGGATTTAATACGTCACCACACCGAGAAATTCATAAATAACAAAAAAAAAAAACACATAAACTACATAGGTAGTTAAATTTAAAGTATCTACACACAAAATTAAAACAAAGTAATATGTAATTTAAAGGTAAACTAAGAAATTAAAATAAATGCATATACCTATATGTTCATATAACCTATGTAGTCCACAAACTTCGAAACAAAAAATATCAATGAGGAAAATTTACAACGAGGACTGTGATTGGTCTATATTTGACAGACGGAAGTTGGAACCAAATTATATTCCAGTCAATTTTCCATTATTTATGGAAGTTTTTATTGGGCCCACGTTAGACTGTAAATAAAAATATATGATTTTTTGAATTTTAAAATCTTTTGCATATATAAATAACCTTTCTCTTTGCATGTGAGCGAACAAATATACAAGTAAAGATGCACTAAATACCTACATTCTGATGAAGTATGCGGTCAGAAATAGAAGACTGATAGATATCAACAATAATTGTAGTTTACTACGTGCACCGGCGGGGGAGAATGTTGAATGCTGCGTCACCATCTACGTCACAACAACCACTCTGAACTCGGCCACTGTGACGTCTTCCCAAAACTTACCATTTATACCATTAAAACTGACCAACTGTCAAATCTTCAAAGTTTAGATTATTATCAGCCCAAGCGAATACGAGTGTTTTATTTTTGAGATTTATTTTGAGAGTTTATTAAGCGATTATTTGGACATTTTTTCAATTACAATTTAGCGAATTTAACGCTTAACAGTGATTAAGGTAATAAGGTGACCAGACTTGACTTGCATATTCGAGTCGTGGCCTAACAAATGTGGTTTAGAGATTTAGTGACATAAGGGTCGGAGAATTCCTTTGACCCCTAGGGCATTCAACTTGAAAAGGATCAAAGAATGGGAAATTTTGTCAAAGGCCTTGCTAAGATCGGTTGCAATAACATCGACCTCGTAACCGTTTTCAAGAAAGCATAAGTTTCCTGAAACAAATTCTAACAAGTTAGTAGTAGTAGACCTGCCCTTGACGAGACCGTGTTGGTTTGGGGAGACTATATGCTTGCAGTGGAACAACATTGTATCATAGACGATACTTTCAAAAAGCTTAGGGATGCATGATAACTTAGCAATAGGGCGGTAGTTGGAAATTTCTTTCTTGGGTCCTTTTTTATGGATAGGGATTATAAAAGAGTTTTTCCAAAGAGCAGGAAAAACTCCAAGCGAGAGTGAAAGTTGAAAAAGAGCAGTCAGGGGTTTAACTAAGTGTAAGCAGCACTTTTTCAAGATTATGGCTGGGACCCCATCAGGACCAGCAGAATAATCGTCTTTTAGATTATTAATCTTGCTTTCAACAACTTCTGATGAAATGGTAATGGAGTTTAAGGAAGTTTGGTTGCAAGATTTTAAGTAGGAGAAGTATTCTAAGTCAGGCTGAAGGTCAGTTTCAGAGAAAGATTGTTGGAAGAATTGGGCAAAAAAATTGGCGACTATTTTGGGATCATCGGAGCTAGAGTTCATATAAGTTAAGGAAGACGGGTAGCTATCAGATTTACTTTTAGCAATGATAAAATAAAAGAATCTTTTGGGGTCTGTTATAATACAAGATTGCATTCGATTCAGGTAATCTTGGTAAAGAGAATCACAAAGTTCAGAGCAAAGAGAGTTGGCGTTCTGATAATTTGAGAGATCGACGACGAAGTGAGATGTTAGGTAAATCCGCCAGAGTTTATTTCTTTTTTTTCTTAAAGACCGCAAGTCACTATTTTACCAGGGAGAAGATGAATTTGCGCTTTTTTGTTGAACCACAGGGACAGAGGAAGTAAGGCAGTTAAAAACAATAGAGTAGAAATTGCAGAGGGCGATGTCGACGTCAGCGGTGAGTGTGATGCTATTGAAGTCAATAGATCTAAGCAAGCCGTTGAGCAGTACCCTTTTTTTTAATGAAATCATTACATGATGCTCCTTCTTAAAAGAACTAGATGAATTCGTTGGTGTTTTCAAATACATTTTTCAGCTCTTCTCTTTTACGTGACCACCAACATTACCTTTTCCGATCTTTAAATTTGGTATGTGTATAAAATACCTAATAAATTTTGTTTTTAATTATATTTCAGGTAAATACTTTTTGAATTAAGAGTAAATAGAAACGCAATGCGGCTGCAAGACTTATGTAGGTATGTATTTGTAAAAAAAATTTGTATGTGAAAGAGGAAACACATTTCAATAATTCATTTTTTTTTATCTAACTACTGTTTCCCTTATTGCCCTTCAAAATTAGGGCTTGAAAACTTAAACATTTGGTGGAGGAAACACGAATTCCTGTGTCCTAGTGAGTTAGACTAGTATGAAGATTTGCTTTATTTAATTGTAACATTTATAAATGCACAAGGTTCTGGTGGAGCCGTGGGGAGTATGGCTCATGAGCTACTGTATTTCTATTAAGACATAAAGATAGAAATAGCAATTCATAAAGTATCTATACATAGGTAGGTAGGTATACTACTTTAGCATTTCTGATTCACTTACTAAACCATGGAGCAAAAGGACAAAACACACAGAATGTCGTAATAATAAATTGATCTTAACTTGGAGCAACCTCCGGCTTTTTTTTTAATAAACCACAATTATGTTTGTCGTTTGTGGATTGGATGCAATAAGGGTGTAGTCTGGACCTACCATCATTTAAATTGACGAGAAGGAATCGCAAGTACGTTCCTAGCCTAACACATTCCACATTGTGTGCGATAACCGATAAGTTATTATGTAGACCAAGTATGTTACATATTTATAATTCCTTTTTACTTACCTGCCTTTCTTCCTTCACATATTAAAATTTATTATGAGGCTGTGGAACCTCTTAAAATAGTATATATTCAATGTATATGAGAAATTGTTTCCCACTTTGCATTTTCTAAAAAAAAAAAATAGTTTCCAATTTGCATAAAAAAACCCGCTTCCAAAGTAATTTTATCCATTTCGCAAACTGACAAGCGTACTAAATCAATGATTCACTCACCCTGCCTCATAATTGCTGCTTATACCGATTTATTTGGTGAGAAAACATGTACCTTGATGCCGCTAGCCGTTGAATTAATGGAATTATTATTCGGTGCATTATCATGTGTAACCAGTTGCGTTGTGGCAAGCAGGTCCCATAGGATAGCTCTGATATAATAGAGCTTTTACTTAGGCAGCAATTTGGCAGGCCACATAGCCAAACAGCGCTATGGCACGCGTTAGCCACGTGCTCCAATTACGTGGTTAGCTGCTTTTAAATGAGCGATGCAATTGTAAAAAATTGAGCTGTTTTCATTATAAAAAGAAAAAAGGTCATGGACCATTCAGCATTTTTGTCGTGGCAATGGGGTGCTTTGCTCTTTCTAGTTCTACCCACTTTACGATTAAATAAATAAAATGCGATTTCGGCGATTGGCTAGCTACTCTTGTGTTTTCATCCAATTTATATCATATCAAAGATAAACTTACAAGTAGGTTACAGGTAAGTAGGTATGATGTTGCCACAATACTGATACCTACTTAAATACCAATACAAAGCTGCATTTAGACGGTTTTCGGTCTGTAGATACCCAACATCAATTTTTATTGTTTCATATTTATCAACAAAATAAGAGTAATTCGCCTTTTTCATTTTGTCACCGTAACAACAATAATTAATTGTATTTTCTTTTTGTTTGACAAAATTAAACTAGAACTAAAATGCCTTACTTGAAATACATATACATACATATATGTATGTTAGGGTGGTCCTTATAAAGGTCATTGCCTTATTTTGAATGACGCACCTCGCTAATTTGTTCTAAATATTATCGTTAACCCGGTCCCCAAGACGTCTGAAGTTTTATATGGGAAATCCGATGTATTTTTGTAAATCCAAATTTGGAAAATCTTAACTTTGGTAATGATTGATTAAAAAAAATTGAATTTTAAGAAAAAAAAATAAATACTTGAAAAAAATATTTAATATTTTGAAAAATCGAAATAAATTATTTCTAATTTGTTTTCATCATTTTTCTTAATGCAGTTTTTTTTTTTAAAACTGCATTAAGAAAAATGATAATCTGTAAAAAAAAAAAACAACAAAAACTGCTGTAGATCGAGAGAAAAATATAAGACAAAAATATATATTTTTAAAGTATTTATAGAATTAATAATAATTGATAAATAGAAATAAATTATAATTTAATTTTTTTTTAATATATATATATAAATGCAGTGTTTAAGAGGACCGATAAATCAATCAGAATTCCCAAGAAAATTTAGAATAAGTGTTATAGTTTCAGAGAAAAAAAAATAAAATGTGAAGAGTGTAAACTTCCCATACAAATTTGTATGGGAAAAGTATGACCTTAGAGGCACGGGTTAATGACCTCGGAAAAAATTATTTTGGTCAATATTTTTTTTTTTCGGCGTAAACTTTCGATTGACGGGGTGTGCTATCCAAAAAAACAAGTTTGGGAAATAACGGACACCCTAATATGTGTTGTGCCCTAAAACCAGTGGCCACACAGAACTCAACTCAATTCCAACGAATCGCTTTGACAAAGTTCGATTACGACCAAGTGTTCCGCATGTGTTATGCATCATTATACAATGGTAAACAATAGGAACGGCAATCCAACTATGTCAACCATAACAATCCAACACAGTAATACGATACAGGATCATATTGCAAGCAAAAGCAATACTGATTACTGACCCATCATAGTGCAACTATGTCAAGTGCGACATATGTTGCTTTATTGGACAGCGAAATGGAAATAGAATGCGTGGTTGACCTGGAAGTGGTGACGATTAAGGCAATAGCATAGGTAGCGTAGAAAATGAAGAGTAGAATTGAAGTCACTCTCATTTTGAACTTAAAGCAAATTAGTTGTTTTATTGTGTTCTCGTTGGAACACAATATTGATGGCAGCGGTGGGATATTAAAATCAAAGAATCTGATTTTAATCCCGAAAAATTACATTAAACTCAAAAAAAAAAAATTTCAAGTAAATCAAAAAAAAAGAGAAGACAGTAAAAATCTTAAGAAAAAAAAAGAAACAAAAAAAAATAGTGAGTGAGAGTAAAATAAAAAAAAAAATAAGTGACTAAAAAATAAAAAACATAACAATCAATTTAAATACAAAAAAAAGTGAACAAAAAAAATTTTAGTGACGGAAAAAAAATAAAAAAAACATTTAACTTACAAAAAAAAAGTGAACAATATCCCACAGAGGTAACCGAATTCCTGTGGTCGAAAGAAGGAGGGAAGAAATTGCCACGCTGAGGCAATCAACACCAGCATCAACGTCATAATCAACACCATTATCAACATTATCCTCAACATCATAATCAACATTTTCAACATCAATATCAGCATCAACAATGTCACTGTAAGAAATAATACATAATAAGTTATACAATATTAATATTCTAAAATTGTTGTTTGACATACCTACATATACATATATTTATATATTTCTTTTTATGTAACCAGTTTTTCTTTTGGTTAATAAATGATACACTCCCATCCTTATTGTTGATCCATACAAATCTGACACAATTTCTTAAATTCCTTCAAACATATCTATATATCTGAATTGAATTTAAACATTTCACTTAGAACTCGAAAAAACCGGAGTCCCCGCAGATCATCAGAAAGTGATCTTCCTGTTGGTAAAACAAATAATTAACACGTACCGCCTCTAACTCCGATTGAGATTAAGTCCGATTTCCCCTTTCACTCACTAAACAGAAAAGTAATGACTTTCAAAGTTCCCCAAGCCATAAAACTCATACCTGAGTTTGATGGAAGTGCGAAGGATTTGGATAGGTTTATTCAATTTAATTCAAATCAAACAAAACCTCCATTGCACCCGAGTCAACGGATAAGGCTGAACTTCTTGATATTGTTAAATCAAAATTAACCAGCCGGGCATATAAAGTTATTATCAAATATAACAATTATAATGCCTGGGAAGAAGTTTTTGAAGATCTTATAAAGAACTTCCGAAAAACTAGATCTGTACAAGTTATACAGACTGAAGTTTTTCAGTTCAAACAGGGTTATAAGGAACCTGTGAGTTCTTACGCAGAAAGAGCTTACGCCCTTTTTGATGAGCTCAACAACGCAAATGCTAGCAAAAGAAAAGATGCTGCTAATATAGCCATCAGAAGTCTTAACACCAAAACGATTTTAAACAGTTTTTGCAATGGGCTGATACCCCAGTTAAAAACTTTGGTGAAAATCGCCAGGTGTAGTGATTTAGACGAAGCACTAGATATTGCAATGGAAGAAGAAAAACTTCTTGCCACTGCCAATTTTGAAAACAAATTCTATCACCACTGCCGAACGAAGACACACAATACGACGCAATAAAGAGCCAATCGAAATTCGGGAAACTACGAAAGATCTGGCCCCCGTCCAACAGCCGGAGCCAGGTAAATCACATAAATTAAGGTGTAAAAACGATAACAAAGTAAATCTCTGTATCCACTGAATCCACTGCATCAAGAATCTCAAAATGTAGATTCAATTTCTCTGTATCCACTGAATCCACTGCATCAAGAATCTCAAAATGTAGAATCAATTTATCTGTATCCACCGAATCCACTGTTTCGAGAATCTCAAGATTAAATTTCTCTAATAGCCCAGTCAACGAAGACTCAAAATTATAAAATAAATGCAAAAAGCAGTGCTCTCTGGATTATTTTTTTATATGGTAGGGGTTACCCCCAGGTATAACATACCCAAAGTCCCCAGCCCAGGGCCGCGAGATAAACTCAGGAGGGGGGTTAAAGGTACCCCTTTTTAGATTTTCGTGAATATTTCCACAACCTAGCATGTTAGTGAAAAAGTCTATACTACTTAATTAGAGACAATTAAATTGTCTATAAAAATATATATTCACATTTTTTCTAGGGTCAATAATAAAGGAGATGCGGGCGGTAGAAAAGTCAACAAATTTGAAAAACCTGTTATTGTCTTAGATATTGAATAAAATTCAATTAAAAAGTACAAGTGACCTCAACTCCAGAAATTATTGTGTTTCGCCCAAGGTATAACAGTGGGCTCTTCAGTCAGTCTGTTATACCCTACTAAGACACAAATTTTGGTCGATGTTTACCGACTCTTATAAAAATCACAGCAAAAAGATACTGTGAATTTTATTATTCTAGGGGAATTTGTTTAAATTCGTGCACCTAGAAAATAAATACCCGTGGTCAGGTTTTTTATAATAAGAAGATGAAGAAATTTAAATATTAAAATATTGAAATTACTTCTGTTTTAAGTGGAGTGAATGAATAAAATTCAATTAAAAAGTACAAGTGACCTCAACTCCAGAAATTATTGTGTTTCGCCCAAGGTATAACAGTGGGCTCTTCAGTCAGTCTGTTATACCCTACTAAGACACAAATTTAGGTCGATGTTTACCGACTCTTATAAAAATCACAGCAAAAAGATACTGTGAATTTTATTATTCTAGGGGAATTTGTTTAAATTCGTGCACCTAGAAAATAAATAATAAATAAAGATAATAAAATTCACAGTATCTCTTTGCTGTGATTTTTATAAGAGTCGGTAAACATTGACCAAAATTTGTGTCTTAGTAGGGTATAACAGACTGACTGAAGAGCCCACTGTTATACCTTGGGCGAAACACAATAATTTCTGGAGTTGAGGTCACTTGTACTTTTTAATTGAATTTTATTCATTCACGCCACTTAAAACAGAAGTAATTTCAATATTTTAATATTTAAATTTCTTCATCTTCTTATTATAAAAAATCTGACCACGGGTATTTATTTTCTAGGTGCACGAATTTAAACAAATTCCCCTAGAATAATAAAATTCACAGTATCTTTTTGCTGTGATTTTTATAAGAGTCGGTAAACATCGACCTAAATTTGTGTCTTAGTAGGGTATAACAGACTGACTGAAGAGCCCACTGTTATACCTTTGGGCGAAACACAATAATTTCTGGAGTTGAGGTCACTTGTACTTTTTAATTGAATTTTATTCATTCACTCCACTTAAAACAGAAGTAATTTCAATATTTTAATATTTAAATTTCTTCATCTTCTTATTATAAAAAACCTGACCACGGGTATTTATTTTCTAGGTGCACGAATTTAAACAAATTCCCCTAGAATAATAAAATTCACAGTATCTTTTTGCTGTGATTTTTATAAGAGTCGGTAAACATCGACCAAAATTTGTGTCTTAGTAGGGTATAACAGACTGACTGAAGAGCCCACTGTTATACCTTGGGCGAAACACAATAATTTCTGGAGTTGAGGTCACTTGTACTTTTTGATTGAATTTTTTTCATTCACTCCACTTAAAACAGAAGTAATTTCAATATTTTAATGTTTAAATTTCTTCATCTTCTTATTATAAAAAACCTGACCACGGGTATTTATTTTCTAGGTGCACGAATTTAAACAAATTCCCCTAGAATAATAAAATTCAAAGTATCTTCTTGCTGTGATTTTTATAAGAGTCGGTAAACATCGACCAAAATTTGTGTCTTTGTAGGGTATAACAGACTGACTGAAGAGCCCACTGTTATACCTTGGGCGAAACACAATAATTTCTGGAGTTGAGGTCACTTGTACTTTTTAATTGAATTTTATTCATTCACTCCACTTAAAACAGAAGTAATTTCAATATTTTAATATTTAAATTTCTTCATCTTCTTATTATAAAAAACCTGACCACGGGTATTTATTTTCTAGGTGCACGAATTTAAACAAATTCCCCTAGAATAATAAAATTCACAGTATCTTTTTGCTGTGATTTTTATAAGAGTCGGTAAACATCGACCAAAATTTGTGTGTTAGTAGGGTATAACAGACTGACTGAAGAGCCCACTGTTATACCTTGGGCGAAACACAATAATTTCTGGAGTTGAGGTCACTTGTACTTTTTAATTGAATTTTATTCATTCACTCCACTTAAAACAGAAGTAATTTCAATATTTTAATATTTAAATTTCTTCATCTTCTTATTTAGATATTGAATGTTTTCTGACCAATTTACCTGGAAAAAAACAAAAAACGTTAACACACATTCTTTCACTGTTCGTGAAGTCATGTCGTGAAGTTAAGAAAGGAGTTATAATTTCCTTTTTTTTTTCTATATATCTAACTATACGAAAAAGTTGATGTGTACTAAATTAGGCAACACTTACAACAAAATAATTTACCTTTTTTGAAAGCCAGAACTCTGTTCTTTTATTTTATTTTCAAATAAAGTTATTGATGTTTATAGTTTTTGTAAAAATTACTTTCAAACTCAAAATTAAAAGAAAAAAAGTGGAAAATTTCGTTTCTGATTTTTTTATATAAATTGTAAAATTAAATGCAGAATTGGATTTTATTTTTCACTACTCCTATTAATTCTTAATTGAAAACTGAAAACTAAATGGTTCTATGTCTCCTAGTTTTTGAGAAAATTGAAAATTGAATTTTTGTTATTATTATACTGTGTAGTATGTGATAGTATGTAGTGTTTCTTTGAACTTCAGGTTAATGAATGAATAGTTTCTTTGAAGCTGCGAAGCAAGCCACCCAAGGTACTGTGATAGTGGTAGAGGGGACCCTAAAGTATAACCTACTCAAAGTCCCCAGCCCAGGGCCGCAAGCCTTAGACAGAAGAGGGGGTAAATGTCCCCTTTTGTAGTTTTTCTTCCATATTTGGGAAACTAAGCATAATAGAGGCAAAGTCAATACTACAAAGTGAAAGAAAATTAAATTCCCTTCCAATAAAAGTTATAAAAGTAAACTAATTTACAAACATTAATTTTCTAAGGAAATACATTTTTTTTTCGATATTTCTATTCCCACATTTCTATTGCTCCCAGCAAAACTATGAGCATAACTTTTATTGGAAGGCAATTTAATTTTCTTTCACTTTGTGGTATTGACTTCTCTATTATGCTTAGTTTCCCAAATATGGAAGAAAAACTACAAAAGGGGACCTTTACCCCCCTCTTCTGTCTAAGGCTTGTGGCCCTGGGCTGGGGACTTTACCCCCCTCTCCTGTCTAAGGCTTGCGGCCCTGGGCTGGGGACTTTGAGTAGGTTATACATTAGATTAGGGTCCCCTCTACCACTATCACAGTACCTTGGGTGGCTTGCTTCGCAGCTTCAAAGAAATTATTCATTCATTAACCTCAAGTTCAAAGAAACACTACTATCACATACTACACAGTATAATAATAACAAAAATTATAAAAACAAAAAAAAAAAAGAATGCCGTAGTAATTTTCAATTTTCTCAAAAACTAGGAGACATAGAACCATTTAGTTTTCAGTTTTCAATTAAGAATTAATAGGAGTAGTGAACAATAAAATCCAATTCTGCATTTTATTTTACAATTTAAATAAAAAACGAAATGTTCAACTTTTTTTTTATATTTGAGTTAGAAAGTAATTTTTACAAAAACTATGGACATCAATAACTTAATTTGAAAATAAAATAAAAGAACGGAGTTCTGGCTTTCAAAAAAAGTAAATTATTTTGTTGTAAGTGTTGCTGTTGTGTTTTAATATTATTTTTTAAAAATATGCCTCTCCTCCCTAAAAGAGGGGAGAAAGAGCCCCCCTCTATGGCAAATAAATTTTGTATTGTGTTCCTTTAGAAAAAACGTTATAATTTTTTGGCGCCATATGAAAACAACTCTTGCTATTTAAATTTTGCCTAATTTAGTACACATCAACTTTTTCGTATAGTTTCGGATATATCAAAAAAAAAGTAAATTATAACTCCTTTCTTAGCTTCATGACATGATAAAACAACAGTGAATGAATGTGTATTAACGTTTTTTGTTTTTTTTTCAGGTAAATTGGTCAGAAAACATTCAATATCTAAGACAATAACAGGTTTTTCAGATTTGTTGACTTTTCTACCCCCCGCATCTCCTTTATTATTAACCCTAGAAAAAATGTGAATATATATTTTTATTGGCATCTCTAATTGAGTAGCACAGACTTTTCCGCTATTCACGAAAATCTAAAAAGGTGTACCTTTAACCCCCCTCCTGACTTTAGTTCGCGGCCCTGGGCTGGGGACTTTGGGTATGTTATACCTGGGGGTAACCCCTACCATATAAAAAAATAATCCATAGAGCACTATTTTTTGCAAGCAAAATTCTGTACTATAAATCCACTGTCTCAAAACAACCAATCAAATAATAATCTGTCTCATAACCAAAAATCAAATCCATTTCGTTCACAGTCTCAAGATATAAATTCAAATCAATAAAAATCAGAATCACTATATCCAAATTCTAAATCTTCTATGCCAATACGCGATAATTATTCCTTTGCAAAGATCACAAAATCAGTCTCAAATTCCTAAATCTTCTATTCCAAACCTAAAGTCAACTCATGAAAATCCTAAAAAAAAAATATCTACATATCCATTTAGAAACAAAGACGTGGAGTTGCCAAATTTTAACAAAAAAAGGGATAATGTAACCGCCAAACAATACTTTCATTCATCTTCATTAATTTCCTTTTTAACCTTTATATAATTCACAGTCATATGTTCATTAACTTTTACCTTTTGCATTTGATAAAGTTCACATTTACTTGATGTAAAATTATTAATAAGTATTAGTATGAAAATGTACAGAATTCGAAGAAAAAGATAGATAATTAAAAGTATATTTATATAACTATATATCTGTGTCAGTCTACTTGTTTCTTTTGGATTTGGAATCGTTTCGTTATCTTTACTTGGCATTGTAATTGGTTAGCTAGAAGCCCCTTCAGGCAACCAATCTCAGCAACACAACAGCACGAGGAAGTAATAACCACCTTCCTTATACGCTTTCTGAACAATTGACTTGGTATTGTGATTGGTTAGCTAGAAGCCCCTTCAGGCAACCAATCTCAACACCACGAGGAAGCAATAACTCATTTCATTACAAACTGGCGCACCAACTACAGGGCAACAACTACGACATTTAGCAAAATGCCACGAACAACTAAATCCAAGTCCACGGCTGCTGCTGATGCTGCTGCCTCCGATGAAGAGGAAGTTCTTAAAATATCGCAACGGCAACTATAGAATCTGATGCGGCGGAGCATAAGCCTATCCGTATGCTCGGAAAGGTTCCATGGAGAAACGGATGGCTAAAAATTGGACAATTTTCTGCAGGCAGTGGAAATTTTTAAACAAATAAAAAACATATCGGATGAAGATGCTTTGATAGAGTTGCCATTACTCTTCAGAGATTTCGCAATTAGGTGGTGGAAAGGCGTGAAGAATGAGGCTACAACTTGGAATCGGGCAATCGATTTAATGAAAAAACAATTTGCTCCCAATAGGAAAGCCCACGTAATCTTCAACCTAATCTTTAAACCAAACAGAAAAGAGGTGAGGCAACCGACATTTTCATTAGTGAAAAACGAGCACTAATTGCAGAGTTACCGTACACTCGATTTTCTGAGGAGATCGCTCTGGATATGATTTATTCACTTTTATTAGAAGTGATTCGCAAAGATGTGAGAAGAGAGCAGTTTACACGATTCGATGAATTGCTAACGCTATGTAGGAACTGGGAGCAGCTCTCAATAAATACAAGGCATCAACTCATGGAAGCACCAATCATCAAACAAATAGTAAGATGCAATAATTGCAATTACTGAGGACATAAGACAGAAGATTGTCGAAAATTGCAACAAAAGAAAGCAGGCGAATTACAGCCAACAAGAACACCTCAAAAAACGGAAGAAAAACCCCAAATATCATGTTTTGGCTGTGGTACAACTGGATTCTATAGAAGCAACTGTCCAAACTGCCGAAAGCCAGCTTCCAGCCAATCTTATAATCAGATTCAAAGCTTTAGAATTGCATCAAAAGGAGGTATACCAACAGTACCGTTTTCAACAAAAGGTAAGGAATTGCTCGCCTACATTGACACTGGAGCCTTGACCACTATAGCAGGCAACGATCTTTCTATGCACTTGAAAAAAACTGGACATAAGTTTCATAGGGTAAGTGCAAACGTTACGCTTGCAGATGGATTAGATACGAAAAAAGATATTTTGTGTACGACGTGTCGAATAATTATTGGGAATCGGTCAAAAATAATAAATATAAGCGTGTTACCAAAGAGACGAAATTCTATAACTCATATAGGAATCGATTTTCTCGAAAGTGCTGGAATTGTATTGAATCTCGCACAACGAACATGGTGCTTTGTTGACAACCCAAATGTTACGTTCGAGTATTATGACCACATCGAAAGGGAATTCCAATCACCAAGAAGCGACATCTCAACACCAATCTCTTTGTTGAATTGGGAGGACAATACAATCAAACCTATTTCTCCTCTTGGTAATACGCCAACTCAAATATGAAACATGTCCATAGACGAAACAAATGATGAAGTCCCGACGACATCTTCAGAAGGAACTGCAAGAGAGGAATTATATGACATGTTCCGCAATGCCCTTCCTTTGCACGTTCGCAGCCCAAATAACGACACATATTTTGAAAATGTATTTTTAAAAACGAGACGGCCGGACCCGGAAAGTAGATATGAAACTCTTTTTAAACCACCACACAGGATAAATCTCAACACCATTGAACTCCGCATTGAAGAGGGACGGCACCTGTCTCAGGAACACCGCACAATGCTTGATGCAATTTTAAAGGTGCATGAGAAAATTTTCTCCTGAGAAAATGGAGTACATGCAAAAGGAGTAGAGCATTACATCGACACCGGAAATCATCCACCGACCGCTTCACCACCATATAGACTATCACCAACTAGGAAAGACCAGTTGAAAACAGAAGTACAGAAGATGCTTCTACAAGGAATAATCGAACCATGCGACTCCCCGTGGGCTTCACCAGTAGTTATGGTACCCAAAAAGACGGGAGACATAAGAGCCTGCATTGATTATCGACAACTTAACGCTATTACGACACCAGATCGATACCCGCTGCCTAGAATTGACGACCTGCTGCACGATGCAAAAGCAACGTCGTACATGAGCACGATGGATTTACAATCAGGATATTGGCAAATAGCTGTCGCTGAAGCAGACAAAAACAAAACAGCATTTATAACCCCATTCGGAACATTTCGATTCAACCGAATGAGTTTCGGACTTCGTAATGCACCGGCTACGTTCCAACGTCTTTTGGATCGAGCAAAGGCTGGTTTAGGGGAAATGAACATTTTTGCATATCTGGATGACATCATTATTTGTTCACCAACTTTTAGTGACCACCTGGATGATCTTCAAAAACTATTCAGAAGACTTAATGAATACGGCCTCAAAGTCCACAGAGAGAAAAGCCGATTCTGCTGTGAAGAAATCAAATATTTAGGTCACTTACTCAAAAAAAATGGAATTAAAACTGACCCGGAAAAAACTTCAGCCATAGACAGTATGCATCCACCAAGGAATACCAAAGAAGTGTTGACATTTTTACAGACTAGCTCTTGGTATCGAAGATTTATTCCCAAATTCTCTGATGTGGGCAAACCCTTGAGTAACTTATTGAAGAAAAATGTTGCATACACCTGGACAAATGAACAACAAGAAGCTTTCGACACTCTCAAGAAGTTGTTAGTCACAGCACCCATTTTGCAGCAAGCCAATGAGAAAATGCCATTTTTATTAAAAACTGATGCTAGTAATTACGCCATTGGAGCAGTTTTGGTACAGGGGGAGGGAGCCGAGGAACACCCAATTGAATGCGCCAGTCGATTATTGACACCGGCTGAAAGAAATTACGCCACAACAGAACGTGAAGCATTGGCAATAGTATGGGCAGTGAACAAATTCAGAGGCTATTTTGAAGGCTCAGAAATAACATTACTTACCGATCATCAGCCTCTCAAATGGTTAATGTCACTTAAGTTGCCAACTGGTAGATTGGCAAGATGGGCTATGCAATTACAATCCTATGACCTTAAAATCAACTACATAAAAGGGAAAACAAACGTTGTAGCCGACACTTTGTCTCGCCCTCCATCACATTCATGTGAATTATGCAACATTCAAATAGATATTCCTACATGCCATCCTTCTGAAATACGAAATGGTCAACTTAGCGACCCGAAGCTTAAAGTTATAATTGATGCCTTTGAAGAAAGTAGCGGAATGGAAGCAGCGCCATATGCTACTCAAGGTTATATAATGAATAATGGAATATTATACAAATACGTGGACGATATTGAAGAAGCAGCACTGGTCATACCGGACTGCGAAAAAGAAAACATTTTACTCGCTCTCCACAAAGCCCCAACAGCTGGACATTATGGAATCGAGAAAACCAAGTCGAGAATAATACCTCATTTTTATTGGGAAGGTATCAATGGATACATAACGGATTTCGTTAAGAAATGCAACGAATGTCAAAAATATAAACCGTCTAATCAGAAACCAGTTGGTTTGTTCCAATCAACACCACTAAATCAGCGTTTCGAAGTGATCTCAGTAGACTTAGACCTCTACCACCCAGTAATGAATATCGTTGGATTTTTGTAGTGGAATATACAACAAGTAGATGGGTAGAGCTGTTCCCTCTTAAAGAAGCCACCGCTGAAAGTTGTGCAACTACTCTACTGAATGAAATTTTTCTTCGCTTTGGCATAGCCCGCCGAATAGTAAGCAATAATGGACCCCAGTTCATCTCAACAATCATGCAACATCTTACCTCCTGTCTTGGCATTGAACAAAGACTGACTCCCGTGTATCACCCACAGCCAAATGTAGTGGAACGAAAAACTCGGGATTTGAAAACACAGCTGGCCATACTGGTGGGCACAGAACACAGCACATGGAGTACACGGCTACCATCAATCCGTTTCTCGATGAATACTGCCGTATGCCAAACAACAGGCCAAGCAGCAGCATACTTAACGTTCGGAAGAGAGTTAAGGACACCAATTCACATAACGCACGATTTTAGTGCAATAGTGGACAACGAACATTTCGTCCCAGAAATAACGCCACAGTTAAAACAGTTGGCTAATGTTTTAGAAGACACCCGTCAACTCGAGAAGATAACCAAAGAGCGACAACTAGCATATGCAAATGCTAAACGGAAACCATCCCCTGCGTACACTTTAGGCGATGCCGTCTTAGTAACAACAAACGTGCTAAGTAGCGCTAGCAAAGGCATTACAAATAAATTTATTCCAAAAAGAGACGGACCTTACATCATAGTCAACAAAATTGGAGATACAGCATTTCAAATAGCACATCCAGACCAGGTAGATGTACCATTGGGAACATACCATGTCTCAGCGCTAACTTCTTACAACTCAAATGCCGATGGTATTGCAACGAAGCCCCAATATCCAATCAGAAGAAGAGGACGTCCAAAACAAACTATTATAGAGGCAGACTCAAACATTCATCAAACCGCTGGCAACTCGCCGAGACGTACTCGTAGCCAGAGGGGGAGACTTTAACCGCCAAACAATACTTTCATTCATCTTCAATAATTTCCTTTTTAACCTTTATATAATTCACAGTCATATGTTCCTTAACTTTTACCTTTTGCATTTGATAAAGTTCACATTTACTTGATGTAAAATTATTAATAAGTATTAGTATGAAAATGTACAGAATTCGAAGAAAAAGATTGATAATTAAAAGTATATTTATATAACTATATATCTGTGTCACTCTACTTATTTCTTTTGGATTTGGAATCGTTTCGTTATCTTTACTTGGCATTGTAATTGGTAAGCTAGGAGCCCCTTCAGGCAACCAATCTCAGCAACACAACAGCACGAGGAAGTAATAACCACCTTCTTCCTTACACGCTATCTGAACAATTGACTTGGTATTGTGATTGGTTAGCTAGAAGCCCCTTCAGGCAACCAATCTCAACACCACGAGGAAGCAATAACTCATTTCATTACAATAATGTTCCCCCTAAATCTAAATACGACAAAGACTATACATGGAAATCAAATATACCGCTCGGATAAATAATTTACAAGATTTCCTAAACGAACCATTGAGCTCTGATTAAAATAACTTTTATGACACCCATCCACAAACTCCTAAACATATACAAAATCATAAAGAAAAATCAAAACCTGTTGCTCATATAGGCTGTTTAAATAATGCACCTAGTTTCAAAAGCGAAATTAATATAACCTCTAAAGATACTGGGGCGTATTCATAGTCATTTTAGACCTGGGTCTAAGTTAAACATAGCTTTGGTTGAATTTTCGGACGTTGATTCAATTTTTTTAAGTTTATAATTTCAAAATATTTGAAGCTGTTTGTGTAGTACACTAAGTTAATTATCTTATAAAAATATAAAACCAACAATTTGTAATTAAAATCGATCTGTATTCATTGAGCCAAAATTGTTTTAAACTGTAGTTAAGTTAAACCTGTGTCTATCTGCGACTATGAATATGCCCCACTATCTCCAACCAAAACATTATGTTTTAGACACAGGTGCAAGCCTTAGTGTAATAAAAATAAATAAACTCAATAAAGAGCTTTGAGTTCATACTAACAATATAATTGAATTAAAAGGCATAGGTAACACTCCCACATCAACACTAGGTACAATTCTTCTTAATATTGAAATAACACCAGGCGTAAATCTGAAATACTTATTTCATGTAGTGCCTGCAAATTTTCCAATGAGCCAAGATGGAATTTTAGGTGAAGACCTATTTCGAAGTTTTAACGCTATACCAAATTATAAAGACAATACTCTAATATACCATTTCAAAGATAAAAGATACACAACAGATTTCATTAGTAAACGAAAGTCTATTACCATACCTGCTAGATCCGAAAAAATTATTAAATATGGACCAATTCGCGACCAACAAATCAAATATATTTTTCACAAGCAATTCACCCTCAAGTTTATACCTCTTCAGCTATAACTGAGCCTACAAACGGATATGTATGTATATCTGTACTAACGCCAAACAACGAATATGCCGTCTTACAAGATTTAAATTTGTAATTTGCAAATAGTAATGACTACTTTATTTATAATCTTAATTCATTCGATACTCAAACTCATATAGGCGACAGATTGAGTCAAATTCAAAACCAACTTTCACTAAATCACCTAAATAGTGAAGAAAAGAAATCGATTATTGATATCTGCCGTAATTAAAACCATTCATTTTTCCTCGATGGCGATACTCTGTCAACTACCTCTGGGATTAAACATCAAATAAAGACAAACCCAAATTTACCCGCAGTTAACATTAGACCATATTGATTAGCACAAATTCACACAAATGAAATAAAGAACCAAGTTAAAATGTTGCAAGATGAAATAATTAGACCAAGTTCAAGTCCATGGAATGCCCCCCTACTAGTTGTGCCAAAGAAAGGAAAACAAAAGTGGAGAGTAGTAGTCGACTATAGGAAACTTAACGAAGTGACTATCGCGGATGCGTATCCTATACCTAATATCGAAGACATCCTCGGACAATCAGGTGATTCAAAGTACTTCACAACACTGGACCTAGCCAGTGGATTTCATCAAATTGAAGTTTATGAGGAAGACAAAGAAAAAACAGAAGTCTATCTAGATGATATAATGATATACGGGAAGAACCTGGATGATCACAACGAAAATTAATTGAGGTATTTCAAGCTTTAGATAAGTACAATCTGAAGATGCAGTTAGACAAATGCAAATTCTTAGAAAAAGAAGTCATGTATTAAGGACATGTCATCTCTGAATCAGGTGTAAAAGCCGACCCAGAAAAGATCTCCGCAATACAAAACATTGGAGCTCCAAGAAACCAGAATGATATTAAATCCTTTCTTGGTTTAGAAGGATAGGTACTACAGAAAGTTTATATAAAACTTTTCTAAAAAAGCAACCCCCTAAACAAACTCCTGCGCAAAGATGTAGTCTTTAAATGGAATGCATTTTGCGATGAAACATTCACACTATTAAAACAAGCAATTATCGAACCCCCTATCCTACAATATCCAAACTTTGAAAAAACTTTTTATATCACAACTGATGCCAGCAATGAAGCTGTAGGTGCAGTATTGTCACAGAAAGATACCGATGAAAACGATTTACCTATAGCATTTGCCAGTAGAATATTAAATAAATCAGAAAAAAACTATTCTACCATAGAGAAAGAAGCTTTAGCAGTTGTTTGGGCAGTAACTCATTTCCGACCATACGTGTACGGTCGACACTTTGAAGTAATTACTGAACACAAACCACTTGTGTGGATGTTTAACTTTAAGGACCCTTCCTCGAGAATAATGCGCTGGCGTATTAAAGTTGAAGACTATGATTTTACCGTCCCTCATAAAGCAGGTCGTTTGAACACAAACGCAGACGCTCTCTCCCGTATAAAAACAGCTGAAGTCAATGTGCTAACACGCAGTCAGAGCAAAAACTCGCCAAATCAACAACAAGATGTAAGTCACAACATTGTCGAAGTGACACACCTTTAGGCGGTCATCAAGGAGTCAAACGTACACTCAAACGCATAAAAAAGTCATACAAATGGAAAAATATGTATGAAGATATAAAGAATTACATTGCGTCATTTGAACTTTTCCAAAAGAATAAGTTGTATGCACGTAAGAAACTACTCATTACAACAACAGCAAAAACTCCATTCGAAAGAATAGCTCTCGATATAGTGGGACCACTGCCTATAACCGAAAATGAAAACAATTACATACTGACATTCCAAGACGATCTAACAAAATGTTGCACAAGCCATAGCTATACCCAATCAAGAAGGAAGAACTGTGCCCGAAGCACTTGTTAAGAAAATAGTTTGTACTTATGGAATTCCTCAAACTATTCTCACAGATCAAGGGACAAACTTTACTAGCGAATTATTTAAAAATGTTTGCAAAATTTTAAAAATCAATAAGACCCAAACTAGTCCGTACCATCCACAATCAAACGGTGCCCTCGAAAGGTCACATAGAACATTAGTTGATTACCTCAGAAACTATGCAAGCAAAGATCAGTCAAATCAATAATTATCTGGAGTATGCCATATTCTGCTACAACACAACCCCACATTCCAGCACGAATTACAGTCCATTCGAAGTTCTTTTCGGCTAAGAAGCACCAATCCCTTCCACGCTGAATAGAAGCGTACAACCAACGTACAACTATGATGATTATTTCTCAGAAATGAAAGCAAAAATGCAAATTGGTTATGAGTTAATTCGCAGTAACCAAATAAAGGCTAAGGAGAAATCTAAAGCCTACTACGATAAAAATTCTAGTCAGACGAGCTATAAGTCGGTGACAAAGTATTAGTAGAAATCAAAAATCGATCTAATAAACAATTATCCCCAATGTTTCAAGGACCGTACGAAATAACTGAAGTATTGTTCCCAGAAAACTCAAGAATAAAAGTAAGCAGAAAAGAAAAAGTCGTCCACCATAACCTCATCAAAGACTATAACCAAAGAAACACAACACACACAGGGGCGTATACAGCTTTAGTTCTTGGGGGGGGGGGTCATGCCAAAAAAAATAACACAAACTAATATTTGTTAAAAGTCAAGTGCCTTATATTTTTTTTTTTCATACATATTTTACTGTGCGTAGCTATATAAAAGAAAAGGGAAAAAATCTTAATTAACTATACTAAAGGGTTTTCCAATAGGGACGGGTTGATTTTGACAGCTTGTGGCGGCCATATTGTTTCTTTTACTTTCGGTCAAAATATCCTCTTTTAATCAGTTACTACAGAAAAAATATCATGGTGAGTTACAGCGTCGAGCAACAGGTGCAAATGATGTTTTAGAGCAGTTAGAAGTTTTTCCCAATTTTGGTCGTAAAATCTTCTTTAGCGATGAGGCCCATCTTTGGAGGAATGGGTACGTGAAGCAAAATTGCCGGATTCGGGACGACACTAGGCCACGCGAGATTCACGAGGTGCCAATGCATCCAAATAAAGTTTCTGTTTTGTGTGGATTTTGAGCTGGATGCCTGGAGGCGTCATCGGTCCGTACTTCTTCGAAAATGATGCTGGCCAGGCCATCACCATCAACGGCGATCGCTATAGGTCGATGATCACCAACTTCTTGTGGCCTAAATTGGATGATATGGACACTGAAGATATATGGTTTCAACAGGATGGCGCTACGTGCCACACAGCTTAAGACACAATCAATATTCTGCACGAGCGGTTTCATGGCATGGTTATCTCGCGCCGAGGCGACGTGAATTGGCCACCAAGATCGTGTGATTTAACCCCTTTGGACTTTCTTGTGAGGATTTTTTAAGTTGCAAACTGTTGTTTATTTTAATAAAAGACGTTGTTTAATTATAATATTTTATTTAATATATAAATCTTAGTAGCTAAGAGAAAGCACAAGTTGTCTGGTCGGAGGTTAGAGCAAAAAGAGATCGAACTTTGGACTCAATCACATTATGAAATAGATAAGGAAGTGTACAGAAAATTATGTCACTTAAAGGTTACAACACAAAATCTTATGTTATCGAAATACTTAACACAAACCACCTCGACCCTCAAAGACAACATAATCGATGCCATCGGTCAAATTCAGCCTGATTTATGCGCCAAAGTCATCGAAAACTGAATCCGAATCGAATCCGCGCCACCCAGCGAAGACGGGGCGGCCATTTGAACGATGTTATATTACTATAATAGGGCTCTCAAATAGAGATAAAACCTTATTGATATCTTGTTTTATTCAATTTTAAAATCGACCCGCCCTTAATGGGAAACCCTATGTATCATACATTACCTTTGTTCAAAATAAGTTAAAATAATTTAAAATCGTTCATATCCTGGAAAAATATATCGTACCTTAACTCATTTAATTTCAAGACAGTTAAGAATCAAAAGTCGGCGTGAAATAGCAGTCTACGAATGTAATTTTCACTACGCAAAGTTAGGCAATTTCGTGGAAAATATATATTTCGAACTGCCAAAGCCAATTCAAAATGCAATGAGCTACCTATACAAAAAAATTAACAAATTTAAGACGAAAACACTTTTTTGGTATTTGCAAAGTTAACTCATTTTTGGTTCCAAAGAAAATTAAAATAAACAACTGAGTCGAACGAATCTTTATTAGCTGGACCAGTGACCGTGCTCTTCGTTTTTATTTCTGACTGTTACATTTTTTATTTCGGAGGGCCTCAGCAACAGCATACAGCAATCTCTAGTTGCCTGACCAAAAAAAATCAGTTAAGCTAGCTGTCAAAATACTGAGGAAAAAATTTTTGGATTCGCTTGATCATTTGTTTTGAATTTTATTCAGAATTTATTTTAATCCTATCAAAGTTTTTATTTCAGCGAATTGAAGTTGCAGGAAAAATTGGTAAAATATCATAGATACTGTGCACTGTTTTCTGTTTCTTAATTTTAGTAAATAGATATCTATAAGTATTCACTACTGAAAATGAAAACAATAGCTCTGATTTTCAAAAATGACCACTTGTGTAAATTGCTCTTTTTACAATAGTGGATAAACTAAAATACATTACATATTCGTATTATAATTGAATACAAAGATTCTTTTTCGTTGCGTTTCAAGAAAAGTGTGAACAAATTTCACGAGTGATTTTGATATGTCTCTGGTTTGAAAAAAATGTATGTCTCTAAGACTGCCACCGATGGAAAAGTGAAAGGCACCTTACAAAATAAATATGTACATCAAATATACCTAATCTTTTTTATCTTTCTTACCAGTAAGAAATAAAAATAATGGACAAATATGTTAAATTCTACGAGCCTAGTCGCTTTTCGTCAATAATTCCATCCGACTGGTCAAACGGTTCACCGCAAGGAGTTCCAAAAAATCTCCTTTACCATAGCTATTGGCTTTTGCATTATGGGATTCATAGGTTACTTTGTAAAAGTAATCCACATCCAAACCAATAACAGTGTTGTTCGATCGTAAATGTTGAATAAGTGCAAACAAAATCCTTTCATAATAGGTTTTCATCATAGTTTTATATATTTATGTCTCTTATCGTTAACATTAATATTTTTTGGTTAGAATAACTATAAATCGAAAGTTGTCACGTTTTTGCTTTTAAAAATAATCTGTCATACAGAAATCAAACAAAACAATTTCTGTATGTGTTCTATAATGTGTTTAAAGATTTTATTTTCAGAAAAAAAAATGTTCTTTTTTTGAAAATCCGATTAGTTTTTACTTTACTGAGTGAAAATTTGGTAACTTTGATTTCCGGACTTTGATTTCTGTTTGATTTAACAGGTTTTGGCTGTCATCTCAAAACGGAAACTAGCCTATGCATATATTTTAGGATTTGAATGTATTATAATATTATGATATTATCATATCAATCGAAAATCCTACTAGCTTTCTAAGTAACCAACTTTCTTTTTTTTTCTATATGGTTACTAAATAATTATTTCAGATCAACAAAATAATCTTGATTTCTCGGGGGGGACATGACCCCGTGACCCCCCCCCCCTGTATACGCCGTTGAACACACACAATAATTTAAACACACTCAAACTCAATTTAAAAACGCACCATACATAAGTATAAAACTTCAACACTCATACAATATAGGTGCTGTTCTCATTTTCAGTAAAATCATAAAACCATCTTAATATCTGACAGTGAAATTCTGAGTGTACACCCTTGTATATAAAATCCATAGTACTATCATGGACAAAATTTTTTAGGGCGACCCACTGCCTGTGGTGGCGCCACTTTAGCTCGCGGAGAATTCCATTTTTGGGAGACAATTTTCGGCGGAGACTTCCATTTTTGGGAGACTTGCATTTATCGGAGAATCGAAACTTATGTAGTTAGAGCAGGAGAAGTGTATTTTTTTCGATTCTAATAAGAATCAAATGGAGTAAGCGATATTACCAATTGAAGGTTTTTTTTAAACGTCTATGATGAGAAAAAGGTGAAGAGAATGACAAAAAATTGTTCGTATCCTCTTTTATTGAATGTGCAAAGTATTTTTTTTTTTTTTTCTTAATTTACTGATATGATATATGCGAGAAGAACAAGAGAAGTAGAGAGTAGACATAAATTATGTTAGTCGTTTGCGTCGTCGTTGTCGTCGTCGTCATCAACCTTGAAGCAAGGAATATAGTTTTTTTTTTTTGTGGGAAAGAATAATGCGTATAGGTATACCTACATTCGTATATTATCAAGGGTAGGTTGATTTTAATGCGGGAAAGAAAAATAAAAACAAATTTCCTGTTTTTGGCTTGAAATTTGTTTGTTTGATTTTCAGGGTAGGTAGGAGGTAGGTAGGTTTATTTGGTCTGACTTTGCATTCACAATTTATTATACTAGTAGGAATGTAGGTTGGTATGAAGGTACCTACCTAGGTAACTTTTAATTGTTTGACACTAGAGTCTGTCAATGTGGTGGTTTCAGCCAGTGGGCGTTATCATAGTGGGTAGGTAGGTTTTATAAGTTTTAGTTGTCAGATAATTTTTTTATTTGAGTGTATGTTAGGTAGGTACCTACCTAGCAGTTTTTGAAATATATACCTAGCTACGCCATGTACCTACAACATTGTTCGTTTAATTAAAACTGCCTATAGGTATGTATACTACATAGGTATGTAGCTTACATTTTTATTTTTCAAATCAACCAGAAGTAGAAAATGAATGTAAATTGCAAGATGGATAGTGCACTGAAAATTGAATTATACACAGCTATAGGTAGGTATGCACATACTTATATGTATACAGGAGGGTGTCCGGTAATTCATAACCCATACTTTGGCATGTGATTTTTGGTCATATTCTAAGAAAAAAATTGTTTTATAGTAAAGTCTGATTTTCAACATTGACATCATTTTTTGAGGATTTAAAAAAAGGCAAACTTTGGTGTACCCTAACCCCTGTTAAGGTTAATTTCTCTGTCAGTGCTAATGGTAGGGACCTCATTTTGGACTTTTTTTAGTTAGAAATAACTAGCCTTTAAAACTACGTTTAAGTTAAGCCGATATGTGTTTAGGGTTGCTCGACATTTAATTTTAAATGGTGTTCAATTTTTCTTGCCCGAGCAAAATTTTGAATTTGAGGTAAATTTTTTATTCAAAAAATGCTTAATAAATAAAGTATTATTATTTTTATTTCAGAAGATTGAGGTCAAAATTTATTTGGGCAAAGTTCAATATTAACTAATGAATTTTAGGCAAATGGTGATGCCATTGAAAAATATTTTACTCAGTAAAGTTAGTGGAACTATAAGTCAATGTTTTAATGCAAAATTTGTAAAAAAAAAACGAAAATCAATTGTGGACAGGATGAGCAAAAAACTGGTTCAAAGAAAGATTTTTTTTTTTATTTCAAAAACTAGCCGTTACTCGAGAACTGCTATGATTCGGTATGGAAAAGTTACCAAATTTCTCATAGGGTATGCCCTGGCCTTTCACCAGTTCTTGGTTTGGACCATTGTTAATGGGACACCCTGTATATGTACCTAGGTAGGTACATATACAGATCTATCTTGATCTCAATTTATTTTTAAATTTTGGTACACACGAATTTGATTTCGGTATATTTGTGTTTACCGAGGCTTTTCTTTGGTACGCGGTACACAGCGTTAATTTTCGGTACTGTCCCGGTCGTTTTGGTACAGGACCTTAGGTATATCTATACTTTTAAAAACTAAAAATCTTAAAACAACTTTTCTGAAAAACAATTTTAAAAAGTGGGAACACCGGGATGAAACGCCAATTTGTATGGACTTAAGCCCGTTAAAACCTATATTGAATCAATTTTAAAAATACTTTTTTTTAACAATTACCTTAAACTAAAGAACAAAAATTGGAAAAAAATTTATCAATTTTTTTTTCAAAATTTTACTTGACTAAATACTATTTTTTCTTTATAAACTGCTTCAATTAATTTTTAGTCAAACACTTAAAACTAGAAGATCATTTAAACATTATAATCCAGGAAAATTAGACATAAATTCCTACAAAGTTCGGAAAAATAATATACAGGGTTTTTGAATGAGCTTTTTTATGGTGTTATGAATTTTTGAGTAAAAGCCCCATCGATCCTAGCTCCGCGTCTATTAAAAGGAGGGGGTAAAAGGTCACGAAGAATGGTATTTCGCTGATTTTGATCAAACAAAAATCGTCGACCAATGAAACATGACGTTAATATTTCAATTTATTATTGAAAATTAGGATCAAAAGCGTGCCTACAAATATCTGGATTGAAAGGGTGTTTTAAAGGTAAGGGGAGGTTGCAGAATTATGAATGGGGTGTGGATTTATATTGAAAAAAGTTTATAAAATAGTGTCAATGAAATTGTGAACAAATGTGATATTTGTCATGATAACGAAGTCATGAAGAGTGTAGACGGAGACGGGTGGTTTTTGAGGAGGGGTCAGGGGGTATTCAAACCACAAAAAATTATTTTGAGGTAACCTACGCATATGGCACATCGTTTGTCCACTTTTCTGCACAATTTCACTGACACTATTTTATATACTTTTTAATTATAAGTCCACACCGCATTCTTCAATCTACAACCCCCCCCCCTACTATAAAAACACCTTTCACCCCAGATATTTGTGAGCACGCTTTTGAAATATTTACGTCATGTTTCATTAGTCGACGATTTTTGTTTTTTTTTTTTTTTTTTCTATATTTAGCGCGTGCAAAAGGGGTTGTGACTACCCTTAAGATGATATACACAGCACGAGCGATTAGGTAGATTGGAGGGGATTTAAAAGGAGATACCGATGCACATTGGTTTTGAACGTCTGTAGATCACAATGGGAGGGGAAAATTGAGCTGGGTAGAGCATTCCACATTCGAGTAGTGCGACTAAAGAAAGAATCTCTGTACTTAACAGTACGACCGAAATTGGGCTCAAGGGTAAACTGATGGGCATTCCTAGAAGCGCGAGTATTACGGTTGAATTGTTTAAGGGGAGGAATGCAAGTGGCTATTTCACTAGAGCATTGTTTATGGAAATAGCGGTAAAATAACGAAAGACATGAAACATTTCGACGGTGCTCAAGAGATGAGAATGTTTCCGTTATAGTTCTTTCACCTATCATTTTAAGAGCTCTCTTTTCAATTCTATCCAATAAACTCAAGTGGGTTATTGGAGCACCTGCCCAAATGTGAGAGTTATACTCAAGTTTTGGACGAATAAAGGTCTTGTAGATCACAGCCAGATCAGAAGGGGAGACAAATTTCTTGCATCGACGGAGAAAACCTAAACACTTAGCAGCATTTTTGGCGATGTCGAATATGTGATCGTTCCATAAAAGGTGGTCTGTGACACACATACCGAGGACTGAAAGCTTTTCGGTTTCCTCAATGCAAGTGCCACTCATGGGTAGTGGCATGGGGGGTGGGTTTCGTTTTAACGACAGTAGACAGCATTGAGTTTTTGAAGCATTAAATTCTACACGATTTTTTATTCTTCAATCTACAACACCCTCCCCCTACTATAAAAACACCTTTCACCCCAGATATTTGTGAGCACGCTTTTGATCCTATATTTCAATGATAAATTGAAATATTTACGTCATGTTACGTCAAAATCAGCGAAATACCATGCTTCGTGACCATTGACCCCCTCTTTTTAATAGACGCGGAGCTAGGATCGATGGGGACTTCTACTCAAAAATTCATAACACCATAAAAAAGGTGATTCAAAAACAAAAACCCTGTATATAATTTTTGTATTTTATAACCTTTCATTTGATACTTCCTTTATAAATATCAAAAAATAATTGCCCAAGTTATGGCCACTTACGAGTATTTTATGTATGGGTATATAATTGTGTATCACTAGTTTTTTTTTTTAATTTTTTTAAAGCGATAAAAATCAAATTTTGATTTTTTTATTCAAACGCCGCCACTTTGTTCCCGTTAGATTAACAAATAGAAAATTATTTACATACTTACTAGTAGGTAGCAGGTCGCCAAAGGCGCTATGTTATTTAATGTGAGTCAGGGCTGAGCGTAAATACCTATATATGTATGTATATAAATTAGTTGACTACCTCACGCTTCACTTAAAAAAAGAAGTTATTTTAAAGATGTGGCAACGCTTAAAATTTTACTCAATTTAGGCTTGTGAAAGTTAGTTTTTTTTGTAAAAAGTTAATTTTTTCCTTGTACTAAATTTAATTTTTTAAATAACGTTAATTTTTTTTGTAAAAACATTTTTTTTTTTTTTTGTAAAAAGTTGATTTTTTTGTTAACAAGTTAATTTTTGTTTGAAAAAAAGTTAATTTTTTTTTGTAAAAAAATTAATATTTTTTGGTACAAAAGTTAATTTTTTTCCTCAATAAATTTTAAACAAAAATTTAGGCACATTTTAAGGCTTATTTTAATAGGTATCTTAATTTGAAAATTCCTTCCAGCAGAAATGAAGTTAGGATTTTTTAAAACTCCAATTAGAAAATTGGTACACGATTGTCGACCATGAACCAAACAGAGAATTTCAAAGAAATTTCCCCAATTTTTAATTACCAAGAGTAACAATTTAGGTAATACCTAGATGCCCTTAAGACTCAACAACATGGTCACATAGTGGTAAGTTATAAGTTCAAATTTCTCACTCAAAATCCTAAATAATGGTAGCCATCATTCCTATTAATTTCAAATTTCTAAACTAACACCTTAAAAAGACAAAAATCAGCGAAAAATAATCATACACATTCAATTAAAATTTGGGTAGGTCTAGGTACCTACCTACCTACAAGTTTCTTCCTAGATATTAATACAAATTATATACAACCATAACTGGGTTAAAATAAAAAAGCGACATACATAGCTAACTACCTACCACGAGCCATACTCATCAAAAGAGTGCATCGCCATCAAACTCATAAATTATTGCATCACTCATATTCTAACCAACAGACCTAAATATCTAGAAAGCAAAAAAAAAACAATCTACCTACCTATTATGCCTTCACCTTCACGCGCCCCGCGCCGCCGCCGTCACCTTCTTCAATGCAAGTGCCACTCATGGGTAGTGGCATGGGGGGTGGGTTTCGTTTTAACGACAGTAGACAGCATTGAGTTTTTGAAGCATTAAATTCTACACGATTTTTTATTCTTTTTATTCTTCAATCTACAACACCCTCCCCCTACTATAAAAACACCTTTCACCCCAGATATTTGTGAGCACGCTTTTGATCCTATATTTCAATGATAAATTGAAATATTTACGTCATGTTACGTCAAAATCAGCGAAATACCATGCTTCGTGACCATTGACCCCCTCTTTTTAATAGACGCGGAGCTAGGATCGATGGGGACTTCTACTCAAAAATTCATAACACCATAAAAAAGGTGATTCAAAAACAAAAACCCTGTATATAATTTTTGTATTTTATAACCTTTCATTTGATACTTCCTTTATAAATATCAAGAAATAATTGCCCAAGTTATGGCCACTTACGAGTATTTTATGTATGGGTATATAATTGTGTATCACTAGTTTTTTTTTTTAATTTTTTTAAAGCGATAAAAATCAAATTTTGATTTTTTTATTCAAACGCCCCCACTTTGTTCCCGTTAGATTAACAAATAGAAAATTATTTACATACTTACTAGTAGGTAGCAGGTCGCCAAAGGCGCTATGTTATTTAATGTGAGTAAGGGCTGAGCGTAAATACCTATATATGTATGTATATAAATTAGTTGACTACCTCACGCTTCACTTAAAAAAAGAAGTTATTTTAAAGATGTGGCAACGCTTAAAATTTAACTCAATTTAGGCTTGTGAAAGTTAGTTTTTTTTTGTAAAAAGTTAATTTTTTCCTTGTACTAAATTTAATTTTTTAAATAACGTTAATTTTTTTTGTAAAAACATTTTTTTTTTTTTTTGTAAAAAGTTGATTTTTTTGTTAACAAGTTAATTTTTGTTTGAAAAAAAGTTAATTTTTTTTTGTAAAAAAATTAATATTTTTTGGTACAAAAGTTAATTTTTTTCCTCAATAAATTTTAAACAAAAATTTAGGCACATTTTAAGGCTTATTTTAATAGGTATCTTAATTTGAAAATTCCTTCCAGCAGAAATGAAGTTAGGATTTTTTAAAACTCCAATTAAAAAATTGGTACACGATTGTCGACCATGAACCAAACAGAGAATTTCAAAGAAATTTCCCCAATTTTTAATTACCAAGAGTAACGATTTAGGTAATACCTAGATGCCCTTAAGACTCAACAACATGGTCACATAGTGGTAAGTTATAAGTTCAAATTTCTCACTCAAAATCCTAAATAATGGTAGCCATCATTCCTATTAATTTCAAATTTCTAAACTAACACCTTAAAAAGACAAAAATCAGCGAAAAATAATCATACACATTCAATTAAAATTTGGGTAGGTCTAGGTACCTACCTACCTACAAGTTTCTTCCTAGATATTAATACAAATTATATACAACCATAACTGGGTTAAAATAAAAAAGCGACATACATAGCTAACTACCTACCACGAGCCATACTCATCAAAAGAGTGCATCGCCATCAAACTCATAAATTATTGCATCACTCATATTCTAACCAACAGACCTAAATATCTAGAAAGCAAAAAAAAAACAATCTACCTACCTATTATGCCTTCACCTTCATGCGCCCCGCGCCGCCGCCGTCACCATTATCTTCTTGCACACAAGACACCCAAAGCTGTAAAAAAAAAACACCCCTTCCTAACCGCACAAAACTCAACAAACCAAGGAGAATACCCAAAATTTTATTTCCCTTCTACCTATTCCACTCTAACTGTTATAAATTAGGCTATTCCTTTCCTATTCTTGCAAATAATTCTCCACAAAATTCAAATGTCTCCGTGAGATAGGGTTGTGGAATTTAATGAAATTCTTTTGCCCACTGAATGAAGATGTCAGTCCATTCGACATTCACCATGATAGCACTATGGATTTCATATACAAGGGTGTACACGGTACACCCATTTTGTAAAGCAATAACAAAAGAAGTTTACCTCCTGGTATCAAATACCATATACAACTCCTATTTAATACTTTTTAGACGAAGCAACCATACCCGAAAACATAATAATTCCAAACAATTTATCCCAATAGTCACCTCGTACCACCCATATAGAAAAACTGGATTTAGATAATTATAGCGTTAATATAAAAGATTTGATAAAGAAAAATAATTTGTTATTCAATGTCACACATGAACATGCTCACATTTCCGTTTCTATCATTTGTATTTCTAGTGTAATTGAAGCCTTATATTATGTAATATTTAAAAAAAGTATTAAAATAAAATAAAGTTTTCAACAGAAAACACAAACAATTCTGATTCCGAAATAAATGTAACACCTGACGTTTTATTTTTTAACACCACATTTATTATTCAAAAATAAAGTCATTCACAATGTAATAAGAGTGAGGCAATATGGATTAAACCGTGTGCCTACTTATGTATATATATGAAAAAAAATGTATAAATGTATGTATAATAAAAAAAAAAACATTGTGATGATAATCTATTCGTCATTTTCTTGCGCATTTTAAGCCGAAAGATCTCACTCTTTGCCTCGTACGCCTTACGTATTTTAAGGAGGGAGGATTGTTGTGCCCTAAAACCAGAGGCCACACAAAACTCAACTCAATTCCCACGAATCGCTTTGACATAGTTCGATTACGACCAAGTGTTCCGCATGTGTTATGCATCATTATATAATGGTAAACAATAGGAACGGCAATCGAACTATGTCAACCATTACAATCCAACACAGTAATATGATACAGGATCATATTGCAAGCAAAAGCAATACTGATTACTGACCCATCGTAGTTCAACTATGTCAAGTTCGTCATATGCCCCTTCAAGCAAAATCACGGACCCAAATTTCTCGGTTCACTTGGGACTCCAAAAAAAATGAGTGTCTCACACACAATAACAAATTTTCTGTGAACGCATGTAAAAAGAAAGAGAATCGAGAGTATTTTTTTTAAGCAACGAGAAATAGAGAGAGTATAGGCGAAGTATACAATCATTTTTCCTTAATTTCCACCACTTTTTTTTTAGTTCAGTTTCGTTGGTAGCGTGGCGAAGACGGTTGCTATTTTATCTCTTTAACTTTGAAAAATTTTCAATCAGAAATGCAAGTTTCTATTTATTAAATGTTAATTTATATTTGTGGAAATATGTCATGTTTATTAGTGCGAAATAGTCTTCAGAAAACCTTTTATGAATGATAAATAAAAAAAAACTCTTGAAATGAAAAAAATCTGTTTGTTTTATTTGTGTAGGCAATGGAGAAACTGGGCTAGATGGGAAGTATTTTTTTAAATACATTTGGGTTGGGTATGCCTCAATTCATTAATTTTTTTTGGAACCATTTTAGATTCCATTTGGTTTCGGTTCTCCGAGTATGGTGAATTGAAAAACTCTCTCTCTCACAATACATTCACATAATGGCTCCGTGGTGATTCTAATTTCCATACTAATTTGAGCCACAAAACGCAGTTTTTCGATCCGTATTTGGATCCGAATGCGAAGCCGTCCATACGTTGTTTGATACGTTTGCGGACCGTAGCGTAGAAAATGAGTAGAATTGAAGTCACTCTCATTTTGAACTTAAAGCAAATAAGTTTGTTTTCTTGTGTTCTCGTTGGAACACAACATATGTATGTACTTGAATAATTGAAAACTGAATTGTCAAATAAAACAAACCAAATGAGAAAACAAAAGTCAACAAATTCAAATCAAAGTCTGACACGCAATTGTGCTATTTTGGAATAAAGCTACGATGACATGTTATCACTCAATTTTTAATGAAAAAATTCACTTCTGATAACATAAAATATACTTTTAAAATTTAAATGAGATCAAAACGAGCTTATTTTCCTTCGAGTGTATTTTCCCCAACAGCACCATTATAATTCGTAGGAGGTGCACTTGGTCTATCGTGGAACTTTTATTTCTAAATCCAAACTGATGGTTTTGAATAAGTCTTGTTTCTTCTGTTGTTTTGCTAAGCCTTTTCGGGAGCAGTTTTTCGAATACCTTTGCCGTGATTGGTATAAGCTATATTGATCTGTAAGGCTACACGTACATTGGTGCGACAAAGCTATGCGATGCGAAAAACGTTTGCGCGCGAGAAAAATATTTACATTTTTTCTAATATGTGTGCGTACAGTGAAGCGATATTTGATGCGAATTTTTCGCATACCTATCGCAAGCTTCTCGCTCACAAACTCTTCTGACCAGTTTTTCAAGCGAGTTTGTGCGAGTATGACATATTGTTTGTTTTGACGTTTAAAGAAAACAAATCAAAAGAGTAAAATATTAATATTTCAGTGCTTTAATAATAAATATAAATTTTCATTTAAAAATTCATCTTCTTATGATGAATCCATATTATTGACACTAAACAAACGAGCAACACAGCCGCACTAAATCGCTTTTACTGTGCGCGCTATGTCGCATCTCTAATCGCTTGTCGCATCGCTTCTTGCATCGAATCGCTTTGTCGCACCACTGTACGCGTAGCCTAAGACGTTAGTTTTGTTGGAGGCTTACCAAGATATAACAATGACTTATTACATTTGTGGCACATTTTCTAAGTATAAAAGCTGAGGGTACGCGTTTATTATGAATTGGAGTATTTTCAGGGCTATTAAGGGATTTATTTCAAAACTAGATCATTTATTAGATCGTATCCTGGTATCTATCAGGCTTCTTACTCCCTTGAGTGTGAGGAAAGGGATTTCATTTTCGTCGATCTGTAGGTGGATTAGCTGAGAATAGCTTCAAAAGATTCGAATTTCAAAAGATGCTCTTGGGATTCCAATTCATTTGCTTTTATTGGCGAGTTTTGTGAGTGGAGAAACAGGCCACCTGGTGTCGGTGTCCAATTCTCATAAAGAGAGGAATTCGCATTCAAATTGTGAGTGACTCTGCAGGTAAGAGTCAAGGTACCGGATATATATTTTATAAATTATAATAGAGTACAATACCTGACCCAGCAGTTTTTAACCCCAAATTTGATTTTTACTTTCTCTAGATATAGTAGTAAGGGTAACCGGGGTTAGTAGGCTCTAGTCAGGGACAAGTAGACTCACCGCTAATAACTTCAAAACAAAACAAATTCTTTCAAGTTTATTCTTGTTATAACATCAATCACAGCTACCTGATTAGTTTCATGTTGTCTTTCGTTGGTGTCGCATGTCATTCAGAAGATATCACAAAAAATCATTTTTTGGCTTCCGTGAGTAATTTTTTTTGTTTTCTTATTTCGTAAGGGTGTTTGTGTTAAACGTAAAATTTTTTTTAGAAACAAGAGCAAGCGAGTGTGTGGATTCTTTACATCTGATAGTTTTATTTTAATGTGTTATCTGAGTACCGAAAATATCATTCTGAGCTGTAAGAACGATCGGGGTAAGTTGACTCATTTTTTGTTGTTGTAATTTCTAGAAAAATGAGAACATACAAAAGAAAAACGACAAGAGGGGCGACTGATATAACAGTTTAAGACCGTTTATTTATTGAATTTAATTATTTAATTTATTTATTTAATTTAATTTATTTTGTTTTATTTTTATTTTTTTATATACCACAAGAAGTGGCTTTATGTTTTGTGTATAATATTAATTATTTGTATTATTGTTATTATTGTACTATTCGTACTAGAATGTCAGCTTATTAGGCTTGACCATTCTTTATTCCGTCAATTTCATTGAATTTTTGAACAACAACAACAACTTAAAGGCGCTACCACCAATTGTTTGGCTGGAGATATAGCTTTTTCGTGCTTTGCGACTTTTGCACTCATCAGTCTCCTTTTTGTGGTGCTGAGCTTTAGGTAGGTATGTAGCAGTGGCGTGGCGTCCATATAACACGATTCCTACCGTCTTTCCTTTTAAAACCTGCACGAAAAATACTATCAAATAAACATGACCATAAACTATGCAACCCTACCAATTTGAATTATAAAATTCGCACAAAAACACAAACATAAGCTATCGAATAAACACCGTCAATTCATTCTTCTCTTCGCTCTTTGCTCAACTGCTGAACAAACGCTCTCTTTGAAAGAATTAATTTAGAAATAAAACACGTCTTTCAATGAGAAAAAAATAAGACGCTGTTCCTCGTGTTATACTGGCACTTGGTATGTTTGCAATGGAATGTTTTTTATTCCTTTGCTTGACTCCGTTTCTCTTTATTCGTTCTGTTGGGTGAAAAATAACAGGCTCTTCTTCGACTTATTTGCTATGAAAGTTGTTAAATACATTTTCTATTTTTGTTTGCTTTTTGTTTGGTTAAGCTAAGTATAGTCCAGGAAAGATTTAAATGCGTAATTTAATATGGGTCAGCGGTGAAAAATGAATTCATAAAATATTATTTTAGGCATAATTGCAGAATTTCATCTCCTACAGCATATCAAAAATCTCTCAAAATCACAGCAGTGGCTTTTGATATAAAGGCATTTAAATAGGGGCAAAGGGAAGAAGATATGGTTTGTCAATCTGAAACATTTGGTATGGTTAAATGTAAGAATATGACACATGATTTAAGGGCACTTTTTAACGCTGGATCTAAAAAAAAAAAACTATTCTTTTTTATGGGACTTTTTTAGAACGACAAGTTAAATATTAAGAAAAAATGGTAGATTTGGAATAAAAGTTTCATTGGGGTGTTGATAAACAAGAATCAAAAGACTTCCTAAAAATACCTGTAGTAAAATAGTGTTTATTTAGTTAGTTGTGAAGTTGAAGGTTTTGTTCTTTATTTTTTTCTTTTATTAATGACAAGTCGTTTTAATGAAAGGCCACTCTATGCGTCCTATGAAAATAGACTGCGGAAGAGTTGTTTTTTAACTAATTTTAATGTATTTGCTTGTTTTTTTTTTTTGTTCCAAAAAACAAAGAGGTAAGTTTTGTTTACTTTCGCTGATCAATCATTTTCGTTACGTCTTCCCATTTCAAATTATTGACGCCACGCCACTGGTAGGTAGAGATGGCAGTCACAAGCTTCCTCGCTCGACAACCCAATTAACGCTGTAATGCGCCGTTTTGATACCATAACTCGTTTGACCTGTGGATTAAAAGAACATTTTTTAAGATAATGAGGATATTTGGTGATAGGTCTCCCAACGGATCATCGCCTACGCCTGAGCTCGGCTGCACTATGCTACGCTAAGCAATTTGCTGATTTGCCCAGGACGCATACGATCTGATCCCTTAGGGTGATCATCTAGTCGCACACTCGGATATGCTAATCTCTGTACACCTCCGTCTGTTTGCACAACATGACTTGTGGTTACCAGAGAAAGTATCACCCGCCTGTATGACCAGACGCTTTTATTGGATTAAGACCAGTGTTGTCACTTTACCACAATTGTGGTAGATCTACCACTTTTTTTGAGCAATTTTCAAATCTACCACTTCTACCACGATAATCAAAAATTCTACCACTTTTTATCAGCCATATAAAAATCAAGGAATTCCTTTAAATGCATAAAAATTTCTAAGGAAATTAAAAAAAAAAAAAAAAACATTTATTTTTTTTTCGAAAAATCTTATAACACCTTTTTCTTTAAGGCAAGTATGCAGATCGCGCTAAATTCTAGCTACCACTTAACTCCCCAAACATTGGCTTAACTCCAAGCTAAATGTCACAGAAATCAGCTGAATGAAAACAAAAAAACAACTATACCAAAATGATTGTTTATAAAATGCAAATATTATTTTGTTTTGTCGAAATAATTTATAGATGATTATTTATTGAGTTTTTGTGTCACTATTGTACCTTAAGTCTGATCCACATCTGTGTCGTGTGTTGTGTTGTGTGTCGCTATCGCTACAATGTATTTCATTTGCGTAGAACCATATTTGTCTCGTGTGTTGTGTTGCAGTGTGGCGCATAAAATACATGGACTGACAGCGACACACGACTCCACAACACAACACACGACACAGATGTGGATCAGGCCTTTTACTACGTTTTCATTATATGCCGTTTTCACTGGGCCAAATGAGGTAATTTTGTTGCAAATTTCCAAATGAGATCCGAAATTACCTAATTTCCCATACAAATTCACATTTCGAAATGAGGCAATTCCAACCTCATTTGCACGAAATTAGGTTGGAAATTAGGTGAATGCATCCAGCGGGAATCAGTTTCAGAAGCTCTTAAAAGCTTTTGCATGAAAATATCAATACACTATATACCCAACAACATAAAACAGAAAGAGAAAACAACAAAAATAAACGGCTTACTGCCATTCCAAATTCAAAATGAAATGAGATAAATAAATAAATAAAATAAATAAATCGGGTGGCACAACGGCTCATGAAGAACCAGGGCCTAGTGACTAACAACTCGCAACCATTCCTGTGTGCGCCTTTCGACAGGAATGGAAGGGACCTACAATTTTATGCCGAATCCGAACGGCTAGACGAGAAGCACTTATTCGTGACAAGTGATACTCTTGGAGGATTTGTCAATTCCTCGCAAGAGGCAGTAGCCCTGAAAAAAAACTTTTGTTTTTAGATGGACGAGGCTGGGAAGCGATCCCAGACCTCCAGCGTGACAGTCGAACGCACTAACCATTACGCTACGGGCAACTACGAAATGAGATGTCAAATAAAATTAGAAAATTTGATAATGAAAACACTTTTTTACCAAATTTCGAAATTACCTCATTTCGGCTCTAATGAAAACATAGTATTAATGTTCTCTTAAACTATATTTGTTTTGTAGTTTGCATAAATTCATAGTTTGTTCTACTTGCACTTCTTTCCTCCACCCGTCTCAGTATTCCACTTATATGTAGATTTTTCATTCTACAATCGTTCAATCCACAACATGGCGTTCTGGATTTGCACAAAATTATCACAATTTGTTTCAAGCTAGTGATGGTACACGTAGGGATTTTTGTCTTGAAAAAAATACCGTAGGGGAAAAGGGACAGATTTTTGAAATATAAGAATTTTCAATGAAAGCGTAGGGATTTTCAGAAGACTTTAAAATATAAAATTTTAAAGACTACGTAGTCAGACTTCAAATATTTTCAGTTTGGTTTTTTGAATCCTCAGGTTGTATTAATGGGGATGGGGACAGAACTGAGTTCCTTTTTAAGCTTTTGTCCGAGAAACTTTCCTAAGATATCAATATTCAATGTGCACTTTTGCAAGAGCATAGGACAAACGAATTTAACTTTTTGGAAAAATAAAAGAACAACTTAGCTGTTAGAAGTTGCGCAATTTTGGAATAAAATTAATAATATTCAAAACGTTTATGAGGTCTCGTCAAATCTAGCTAAGCATGAGCTGGCGCATTTTAAGCTTAAATTATAAACTATTTTAATACTTCAAAAGAGTTTTTTAAACAAACATAAAAAAAATATCTTATTTTTGTTTCCTTAAGTATGTTTATGTTATTTTGTGGATTTTATTGTTTTTTTTTTTTTTTTGTGTATGCCGTAGGGATTTATTTTGTTTTCATGTACCATTCAACACGTACGTCGTCGCACTTGAATCTTTAAGACAACACTCGACGGACCTATAAGTTCACATCGTATTCGTATAAAATTGTATGTAGTTCAGTTGCCGCTAATTTCGATTATTTTTTTTAAATACCTAGGTTTATAATACCAAAACAATAAAAGCTGCAGAAATTAAAATTTTAAAATCCACCCTGAAAAATTTTGAAGTGACAACACTGATTAAGACATGTGATGAAACTTATTAAGAATTTGGACATAGGAAAAACAGCCGATAGGACCAAAGTTCGCAACTAAAAACCATCTACACTGTGCCAACTAGGCAACTTGTTGACTGGTATTGAATCGAAGGTTGGCACAACCGTGTGATCGTCCGGTCCTCGTACACCATGAGCCACCTTCAAAAACCAGTAGTCTGCTAGCTCACATTCATAGGAGTTTGAGGAAGAAAATGGTGAAAAAGGAAACCGAAGTTAATTCTAGATCCATTGAAACTTTCTTGGACTTGAACATAGGAAAACACTCAAAAGGGTCGAAATTCGCAACTAAGAGCCATCTACATTGTGCCACCTAGGCACTTGTTGACTGGTATTGAAGCGGAGATCGGCCTAATTGTGTGATCGTCCGGTCCTCGTGCACCATGAGCTACCTTCAAAAACCATTATTCTGCTAGCTCGCAGTCATAGGAGTTTGGGGAAGAAGATGGGGCAAGAGGAAACCGAAGTAAATCCTAGATCCATTTCGTCGCGTTGAGGAAAGAAGTCAAATCTTTAATCTTCGTTCCGGAGAGTTCGTTAAGGTCGTCAAAAAAGGGCTTCTCAAAAGATTGTTGCCTCATTCTGGCCAAAGCGGAACATTTACAGAGGAAATGAAAGACTGGTTCCTTTTCCTGCTGGTCCCCACAACTACGACAGTGAGTATTGTAGGGGATGCCAAGCTTCGCCGCATGTTCTCCTATTGCCCAGTGTCCAGTGCATGTTGCAACAATCCTTGGGTCTGCACATTAGGTTAATAGTTCGGGATTTATTATAGGTAGGCCAGATTTTTCTAGCAATAATGCAGTTAGTTAAACTATTCCACCTACGATTAGGTTCTGAGAGAAAAATTGAGAATATATTGCCCTTTATAATTCCGAGAGGAATATTGACTCTTTCCGAAAGTGAGTTATGAAGGGCTGAACCTTGCTTGGCCAGCTCGTCAGCCCGTTCATTCTCCTCAATGCCACTGTGACCCGGAACCCAGATAAGAGTGACTCTGAGGTATTAATGGCTTTGACAGCCGCTTGAATGTCTGAGAAAATAGCTGTATTTCGGTTCTGGTCTGGATTTTGTTTAAGTAGCTTGCATGCTTCCCTGATTGCCAGTACTTCAGTCTGAAAGACACTAGCAAAGTCAGGTAGCCGAAAAGACCTGGATATATTTAGGGAATCTGAAAAAATCCCCGCACTCCATCTTTGACCCATCAGTAAAGATAGTTGTGTTGGAGTCTTTCGTCACGACGTCATCATTTCAATGCTTTCTGGATGGGAATATAACTGTAAAATCTTTACCGAGGCTCATTGAAGGGGTGCAGTAATCAGTGGGAGTCGGAAATATTTTGGTTGGAATTAAACCCATGATGTTGCTGTGCCCATAGGGTTTGGCAAACCAGGAGTTCGATTCTTTTAGCCTTATCGCGCTGCAAGAAACCAGGTATTTAATGTGTTAATCTAGTGGTAAAAGGTGCAGAAAACCTCCTAAAGTATCTGTTGGACAAGATCGAATAACCCCCGTGGTGCCAATGCTAGCTGTTCTTTGAACCTTCCTAAGTTTGTTGATATTATACAAATTCTTTAATGCTGGCCACCACACAATCGAACTATATGTGAGAATAGCTCGCACCACGGCTGTGTATATCCATAAAATCATTTTTGACTGGAGGCCCCACCTTTTACCAAAAGTTTTGCTACAGGCATAGAAAGCTATGCACTATGCAGGCCTTCTTAACCAGTTCTTCAATGTTTAATTTCCAGTTTAGTTTAGGGTCGAGAACTACACCCAGATATTTTGCACTTGAGGAGAGCGAAAGTGTTTGACCGTTGAGTCGAGGTAGTTTGAAGGGGTCTATCTTTGTTTTGGTATTAAAAAGCATACGTTCAGTTTACTTTGATTAATACCTAGTCCGCAGCTCGCAGCCCAGTTACTAACCTTCCTTAAAGCCACCTTCGTGATTTCACTTATCACAGGGGTAAACTTACCCGACACACGTAGCACCAAATCATCGGCATAGGCGACCGCCTGCACTCCACCCCTCTCTAACTTAGCGAGAATTTTTTTCATGACTAAAAGCCAAAGAAGAGGACACAGAACACCACCCTGGGGTGTTCCTCTACTGACGTATTTGATTGAAATTGTATTTCCTAACGTAGATTGAATCCTTCTATCCCTGAGCAGGGCAACTATCCACTCCCGGATATAGAACTTTACACCATAGTCGAAGCGGCGACCGTAGGATCACTTAGCTCATAAAGTAAGAGGTTCTAATACCCCTTAATCGATAGATCTATTCAAGAGAAACTCAACGCTCATGGGTTAACTAGCGAAATTTGGGTAGGTGACGTCTAAAACAGACCACTTCCGGTTGGTTTTTTGGACCATGAATTATAGGCCTTGACGACAAAGAACGAAAAATATAGGGTTGCCTAGTTTAAAATGGGTAGGGGGTGTTGCCCCCTAAATTTATTAAATTTATTGAAGTGGTAATACCTCTGACAAAATAAATTGGAAAATCGCTGTTTTTAAACCCCCACCTCCGCCAAAGGCTGAAAAAGAAACCTGCCAGACAATTGTTTTCGATACCACGATAAATGCACCTACAAACCCTCATACTCATATTTTGGTTATCAATCCACTCTTAAAACTTGCTGTGGGCTCTTGGTATATTATTATTTGAATCTTTAGGCACTAAGAGGTGGAACTAGTAGATAAAATCTGTCAAAATGAATACATTTGATCTGGAAAAGAAGGAATTTTTGTAAAAATTGGGATTAAATCTGGGTTGGCAGGTACATGCACCTGATTGAGAAAAGGCAGCCTATATTTGTTTGATAGGCAAGAGTCTAAGCTTTAATTTGATATATGTTTTAAGCTTTTACCTTTACAAATTTTAAACATTTGATCTGAAAAAGAAGTGATTTTTGTAAAAATTTGCATTAAATCTGGGTTGGCAGGTACATGCACCTGATTGAGAAAAGGCAGCTTATATTTGTTTGATAGGCAAGAGTCTAAGTTTAAGTTTGATATATGTGTTAAGCTCTTACCTTAACCAATTTTAAACATTTGATCTGAAAAAGAAGTGACTTTTGTAAAAATTTGCATTAAATCTGGGTTGGCAGGTACATGCACCTAATTGAGAAAAGGCAGCCCATATTTGTTTGATAGGCAAGAGTCTAAGCTTTAATTTTATGTAAGTTTTAAGCTCTTACCTTATCAAATTTCAAACATTTCACCTGAAAATGTAAATATTTTGTTATATTTTTCTATTAAATGAGGTCTGACAAGGGCATGCACCTTTTAAAGAGGAGCCAACCTATAATTTTTAAATAAAGCACCGTCTCACACAGGGGCAAGATAACCCAATAACCGGAATTAATTCAGGAGATGGGTCTGCTTTACTGAAAACATTTTTTTTAGTTAAGTACCATTAATATTAATAGAAAAACCAAAATTGCGTTTTAGAATTATGTTTTGATGCTTATTACCATACCAGGGAAAGGATTTAGCTAACTTTGCCTATTTTTTTTGCGTGATCGTGTAGTGACGTTGTGCCAAGAACTTAAAACTGGCACAGTGTAAACACTACGTGTACACAACTAGCTTCCGAACCGCACTACCAATAGCGCTCGAAGCAATAAAGAGAGAAAAAGCCCAGTGATATTTTAATTCTCTGTATCTGTTGACGCCATCCCACGGCGAAAGTATGTATCATTCCCTCTGGCATAACCCCGTGCTAGTTCGAGTGATGCATACTAAACTTCGCCCAACTTCACGCCAATGGGATGACGTGGACTGTGAAGGGAGCACATTAGTGACCACTTAATTAATTGTTTCATACCAAACCATACTTCGATACTTGACACTTACTTCCCAGCAAATGCATTGCCTTAAGCACTATAGATTCATTACAATCAAAGCATTGTTTTGCCTTCGACTTCAGGGTGTTGCGGTAAATTTTACCACAACAAGTTTCATTGGCCTATTCATGATCATTAATTCATTTTAATCACTCCTTTTCCGTTGTGGCTCCAAAAGGCTCTTAGAGTTCAGTAGATACCTGGTTTCCATCAACCAGAGACCTGCTCCTAAAGTATTTTGGAAAAGCAACCCAAGCAGGTTGACACAAATCAAGGTGGAAAATGTGTGACGGGCGGTCCACAAAAGAATAAATAATTACCTTGTTGACAGATGGTCGACACAAACATAATACAACGTGACAGACAGGTGTCTACGTCCAAATCCAAAAGTTGCACGGGCGACACTTGGTCCCCGATGGCAGATGTGACTCAGTATGAGAATGGCTGAATGCCCAACGTAAATATTTTACTAAATTATTAATTGTATAAGATGGAATGTTAACGCTAGTCCCTTATCCCTTAATCTGCGCAAAAGTCCAACGATGTAGAGTAAAATCGCGAAGTAGGGAATTACTGCCAATTTCTTCTCTCCGACATTTTGAATATTGAAGTTAACTTCCCATCAATTTTCTCAACAGTAATTTTACTTTTATTCGAGGGGAAAAATGTATACGGTCTTGAACTTGAGTTTCTTTTTGTAGATTTCCAAAACTTTCTTTTGAAAATTGAGGGGTGTGAATAGGGTGGCTGAATGCATTCATTGAATTCCCGCCCACTGGAAGTCATACCAGAGGACGGCGAATTCAGTGGCGATGACAATGCAGGAAGCTGGGTGTAAAGTGCGAGTAGGATAGGCGGTGGGGTCTCAACTGCGTTCGCTCACTCCCGCAAATATGCGGGGTGTAGCTGAATGATGACGCGACCGAAACCCACGCTTTCTGATTGGCCGAAAGCACTTGGGCATTGGAAAAAGGAAGCGGTCGTCCAGGCAAGGTCAAAGCCTGGAAGGGCACTTCTTACCCGTCTATAGAGCGAACGAGAGGTTCGGAAAGAAAATTGGAAAAAAAAAAGGAAATTTTTGGAAAAGCGAAAGAAAAAGAAATTCGAGTGTAGTTTTTTTTGGTAATTTTTTTTGGAAGTTTTCATTACCGAAAAAGATTGTGAAAACATTTAGAAAGGTGTTGTGAAAATTGGTGGAGAAAGTTTGGGAAAAAGGCAGAAAGAAAAGAGGAGGAAAATTGATTGGAGATAGGAGCGAGAAGTTGGCAGGAGAAAAATTACAAGCTAAGTATATATCGATATCTTATATTAGAATTGTGCGTTTCTTTTATCTGAGAGATTTTGTAAAATTTAGTGAATCGTTTGGTTTTTGCTTTCGAGTATATTTCCGATAAAGCGGAACTCGCGACCCGTTAAAAACCGTTTTGTTCTTTCGGGAAAAAGCAGTAACAGTCCATCTTCTTTTGTTTAACGCTTTTGTTCTAACAGTTTCTAAAAGATCTTGGGTTTTAATCCTACTTGAAAGGTTTCCCAAGCAAAATTTAAAATTAATTAAAATTCTTCTTTTAAGAGTTTAAATTCATTCTTTTACTTCAAAATTCATCTTTGTTGTTTTCCGCTCCAAAAGGTTTGTGATTTCCTTTCATTCAAAAAAAAAATCACTGGCGCCCATTTTATTCCAGGTGTTGAGCGGTCGGGCCGGGTGTAAGAAAAACACGTATTTTCAGTTTAATTCAGTACTAAAATCTTTATTAAAATTTATTAATTAAAAATAGTTTTATTTTAAAGAGATTTATTTATCTTACATTTGTGAAATAAGTCACCACCCGTTTGCTCCAAGGGTTCAAATAAAAAGAAATTTAAATTACAAAGTTTAATGGAAATGAATACGGCAAATGAATGAAAGAAAGAAAAGGGTGATAAATGTCAAACGCAAACAAAGTTTTAAATCGTAAGGATTAGCATTAATGTAGAAGAATGGGCAACTTACATCGCAACATTCCCCCCTTTGTAAATGATGCGCATCCTCCTGCGCAATATTTACCGCTTCACGTCCAACTTCGCCAACTTGACTATAGGACGAGTCAGCAAACCTGTGTTCGTACTCACTACAGCACTACGAGCTTCTCCATCTCTCGACCGGTGCATATCAACAACAATTCCTCTTTTCCAAGTGTTTCTTTTGCTGGTCTCATCAACTATAATAACCACGTCTGATATCTTTATAGGCTGCAGCGGTGGTTGAAACCATTTGGTGCGACGAGTTAAACACGGCAGGAACTCTCGTACCCAACGTTTCCAGAATTGATTAGCCAGTTGATTCGATATGTTGAAATTTCTGCGCAGAGTCGAACCACTGCTGTCATCATCACCCTGTTCTCTTATTCCACTTGAGCTTCCAACCAAGAAGTGATTCGGAGTAAGGGCTTCATCCATAGGTGAGTCTAACGGTACGTAGGTCAACGGGCGGGAATTCAGAATATTCTCGATATCGGCCAATGTGGCCCTCAAAACTTCTTCACGCAAGCTGTTGTCATGCAGGACGTCCACCAGAATACACTTCACAGATCGTATCATTCTTTCCCAAACTCCTCCCATGTGGGGTGACGCAGGTGGTATAAATGACCACTCAATTTCAGGATACCTCTGCTCCAGTTGATTCGATGACACTTTCTCAACTTCTTCAACAAGAATACGGCTTGCGCCCCTAAAATTTGTGCCATTGTCTGACATGATGCGTTTGGGCACTCCTCGTCGACAAATGAACTGCTTGAGCACAAGTAAAAATGATTCTGTTGATAACGATGGTGAAATCTCGATGTGCACAGCTCTTGTCGTAAAGCACGTGAACAGAACTCCCCATTGCTTCTCTCGGCGTCGTCCGATCACTATGTCCATTGGCCCAAAATAATCTACACCCGTATAGGTGAAGGGCTGAGTAAACGGAGTCAACCTCTCTGGAGGCAGACTGCCCATGGTAGGAGGTGTTGGTAAAGCTCGACGATTTTTGCATAGCTGGCATTTCTTGGCGACTTCTGTTACCAACGCTCGGAGACCACTTATGGAAAAACGTTGTCGAACCTCATTTACCACGATTTCATTGTGGTGATGATGGAATTTTCGGTGGTAGAAATCAACCAGTAACCATGTAATCTGGTGATTGCGGGGCAGGATAATGGGACGTTTGACATCTATGGGTACTTCTTGTATCATGTCTATCCGGCCCAGCACTCGCAGTAAACCATTTTCGTCTAAGTAAGGGGAGCTTCTGAAAATAGAACTATTAGAACTCACCCTGGCTGTTTTAGACCGTAAGCACGCCAGTTCCTCAGGAAATGCATCTTCTTGACAAATTTGAAACAGTATAAGTTCCGCGCCAGGAATTCCTTGAATTTTGTTAAGATTCTGCACTCTTTTGGACACAATTGATGGTTTGGCAACCAACTTTAGAAATTGCAATACGTATCGTTGAGCACCTCGAAGTCTTTCCCATTTACTAAACCGTTCAGGATCGGGTATCATGGTGGATATACTCCAGCTGTTGTCAGATATCGAATTTACATGACATACAACTTCTGATTCAAAAATTGGAGAGTCATTTATTTCAGTTTCAGGCCAGTTATTCTCAGTCAAAGTCAGAAAGAAAGGTCCGTTGAACCAACGTGATTGATGATCAAACTGAATGCTCTTACTCCACTTGGTCCCTTCGTCTGCAACATTGTGGGCTGTGGGGACCCATCTCCACTCGCTGACTTCAGATCCCTCAAGTATCTCGCCTATTCTGACTGCTACAAACTGCTGAAACTTTCTAGCGTCGGATCTTATCCAATGTAGTACGTTCTTAGAATCAGTCCAAAAGAATCGACGCTTGACAGGAACAGACATCTCTTTAACAATGAATTTGGCTAGACGTAAACCCAAAATTGCAGCCATCAGTTCCAACCTTGGAATTGATATGGGTTTGAGTGGAGCTACTCGTGTTTTTGAGGCGACAAGTGAGCATGCAATTTGTCCATTTTTCTCTGCTCGCAAATAGGCCGCAGCTGCAAAAGCGTTAACACTTGCATCTGCGAAAAGATGTAGTTCGACGTTTTCACTGCAGCTGACTAGGGGATAACATCGAGGTATTTGAATTGATTTTATAGAAGGAATTAATCGCACCCATTGCCACCACTGTTCACGCTCCTCAGCTCGTACAGGCTCGTCCCAGCTAACGCCAGAACGCCAAATGTTTTGCAAGATTACTTTAGCATGAATAACAAAGAAACCCAACAACCCAAGGGGGTCAAAAATCGTCATGACCACTCGAAGAATTTGGCGTTTCGATGGGAATGTTTTTTCATCAAAAACTTCTTTCGGGAATTTTTCACAAAATGTAAGTTCATCTGAGTCGGTGCACCACCATAATCCAAGGACCTTTTCATGAATTGCGGTAGTGCTAAACTCTTCAATGCGTTTTTCTTTTTGAGAAGAGAAGCCAGTCAATGATGACAAAACAGCTTTCGAGTTTGAAGTCCAGTTTCTCATCTCAAACCCCCCTCCACTATGTATGTTTTTTACAGTGCGAGCCATTTTGATCATTTCATCTTCACTTTCTACACTTTGCAACCAGTCGTCTACATATGTGTTTTTCAAAATAGCTTCTACGGCAGAAGGTGTATATTTTATCCAGCGGCTTGCATTTCTGTTCTTGATGTAGTTGGCTAGTGATGGGGAGCATGAAGCGCCAAAGGTCATGACTTGCATCACGAATGTATCAGGCTCCTTTGAAGAATCGCCATCACGCCATAGAAACAGCTGAGATGATTGGTCTTCTTTCCTTATAAGGATTTGGTGAAACATCTCCTTAATATCACCACAAAGTGCGATAGATTTCTCACAAAATCGGATGAGTATGCCGACTAAAGAGGTCAAAAGATCGGGCCCTTTCATCAAGTTTGTGTTAAGAGAAACATCATTAACTGTTGCCGCTGCATCCCATACAAGTCTCTTCTTATTTTTATTGAGGTTTGTTACTGTAAAAATCGGAATATACCACACTTTTCCACCTGATGGGATTTCATTTTTCTTAAGCTTTCTTACATACCCTTTTTCTTGGTAACTCTTGATTGTGTCGGACAAGAACTTACTCAGATCAGGGTCACGCTTCATTTTTGATTCCAGGCACTGAAGTCTGCGTTTGGCCATAGGTAATGAGTTAGGAAATTGGATGTTATTATACCTCCAAAGCAGGCCAGTTTCCCAGCGCTGCTTGGCAGGAAGAAAGATTGACGATAGCTTCATTAATTTTTGTGAACGTTCATCTTCTTTAGATGCAAGGGTTGATGTTGTGATGCAAACGCCGATTGAGTCTAGGGAAAAGAAGTCTTTCAGCATTTCATCCATTTTATGCCCAGAGCTACATGGACAAACGTGCATTATACTTTGACTGTGTGATGGTGTAGACCCACTCTCTCGGCCGTATACTGCCCATCCGATTCTGCACCTTGTGGCGATGAAATCATTATCGTCAGCTTCTCTGGTTTCAAGGGGCATTCCAATTTTAGCATTGTCAATTCCGATTAGAATCTTTGCTTGAGCGTTGGCATAGGGTAGAATCGGCAGCGTGCTTAGATGACCGTGTTCCTTAATAAAGGAGGAGCTTATTGATTGAAGTGGAAGATCCAAACTAGAGACTGTGCGCACATTATTCAATGTAAATTTTGGTGAATTTTTTTCATAAGATGATATATTTACGTTAAGCACTTTCGAGTTCTCATCGTTTTGTGTAATGTCGTTGGTCCATTTTAAGCACAATTCTTCTACAGGACCATCCAAGCCTAGCTCCGTTGCAATGTCTTCTTCCATCAGTGTAATCGCCGAACCTTCGTCAATAAAAGCATAAGTCTGAATCGATTTGTCTCCATTAAACAGCTTTACGGGAACATACCGAAACATGGCTTTACGTGTTTCACTTGAATGAAAGGAGACAATTCGATCCGGAGATTCTCTTGCCGTAGACTTTTCCTTTTGATGTTCATTCTCGTTTTGCTGACTTTCGATGATCTTAGTTGGGGAGTGTGTTTCATACGACCTATCTCCTGATGTGTGAAGAAGAGGATGGTGGGACATCACACATCCATCTATGCCACATCGCCTTTTAGAATTACAGCGCCTGATGAAATGTTTTTTAAAGCAACGCAAACAAAGTCCCTTTTCTCGAATAAACTTCCATCGGTCTTGCGTAGGTAGTAATAAAAATTCGTCGCAGTCTGCAAGACGATGGTCTGAAGAACATTTTGGACAAAGAACCTGAGATGATTCTTGAGCGTGCTCTACAACGTCATGCACCATGATAATTGATTGCTTGCTCACATTTTTCGTTTCATTGTTTGACGTTACAGGGTGTCTGAATGTAGTCACTCGACTGGCACAGATGGCAAGTGTGGATAGCCAATTGTCAAATGCTTTGACATCGGTCCGAACCAATGTCATTTGATGCCGGCTCCAATCAAGTTTCAGGTCACTTGGCAACTTTCCCACCAAATCACTTAATAGCACTGGGTCATTTAGGTAACCATCAAGACCTATAGCTTGAACAGTGGAACAATAATTTTGCACAGACAACGATAAATGAATTAAACTTTCCAACTTATCTGATTTAACGGGAGCTTCCAGTCTCAATTTGCGCTGCATTGTCTGATAAATGACGTCTGGACATCCGTACAGCATCTTCAGAGTGTCGATTGCGGATGAAATCGTGTTTGGCACAATGAGTTTTCCCCGTACTGCCTCCAATGCTGGACCTTTTAAACATTTCTGCAGGCGGAGGAGATTCTCTTGATCCGTGAATCCACATCGCTCTGTTGATTGGAAATAGTTGGTAATAAAGAGAGGCCACTCTTCGTGTTTACCGGAAAAGGTAGGCAAATCTTTCGTCATAACATGACGAGAAGCAATTTGTGACGTCGTCAAAGTAATATCAGCACTTCCACTGTGACTGTACATGTGAGGTACATTTGACTGCGAATTCATGTTTGCTGCACCTGTAAAACTATGGTTCAATGGCTCCTCAATAGGTCGAACAAACGAAGTGGTGGTGATGGGCGAGGGCACTGACACTGGCACTCCGTTGTGGATAAAAGCTGGTGTGTAGCTAGACCATCCGTTATTCGTAGCCTGTACAAACACGTTGTTAGATTGTCGAGCTGCTGCTGTGCTGGCAATTGTGTTGTTGCTAACAGGAATGTACAAATTTGGGTGAGGAATTTCTTGCACTGTGGGATTAGGCATTTGCGATGACCATACGGGGACGGTGTTGCAGCAACCATAATTGTTTGCTCCACTGTTGTACGAGTACCAAGATGGATAGTACCGAGAAGGAGCAAATGAACCATATGATTGTCGTCTTTGTGGATGAGACCTCTGACCAAACTCAAAGGTCATACGATTTCCATCGATTGCGTTACTGAGCATTGTCGAATGAAGCACGTTGCTCGTTGTAAATTGTGGGTTTCCGAAAATGGATGAGTCGTGTGTAACCTGCAGACCAGAAGTTGTTACAGCATGATAAACTGGGTTGCTGAGAACTGTTCCTGGTAGAGGAAACCTGTTTGCTAATGAGTGTGCTGTCGTTTGAGCAATGAGCATGGACACTTCAGGTGGCGTATGTACAGCTGTGGCTGTGCCTGATGAAATGCGTGTGCAATTAGCTCCCAATATGTTAAGCGGGTCTTCATTAGCATCGGACAAACTAACAATTCCTTGACGAATCGTTTCATTGTGGCTGGGTGAATCCATGGTGATTTTGATTAAATTTAACCTAAAATTTAAAAAGGATTACTTTGTTTGAGCGAAAAACAATTGTTGCGCCAAATGAAGCTATTCCAGATAAAAAATGGTTGGGGATTCTTCAGATTTTCCTGGATTTGCAAGAGTCAGATTGTCCACTGAATCTTCTTTCAAAAATACGTCTCGGATATAAAATATTTTAGAATGTTGAGCGGTCGGGCCGGGTGTAAGAAAAACACGTATTTTCAGTTTAATTCAGTACTAAAATCTTTATTAAAATTTATTAATTAAAAATAGTTTTATTTTAAAGAGATTTATTTATCTTACATTTGTGAAATAAGTCACCACCCGTTTGCTCCAAGGGTTCAAATAAAAAGAAATTTAAATTACAAAGTTTAATGGAAATGAATACGGCAAATGAATGAAAGAAAGAAAAGGGTGATAAATGTCAAACGCAAACAAAGTTTTAAATCGTAAGGATTAGCATTAATGTAGAAGAATGGGCAACTTACATCGCAACACCAGGTACACCCTGTAAACATTTTTATAATTTCAGTTTAATTCAATAATTAATTAATTTCATTAATCGCAAGTCGATTAATAAAATCCCACACGTCGCTGAACCCACCCCATCGCTGAGCTACCGTGGTGGCAGCACCTTTTGTGCTACCTGTTGTGTAAGTTTGCGAAACGCACCCATCGCCCATCTGACAGTTGTCATAACTTTGATTTTTCTTTCGTCGCGACGCACGCCGGTTATTGTGCAAAAATTATTTTATTATTTCATTTGTGATAATTTTTGCGTGGATTCGATAAATCCATTTGTGTTTCGCGGATATAAAATCCGTCATCATATTTATGAAACTATCATCCTAAATTCGCGTTTGTAAATTTCACAACAAGGGTAATAAAAAGATACACATATATCTGACTCGTAGTCATGAACAACGAAAAAACCATAAGTATCATATTGCTCTGATGGCACGTACGGCCGGCCGGCGTATAAGTAGACAAAGTGCATTTAATGTTATTGGGTTGATCAGCGGTCATCTACTTAGGCCACCAAAATATGTCAACTCAGCACTATGCCGAAAGAGCTATGCCACTTAGGATAGCTCTGCGTTCGCTCCTAGCCCGCGTTATTAGAATTATGCTGACTTGTGACTGCAAGTGAGGCCAAGAATCGAAGTATGGACTTAATTTCGATAACATATAATTTCTGTATATATAGCAATAGTTTTTGAAAATAAAAGTCTCTTCCTCACTGAACTTCAACCAGTAAAGGTCTTTATTTCTTTATTTATACTTTTGTGAAGCTTGCGAGCTAAAAAGAATATTTAAAATAATTATACCTACTTGGTTAAAGTCTTAGAGCAAAACCTCGAGTGCATTAGCCAGAGAAACCACTCACCATAGAGGAGTACAAACGTCGGACAACAAGAAGAATAGAAACTTCGACAGGCCAACAGGAAGTAAGAAAGACGAAAACTAGAGGGGGACTCCAAGTCAAACAAAGAAGAGAAATACTGGAGCTGAATAAATTGGCCAACATACCAGGTCAGTCGACGGAAGTAAGAAATAGGTTCTTACTTCAACTCCGTTTGAAGAAGAAAGAACAAAAAAAGATCAAACAAGATAAAAAGAAAAGAAAAAAAAAAAGTTCGACAAATTGTTCGAGGAAACATTACAAACAGCTAAAGAAGCGCTGAAAAGTTTAAAATAATGGGTAAGACCCAATCAAAGCAAGAAGAGGTCATCATTAACAACAACGGCCAGCAGAGCAACAATACAGGTGGCGAATTACACTATAGCATCGATTTCACTATGGTAGTGATTATTATATCAATTTTAATTATAGGGAATTATTTTATAAAAATTTTAAAGAAGAAATTTGAAAAAAAACGTACAAAAGCAAATAATTAAGAATAATGTGAGAAGAAGAATTTCGAATTAATAAATAAATATATAAAAATTATATAAAGTCAGTAAGTTACATTCTAACATTTTTGTTAATTTCGGGTTACTATGAATATTGGGTTTTCTTTTTCTTTGCTGTTTGATAAATGGATTTCAAACCATTAGAAGAATCCTTAGAAGGACTAAAAAGTTGTTACAAAAGTTTAAAAAAATCTCCCAACCGTAAACGAAAAACAAATGGAGCAAATTTAAAGTTAAAAGAAATATAAGGACTTTGGAGTACTTTTATTGAAAAATTTGCAATTATAAATCAGAAAGACTTAAGTAAAGAAGATCATAAATATTTGGTTGATTTAACATCCCAGGCAAAAAAATATAAACAATTGTCAGAAGCAATAATTAATAATAATATACAAGAAATTGATGTTGGAGGATCAGAGTCAGAAGAGGAGAAAGAGGAACAGGGAAATAAGAGAAATACATTAGAGAAAACAAACACAATGGCAGAATTTGACTTTAGTAAGGCACAAAAGTTGCCTGTGCTTAATTGCGAGGAAAATGACAAACGAGCTGAAAACATTAGGGATTTTCTAAATAATATTGAGTTTTGCCATGATATATTAAATGAAGCTTCAAAATCTATGCTAATCAAATTTATAATAAAATGTAAAATCCAAGGTAGGGCATTGACTGAATTAGGAACCGCACAAATTATAAAATTTGAACAATTAAAAACCAATTTAATTGCGAAATGTGGAGACAAGGATACAATTGAAAGTATCCAAACTAAATAAGATAGATCGCGTCAAAAAAATCGAACTATGCGAGAATTCGTGTCATTAATAGAACACTTAGTATCAAAAATGACAGAATTAGAAATAAACATACAAGGGGAACAGTCTAGAGAAACACTAACAGCAGCAAATGAACGTAGAGGTTTAGCGTTTTTAAAACAAGGAGTTAATGATAGATACAAGATAATTCTGGATAGTGCAAGGCATACTAAAATGCTAAATGCTATAACGCATTTGTTAGAACTAGCTCCAAGTACGGCACAGGTAACAGAAAATATCAGATATGCCAATAATTATAATAACTCTAATATCCAAAACCATACAAGAGGTCAAGGGTTTTTACCTAGAAGTTTTCAGAATAGTGACAGAAACAATTATAATACTAACATGAATCGAAATTGTCCAAGACAAACTTTTTTTCGTAACAACTACACTCAAAATTCTCCCAGCCCCACATATCACTCAAGGAAGGAGCTACTGCAAAATATACCAAACCATATAGATTACCTCATTCTCAGAAAAAAGATATTCAAAACGAAGTAGAAAAGATGCTCAAAGATGATATAATAGAACCATCAATATCCGCATGGAACTCACCTATTCTTGTAGTACCCAAGAAAAAAGATCCTATAACAGGAATACAAAAAGTCAGATTGGTAATTGATTATAGAAAAGTAAACGATGTTATTGAAGATGATAAATTTCCACTATCTAACATAACTGACATATTTGATATGGTTGGAGGTGCAACATATTTTTCATGCATAGATTTAAGCCAGGGTTATTATCAAATGAAATTAGAGAAAAATAGCAAACCTTGCACAGCTTTTTCAACAGAAAACGGACACTACCAAATGAAAAGGCTTCCTATGGGTTTAAAAATATCACCCAGCACTTTTTCAAGAATGATGCCTGTAGCTATGTCAGGTCTTACTTACGTTGTTTTGTTTATCTGGATCAACTTATAGTTTTCGGTAAAAATTTAGAATACCATAATAAAAATGTATTGGAAGTTTTCGAAAGATTTAGGGAAGTGGACCTCAAAATCCATCCTAGAAAATGTGCTTTTCTTAGAAAAGAAGTTCTTTATTTAGGACACATTATATCCGATAAGGGTATTATACTGGATCCGTCTAAATCGAATGTAATGAAAAACTATCCAATTCCTCAAAACGCAGATGAAGTAAGAAGGTTCGTAGCATTTGCCAACTATTGCCGAAAATTTCTACCAAACTTTGCTACACTTGCAATACCGTTAAATCGGTTATTAAGAAAGAACGAAGTATTTAAATTCACTGAAGATTGCAGAACATCTTTTAATCTACTGAAAGAATTTCTAATAAGCCCAAATATTTTACAATTCCCAAATTTTGAGAAAGAATTCATTCGAACAGATGCCTCTGGATTTGCTTTAGGTGCTGTGTTATCCAATTATGACGATAAACCAATTGCTTACGCAAGTAAATCTCTTAACAAAGGGGAAAAGAATTACAGTACTATAGAAAAAGAATTACTTGCTATAGTTTGGGCAGTAAAGCACTTCAGGCCATATCTGTTCGGAAGACGTTTTAAAATATTAACTGATCATAGGCCTCTAGTATAACTATTTTCGATTAAAGTAGTAGAATACAAATAAATTCCGAAGACTTGATTAAACTTTACGTTTGTGTCACAACAAGAGCACAGTCTAAAAATTCAAGTATAAAACAGGACAATCCAATAAATGAAAATTTAGACAAAGACAAAGTTATTAGCGAACTTTTAAAACCTCCAGAAAAAGGGTTAAAAGTAGTTGAGTTAAAAATAATAAACAGTTTTAAAGAAGAAGATGAAGATTTTGCAAAAGTAAAGGGTACTAGAGTATTAGGTCCAAATCTTATTTTAGGATATATTCCAGGAAGTAGTTGTTTACTTTTAAACCGGTCCAAGATAAGGGCGACCTGCATCGTGCCTGATTGGGAAACTATTGATTGCTCAGGACTTGGTCTGGGCCAGTAGCGCAACAATCAGTCACGATGAAGTGCTTGTTTTACCTCCTCGTGGTGGTCCCCGGGCAACTATTTATGTATCCCAATATACATAAATAGGCCAAAATTACAAGTGCGAAAAGGCCTAGCTTTCTAGGATAGGTTACGGAGGTTAGGATTCTCCGTAACTGAAATCAACCCACCACCGAAATCAACACTACGCCTCGGATAATTAATGATAACTCGTTGACGACTTTTGGCTATTGTACCCGGACAAAGATTGGTTTCTGGAATGTGAAGACGCTTCTTGACAATGGAAAAGAAGGTCCTCAGAATGCCAGATTCCTGCAACTAGAGAAGGAATTCATGCGGTATAGGATGGACATCTTAGGGATAAGTGAAGTTAGATGGCTGGGTTCGGGGAAGTTCAAGTCACCAACCCGTAACACTGTACTATTCTATTCCGGAAAACACCTGGAAGCGCTCGGGAATCTGGCGTTGGATTGCTTCTTTCCAAAACAGCTCTCAAAAGCCTAATTTCCTGGGAGCCTTTAGGTGACAGGATCCTGAAAGCCAGGTTCCGGACTAGAGTACATCGCGTCACCATCATACAGTGTTACGCCCCAACTTTGCTCTCTTCTGACGAGGAGAAGGAGGCCTTTTATAACCGGCTGAGTGCTGCTTATGATAGCGTTCCACGAGGTGATATAATTATGGTGATGGGAGACTTAAATGCCAAGGTTGGCAATGACAACACTGGGCTAAGGCATGTCATGGGAAACCATGGTGTTGGTAACCGAAACGACCATGGCGAACGATTTGTCGATTTCTGCAACGCCAACGGCCTTGTTATTGGAGGGACCATGTTCGAGCATAAGACGTGCCACAAAGTCAGTTGGGTGTCGACTGACAGACAAGCAACTTCCAACCAAATTGACCACTTCGCGATCAGCCGGCGTTTTAGAAGCAGTCTCCAGGACGTCCGTAACAGAAGAGGTGCTGACATGGGAATGGCCCGGGACCACCATCTGATGGTTGCTACCGTAAGATTGCGTACAGCTGCAGTTCGTAGATCCCAAGGAAACACTCGAATGCCCAAGTTTAATACAGATAGACTAAAGGATCCTGCAGTGCACCAACAACTAGGGGACCACCTTTCACAAGGATTGAACGCAATCAGCAGCACGGAAACCACATCCATCGAAAATCATTGGTGTGCTGTGAAAAATGTGTTCATATCCGGTGCTGAAAGTATAGTCGGCCGGGCGCAAGGAAGAAATAGTGCTTGGCTTTCCGACGAAACTTGGGCAAGGATCGAAGAAAGGAAACACCTTAAAGCTCGCATCGCAGCTACCCCAGCAGCAGGGAGAAAAGAGCTTGAGTCTACGTACCGCATGAAGATGAGGGAAGTTCACCGTAGTGTGCGACGTGATAAGCGTAACTTCATCAACGCACTGGCCACAGAAGCAGAAGAAGCCGCTAGTAGGTGTGACAGTAGGACCGTCTACAGAATTACCAAAGAGCTCACTGGTGTCCAGAGCTCTAAACAACACCTGGTTAAAGACACAAACGGATCCCTGCTAATTTCGGATGAGGACCAGCTCATAAAGTGGAGGGAACACATTTCTGCGGTTTTAAACCGCGTTTTCACAAGTGAAGTGAACCCTTTTCCCACTGAGCCACCCGAAGTAACAATTTCCCGAATACGCACCGTACCCCCCAGTAAAGAAGAAATTATCACCGCCATCAAAGCACTGAAGAACAACAAAGCGATTGGACTTGACGGTATTCCTGCAGAGCTCTTAGGAGCAGCCCCAACGACATCGAGCGAGCTACTGCACCCACTTATTAAGAGAGCTTGGGAAACAGAGAGCTTTCCTGAAGAGTGGAAAAAAGGAATGATTGTCAAGCTCCCAAAGAAAGGAGATCTCACACAGTTCGAAAACTGGAGAGGAATATGCGTTCTGCCTGCAGTAGCCAAGATAATAGCAAGGATAATATTGGACCGAATTAAAGACCACCTCGAAGACACACTCGACAGCGAACAAGCAGGTTTCTTCTTCTGGATCTTCCTGTGTGGATCACATCAACACCTTGCGGATCATCATCGAACAGTGCGTTGAATATCGATCACCACTTCACCTGCTGTTCATCGATTTTGAAAAGGCGTTCGACAGTGTCAATAGAGAATTTATTTGGCTTGCTTTGCGCAGGAGGGGCATCCCAGATAAATTGATTGCTATTATCAAGGCTACATATGATGGATCCAAGTGTCACGTTTTGCACAAAGGTAGGCTGTCAGAGGAGTTTGAAATCCAAAGTGGAGTTAGGCAAGGCTGTATACTGTCACCAATACTGTTCCTGTTGGTGATAAGTGACGTACTGCACGCAGCTTTGTCAAATGGAAATGGAGGAATTCAGTGGACTCTGCAATCTCACCTCAAACATCTGGACTACGCGGACGACGTATGCTTACTCTCTCATAGGATCATGGATCTCCATCAAATGACAACAAGGGTGGAGAGAGAAGCAGAAATCGTAGGGCTTAAGATCAACTCGGCAAAAACTAAAAGGATCAGCCTTGGAACTTCCTCATCAATCCAAGTAAATATTTCTGGACAACCGGTAGAGATGGTAGAGGATTTCCAATATCTTGGGAGTATTGTCTCTACGGGTGGCGGAACTGAACTGGACGTAAACAGCCGAATCAAAAAAGCAAAGGCTGCGTTCGGAATGCTGTCCAAAATATGGAGAAACAACTCTTTTAGCTTAAAGACCAAGCTACGACTGTTCCGCTCCAATGTTGAATCCGTTCTGCTTTACGGCTGCAGCACTTGGAAAGTCACTGAAATTGTCACTAGAAAGCTGCAAACCTTCGTTAATAGATGTCTACGAAACATCTTGAGGATTTTCTGGCCCAACCGTATCTCCAATGCCGAACTTCAAGCGAGAACGGGTCAGGAGCCCATAGACTCCATTATACGAAGAAGAAAGTGGCAGTGGATTGGCCATACGCTTCGAAAAGGCGATCGGTGCATTGCATCTCAAGCAATGCAGTGGAACCCGCTCACACAGGAGGGAAGACAAGTGGGCCGGCCTAGAAGTACATGGCGAAGAACGGTCGAACAGGAATCGGCACGACTGGGGAAAAGTTGGAGAGAGCTGAAATATATTTCAAGAAATCGTACACGATGGCGCGTAGGTGTAGTGGAGGCCCTATGTCCCGTAAGGGAAACATCACGGACGTAATAGGTCCGAGGACCTAAGTAAGTAAGTAAGTAAGATAAGCACTAATGCCCGATCGGCATCATTTGACAAAATGTTGTGGAGGGACGTGCAGAAAAATTGTGAACCGAAAATAAATAATGAAGAGGAATCCAAGAATGGCACTATTGACCGATTGGCATCATTTGACAAAATGTTGTTGAGGGACGTGCGTACAATTTGCGGACCTTTATCAATTAAAAATATTTATGTAACTAAAGAAGAATTAAGAAAATTATCAGACGGCCGTCATAAAGAAAAAATAAATATATTAAAGAAACATGTAGAAGAAATATTTAAAGAGAGTAAAATAAAAGTGCACATTATAAATGAAACAATTAGAATAACAGACCCTTGCAAAATAAGATTAATACTAAATGATTATCATATGTTACCAACGAGTGGACATGCTGGTATAAATCGCATGTTACGCACCATTCGAAAAAAATATTTTTGGACAGGCATGCAAAACGATGTGACGACATACGTTAAGCACTGCCCATTATGTCAACGTAACGAACATATCAAACCCAAAAAACAACGAATGACCAAAACATCAACAGCCGAATCAGGTTTCGATAAAATATTCTTAGATTTAGTAGGGCCCTTAGACGAATCAGAAAATGGGTCAAAATATATTCTTACTCTTCAAGATGAACTAACAAAGTTCATAGAAGCGATACCACTACCAAACAAGGAAGCTAATACTGTAGCTAAAGGACTCGTAGAAAATTTCATTCTAAGATATGGAGTCCCTGGAACTATAGCATCTGATCAGGGTACAGAATTTATAAACAAGGTTTTAAGGATATGTGTAATTTATTAAAAATAGAGCAACTACAGTCTACCGCTTACCATCATGAAAGTATAATAAAAGTTTTAGGAGCTTATCTTCGGAGTTATGTATCAGAAAAACATACAGATTGGAGCAGCTGGTTGCCCTATTATGTTTTCTGCTACAACACTTCAGTACATTTAGAAACAGGGTACACACCTTTCGAATTAGTATTTGGAAAGCAATGTAATCTACCTTCCAACATAACCAATAAAGTGGATCCAGTGTACAACTATGAAGATTACGTGATAGATTTAAAACACAAACTACAAATTGCTCATAAGGACGCTAGGGATACAAGAAAATTGAATATAGAATACATTTAAAATAATTACAATAAAACAGAGGAAGTAAAATGTATTAAATAAGTAACTTAAAATTAACTATACGAATGAATGAAAAAAAAAAACAGTAAAAAAAAAAGTATACGTACATAGATAATTCCTATACTAGATATCAAAAAAAAAAAAAATAATATAATAATTATAATATATTTACATATGCATTGAAATTTAATAATAATAAAAAAAGAAAAGAATGTAAATAAAACAAAAACACAAAAAAGAATGAAAAAATCCTAATTGTACAAGTGGCACGTAAAAGAAGAAATGAAGACTTGTCATGATTTCTCCTTTTTCAAGGAAGGGTAGTGTGAAGGGAGCACATTAGTGACCACTTAATTAATTGTTTCATACCAAACCATACTTCGATACTTGACACTTACTTCCCAGCAAATGCATTGCCTTAAGCACTATAGATTCATTACAATCAAAGCATTGTTTTGCCTTCGACTTCAGGGTAATAAAAAGATACACATATATCCGACTCGTAGTCATGAACAACAAAAAAACCATAAGTATCATATTGCTCTGATGGCACGAACGGCCGGCCGGCGTATAAGTAAACAAAGTGCATTTAATGTTATTGGGTTGATCAGCGGTCATCTACTTAGGCCACCAAAATATGTCAACTCAGCACTATGCCGAACGAGCTATGCCACTTAGGATAGCTGGTCGTTCGCCCCTAGCCCACGTTATTAGAATTATGCTGACTTGTGGTTATCGACTGCAAGTGAGGCCAAGAATCGAAGTATGGACTTAATTTCGATAACATATAATTTCTGTATATATAGCAATAGTTTTTGAAAATAAAAGTCTCTTCCTCACTGAACTTCAACCAATAAAGGTCTTTTTTTCTTTATTTATACTTTTGTGAAGCTTGCGAGCTAAAAAGAATATTTAAAATAATTATACCTACTTGGTTAAAGTCTTAGAGCAAAACCTCGAGTGCATTAGCCAGAGGTTCGAGCTGAGGCATTCATTGAATGCCAAGCGATTTGTCTCGAAGACCTTTCTCAAGACAAGAAGAGGAAAAGTTTAAAAAAGTCTCCCAACCAACATTACAGGACATTGCGAGCTGGCCGGATGCCATCCATCTATAATTATAAATTTTTCAAGCATCCATCTTTAATTGCATTGTTCTGTCATTATTTTTTTGACTGGCATACGATCTAGTTGGTGGCTTCTCCGCAAAAATAAAAAGTATTGTTAGGCAGCTTCTCTGCACTATTTTTCTTCTTAATTTTTAAATAAAGTTAAATAAAATAAAATAAAGTTTTTTAATTAAAAGAAAACAACAAAAAGGAATTTCCTCCCTAAACATTTGGTCACATCGAACCGGATCGACCACCACCAGCGACGACCATCGTCATCACCACGACAGCAGAAAGCCACCACCAGCAAGTCCAAGCAACATTGAAGTGCTGGAAAAGCCACCAACACGTTGCAACGTGCAATATGGGAGTATAGATACATTATTAGTACCTAGGCATACCTACCTACTCCTCCACGAGGCACCGCACTGCGTGCCGCCGATAGGCCCAATCCATACTTGCCTCGCTGCCGTTTTCGTCCATAGACGACCGACGGCCAGATCAACAGCATCAAAACTACCTCCAGCAAGTGCAAGCAACAAGGAAAAGTACCAAGTACCAACACATGGTGCTACTACTTGCACCTACCTACTCCACCACGAGGCACTGCACCGCCGCAACCAGGCCTCGCTGCCGTTTTCGTTCTTAGACGACGTTCATCTACGGCATCAAACCACCACCAGCACGTGATACTGACGTGCTACATGGAGATATACCTGCATCAATTGTAGATATATGTACCTACTCATCCACCAGGCACCACACCGCGTGCCGCCGACAGGCCCAATCCATACTTGCCTCGCTGCCGTGTTCGTCCATAGACGATCGACGGCCACATCAACGGCATCAAAACTACCTCCAGCAAGTGCAAGCAACAAGGAAAAGTACCTAGTACCAACACACGGTGCTTCTACTTGCACCTACCTACTCCACCACGAGACACCGCATCGCCGCCGGCCGCCGACAAGTCCCATGCAGGCAATACCTGCCTTGCTGATGTCGTCCCTACACGACGGTCACATCGTCATATAGCTACGATCAGCAAGCAACAATTGCAGTGCTGCAACGTTATCATCACTCTTTATTATATCATCGTCATCAATACACCACCATCAGCAGCAGCACATCGTCACCATCGTCACTCATCCATCACATACCACCGACTTCATCAAATCATCGTCATCAATATACCACCATCAGTAGCAGATCGTCGTTTTCATTATTTTTTGTTGAAATTTTAAAATTAAATGTACATACATCCATGGTAAGATCGTTTTTTGATTTAATTTTTTTACATTTCAATAAGTAACTATATACATACCTATTTACATTAATGGATGCATACATATGTTTTTATATATAAATAGAAAATAAACTCATCTGCTAATTTTGAAAAAAAAAAAAAAAAAGAAAAAGTTACAAAATCTTAAAAGTCGGTTTGCATTCATATGCACTTAAACACTTTGAAAGTGGTGTAGCGCGATACATGTATGTACTCTTTTATATTCGTTGGCTCGTTGATTCAATTTTGTTTCATTTAAATACAACACGAACTATAAAAAGTGTTGCCACTGCTTCCCTTTACTTTTGGAACTGACGACAATTTCATTGACATTTTTTTTTGTACACGAATGTACATTAGCTAAAATAGCTATTTTATAAAAGAAAAGCTGAAAGAGAATTGCCATATATGTGCGTTTTTTATATGTGCCCTGACAAATTTAATTTTGTTTCGAAACCAAAAAATTTTCCAGTTGCTAATTTCGTTCACGGTATAACAAGGTTTAAGAGATTAAGGTATTGAAGATTTTTTCTATCAACAAGGTTCATAATTCAAAAATTTGAATCGGAGCATTTTTGCCTTTTTTTCATATTCTTGCTATTCCTATTCCCTTATTCCTGAGTCGATTGGTTTTTTGACGTTGATCATTCATAATTGATATTTTGATTTTTTTTTTCATTTTTTCAAACTAAAGTATTTTAAACGCGTTGCCGTCTTGAATTCTATTTCGCTTATTTAACGACTTTTTATAAGTCAAAAATTACATATTTACAATCTTGATTTTTTCAAGTTATATTCAAAATAATTATTCCATTCAATCTTTAACAATAAGATAAGGTACAAAATTCTTTTTATAAGTTTTTTTTTTTTCTTCTTTATTTTAAACGGGTTGCCATCTTGAATTCTATTTCGCTTTTTTAAAGACTTTTTTATAAGTCAAAAATTACATATTTACAATCTTGATTTTTTCAAGTTATATTCAAAATTATTCCATTCAATCTTTAAAAATAAGATAAGGTACAAAATTCTTTTTATAAGTTTTTTCTCTTCTTTATTTTAAACGGGTTGCCGTCTTGAAATCTATTTCGCTTTTTTTAAGACTTTTTATAAGTCAAAAATTACATATTTACAATCTTGATTTTTTCAAGTTACAATTAAAATTATTCCATTCAATCTTTAACAATAAGATAAGGTACAAAATTATTTTTATAAGTTTTTTCTTCTTTATTTTAAACGGGTTGCCGTCTTGAGTTTTACTTAAATTTTTTTTTTTAACACGACTTGTTATAAGTCTTAAAATACTTTTTTTTTTGTGGAATTTTCTGCAAATACATGCGCCTTCTTCATTTTTATAGTGGAGAGTTGCCGACTTGAGTTTTACTTCAATTGTTTTTAACGCGAATTTTTTATCAGTCTTAAATTGATTTTTTTTATGGAATTTTCTGCAAATACATGCGCCGTCTTCATTCTTATAGTGGAGGGTTGCCGTCTTGAGTTTAACTTCAATTTTTTTTAACGCGACTTTTTATAAGTCGTATAAATACTCTTATTTGTGGAATTTTTTGCAGATACATGCTGCTTCTTCATTCTTAAAGTGGAGGGTTGCCGTCTTGAATTTTACTTCGCTTTTTTAACGCGGCTTTTTTATAAGGCGTAAAAATACTTTTTTTGTGGAATTTTCTGCAGATACATGCGGCTTCTTCATTCTTATAGTGGAGGGTTGCCGTCTTGAATTTTACTTCGCTTTTTTAACGCGACTTGTTTATAAGTCGTAAAAATACTTTTTTTGTGGAATTTTCTGCAGATACATGCGGCTTCTTCATTCTTATAGTGGAGGGTTGTCGTCCTTAATTTTACTTCGCTTTTTTAACGCGACTTTTTATAAGTCTTTAAATTATTTTTTTTGTGGAATACATGCGCCTTCTTCATTCTTATAGTGGAGGGTTGCCGTCTTGAATTTTTAATTTAACTTTTTACTATCTTTATAATTCTCAAAAATATTTTTGTGGATTTGTATGCAATTGAATTGTGCCATCTTGATTTTTTTTCAAATAATATTTACCATGACTGCTCTATCCGATTTTATTCATTCAGCCGATCAGCTGCTAAAATTTACGGCAGCTTTTCGGGAACTTCCTGAAGCTAAACATTCGATACCCGCATTGAAGGCACGAAAGGAAGAATTGAAAGATTTATGGGCTGAAGTAAAATCCTAGTATTTAATATGCCTTCGTGAGGAATCGTTGGAGGAAGCTTTTGACGCCGCGACCATAGAGGAATAGTATACCTCTTCCAACGAAACATATATCAATTGTTACGCTCTGCTTTTAGAATTGGAAGATAAGCTCTCAAAAATACAGGAAACACATTCCGAAGAAACATTCCCAATAATTCAGCTCATTCAAAATCGTTTGGTGTAAAACTACCAGTTTGCGATACGGAAACATTTGGTGGTGACTATCTTAAATGGCCCACCTTTCGAGATATGTTCGAAGCAATTTATATAAAACATCCTAGATTAGGTGCAGTAGAAAAACTCTTTCATCTCAGATCCAAAACAACGGGAGATGCGTTCAGTATTGTCGAAAAGTTCCCTCTGCTTAATTCAAGTTTTGAATTAGCTTGGGAGGCATTGCGTTCAACCTACGAGAACAAACGAATCACTGTCAACAATCAAATAAAAACGTTATTGTATCTACCGTTGTGTCCTGCACAATCAGCGAAAGCTACTAGAAATCTTCAAAGGCACATAAATGATTGCTTAGCGTCCCTCAAGGCCCATGCAATCAACATTGTTGGTTGGGATCCGATTCTTGTCTACGCTTGTTCTACCCGTTTGCCCCCAAATACCCTCTTTTTATGGGAACAATCCTTAGCTGACCCTTCAGCCTTGCCTTTGTGGAATCAATTGGACAAGTTCCTCAGTACTCGATTTCAAGTCCTTGAAACAATCGCTGACGTCACTACACCTGCCGCTTCAACTTCTGAAAAATCTTTTAAGGCCCACAAAATAAGTTCGCTACCAAAACATCGAGTGAACACTTTTCACTCCAAATAACAAATTTTTACCTGCAAACTTTGTTCAGGGAAACATTTAATTAGTAAATGTTCTCAATTTCTCGCTATGACTCCATCAGCTAGATATGAAATAGTCAGAAAAAACCAAATGTGCGTTAATTGTCTCTCAACAAAACATACTTCAAATTCCTGCCAAAGCCACTTTACATGTTCCACATGTAACAAACGGCATAATTCTTTGTTACATTTTCAAGCTAATACAGGGTCACTGGTTCCGAATGTCATGCAAAACGGTTCATCGACATCGTCTCTTGGGGCAACTTCTGTTCCCCATAGTCTTCCATCTTCTCAATTACAGTCCACTGCACAATCGTTCGTACCGCCGACAACCAGTCGAACCCATTTCGCTTCATCACTTACAATACCAAATGAAACACAGCAGAACCGTTTTGTTCATGCCCAACGAAAAGTTCTTCTAGCTACGGCTTTAGTAGACATTCGTGGTAAAGATGGTATTCATAGAATAATAGCCTTGATCGACCCCGGCTCCGAGTCTTCCATCATCACTGAAGCAACTCAAAAGCGGCTTAATCTCCGCACTAAAGCCTCAGACATTTCAATTCTAGCTGTTAGTGGTGCTCAGGCAGCTAGATCAAACAAAAAATGTTTTGATTTCAATAATAAATAATGAAAATCCAAACGAATTAATATTAGTTAATGCAATTATTCTTAAAAAGCTTACAAACAATCTACCTAGTATGTCATTCTCTTTAATTGACACTCATGAATTGGACGGCCTTTGTCTGGCCGACCCAACCTCCAATAACTCTTCTCAAGTAGATTTCCTAATCGGTGCAGATCTCTATTCAAGTATTATACTGAACGGAGTAAAACAAATCTCGAGCTTTGGGTGGATTCTTTCAGGGCCCTTACCTACTACAATTCAAGCATTTACCACACATATTGTGGAAAACGAATCCCTTGATGACCAAATCAAAAAGTTTTGGGAGTTGGAAGAACTTTCTGACCGAAAACACTACGCTTCTGAATCAGATCAATTTTGTGAAGATCTTTATGCGAAAACTACCTATAGACTTCTGGACGGTAGATATGTAGTCAGACTACCTTTTCAACCTGACTTTGAATATTCTCATCTTGGGAATTCAAGAAATAGTGCTTATCAACAATTTTGTCGCACAGAACGTAATCTTCAAAACAAAATTTCAACGTATTCTATTTAGAACTTCGCCATAAAAAAATATTGAGGACTGTGAGCTTCTTAGTATTACCTTTGGGGTTAACTGTGCACCATACCTTGCCATCCGAACACTTAAGCAACTTTCCAAAGATGTTCAGATTAAATATCCACTAGCGGCAAAGGTAATTGAATCAGACTTTTACGTCGATGATCTTCTTTCTGGTGCGCATGATCTTCAAACGGCAAAAAGGGTTCAACTCCAAGTTATTGAAGCTCTTAATTCAGCAGGCTTCCCTCTCCGAAAATGGACTTCAAATACATCATACCTTTTAGATCATCTCCCTGCTCAACATACCTTAAGCGAAAATTTTTTTAAAATCGATTCTGACAGCACCACGAAAACCTTAGGGATTCGTTGGAACGCAAAAGACGATTTCTTCTATTTTACCACTCAACCTCTCAAATTTTCTAATACCCCTACCAAACGCGAAGTTTTTTCAGAGATTTCAAAACTTTTAGATCCGGCGGGTTGGCTAGCCCCGATTATTGTAACCGCCAAAATTTTAATGCTAAGAATCTGGATAGAAGAAACTTAGTGGGATGAACTCATAGAGCCCAACACTTTTTTCAAATGGAAACCCTTTGTCGAAGCCTTTAATGAAATTCAAGTAATCAAAATACCCAGATGGACTGAATACACTCCTTCTGCAAAGGTACAGTTCCACGGTTTTTGTGATTCCTCTGAACAAGCATATGCGGCCTCCCTTTTTGTAAGAGTCCAGTATACGGATGGAAATATAAGTTCACACTTAGTCTGCGAGGAATCCAAAGTCGCTCCAATAAAATCTGTTTCGTTACCCCGACTAGAATTGTGTGGGGCTCTTCTTCTTTCTAGACTAGTCAAAACTTATCTTCCTCAAATTCCGGTGGAATCTTATGAAATATTTTTCTTAAACGACTCTTCTCTAGTCTTAGCGTGGCTTAAAAAACATCCAGGAACATGGAAGTCTTTCATCGTGAATCGAACGAGTGAGATTATCGAAAATGTAGGCAATAGAAACTGGAATCACGAACGGTCTAGTGATAATCCTGCTGACCTTGCTATGAGAGGTCTTACTCCCGCTGATTTAAAGGATAGTGATTTTTGGTGGAAAGGCCCTTCATGGCTGAGTACACCTCAATCTCAGTGGCCAACAAGCCTTCCTATTGAACCTCAATGCGGGGATTTAGAGGTGAAACCCACCTCAAGTTTAACTTCCCTAACCACCAATGAAGATATTTTTTCGAGGTTTTCTTCCTTACCATGGGCCTTAAGAGTTCTATCCTATGTCTTTCGCTGTCTTCGTATATAGTTTCCGAAAAAATTCAAACCCATTTTTTATGATTCCTGCCGTATCACTCAACCCGAAATTCAGTTTGTTCAACGGCACCTTATTTCTCTTTGCCAGCAATATTTTTTCTTCAATGAATTCCAATCTTTAGCAGAAAACCGCAATATAAGCCCGAAAAGTTCAATTTTATCTTTAAATCCAACATTGGACTCCAACAAAATTCTCAGAGTCCACGGACGTTTATCAAATGCGAATCTCTCGTTCAATGAGCGTCATTCTATAATCCTGCCCTTCGGAGAAAGGTTTTCGAAGCTATTTGTTGATTTCATTCATGAACTAACTCTTCATGGGGGAAACGCTTTGATGATTCGAATGATTCGACAAGTCTACTGGATCCCAAAACTTCAAGTTCTTCTTAAATCTCATATTTTTAAATGCAAAACTTGTGCGATCCACAAAAAACGTTTAGGTAAACAATTGATGGCAGCTCTTCCTGATGAACGTTGTAATTTTTCTCCTCCTTTTACCCATACTGGGATAGATTTCGCGGGGCCCTTCACAATAAAAAACTTTACTGGTAGAAACTGTCGTTTGACAAAGGGCTATGCCTGCCTTTTCGTTTGCTTTGCAACGAAAGCTATACATCTTGAAGCAGCCAGCGATCTTTCATCTGCAGTTTTCTTAGCTACGTTTGCTAGGTTTGTTGCAAGCAGGGGCCTTCCGCAAGCAATTTATTCTGATCACTCCTTTTACTAATCGGCACCAATTTCGTTGGTGCCGACACAATGCTAAAAAAGGATTTTAAAAAGCTTCTTGCATCACTTTCACAAATTACTCTCTCAAAATACGGGCTTCAAGGGTTGGGTTGGAATTTTATTCCTCCAGGTTCACCCCATATGGGTGGTCTTTGGGAAGCCGGGGTAAAAAGTTTCAAAACTCATTTTCGAAAAATCGGACTCCAATCGCATTTTACCTTTGAAGAATTTTCTACCCTGCTAGCTCGCATAGAGACATGTTTAAACTCGCGACCCATATCTCCTATGTCAAATGAACCAACTGATCTTTTGGCTTTAACTCCCGGGCATTTCTTCACCGCAAGCCCACTTCTCACCTTTCCTGAACTGCCTCCCAAGAAAAGTCTCTTTCGTTAATAAACCGCTGTAGCTTAAGCTACTTCAGCATCAATTTAGTAAACGATGGAAGGAAGAATATGTCAGGGAACTTCGTAAACGAACAAAATGGCATTACTCTGAAGAAGATTTTAAGTTTGGTGACTTCGTCATAATTAAAAAGAAAAACTTACCATCCGTATTATTAAGGTATTCCCTGGGACAGATGGTAGGGTGCGAGTGGCAACAATAAAAACGCGTTTTGGCGAAATTACTCGCCCAATAGTCAAACTTTGTCGTTTGCCTATAAATGAGTTAATCAAAAAGCAAACGAATTTCCATAAATTCTTTTTTCGATAAAGTATCTATAAGCTTATATTTTAGATGAAGTATCTATAAACTTAATTAATTTTTCTTCTTTTTTTATAAGGAAGCATACAAAAAAAAAAAAAAAAAAAAAAAATGAAATCAAAATGTGTTCCATGACCATTATATTATTTAACTTCAAATAATAATTGAATAATTATATTTGCATTTTTGATCTTTTGTATTGTATAACTCATAAAAATAACTGAATAAGTATTTTTGCATTTGATATTTATATTATATAACTTAAAACAATAATCGTTTTTGCATTTTTGATCATTTAAATTATATAACTTAATTGTTAATAAATTAATTGTTTTTGCATTTTGATCATTTGTATTGTATAACCTATAATAATTATTGAATAATTATTTTGCATTTTTGATCTTTTAACTTAAAATAACAAAATATATAATATAAAATTTTTGTTGGCACTTATGCCAAGGGGGCGAAAGTATGTATCATTCCCTCTGGCATAACCCTGTGCTAGTTCGAGAGATGCATACTAAACCTCGCCCAACTTCACGTCAATGGGATGACGTGGACATTGTCCCGGTCTACATTGAACGATATTTTTAGTGCCGACAAAAAATTGTTGTTGTAATCGTGTGCGATTGAGAGGTACAGCTGACATGATCCTTCCAGTTTCGGCCGATTTTTCCATTCAGCACGGGAAAAATCGTTCAATGTAGACCGGGACATTGCGAGCTAGCCAGATGCCATCCATCTTTAATTATAAATTTTACAAGCATCCATCTTTAATTGCATTGTTCTGTCATTATTTTTTTTGACTGGCACACGATCTAGTTGGTAGCTTCTCCGCAAAAATAAAAAGTATTGTTGGGCAGCTTCTCTGCACCATTTTTCTTCTTAATTTTTAAATAAAGTTAAATAAAATAAAATAAAGTTTTTTAATTAAAAGAAAACAAAAAAAGGAATTTCCTCTCTAAACAGTATCCTCATTCTCATTCTAGTTCATGCATGTTTAATCATTATTAATAAGTCAGTCCGGCAACAAGTCCCATGTGACGAAATTATAATTCAATTAATGTTAAATAAAAACTATTCCTTTTGTTAAGTAAATTTAACTAATGTTTTTCATTTCGTGAGCCACAATAATCGTAAGAAAGTATCGACTTTATGCAATCACGTTTCATGTCCTCCTGATTCAAAATATATGAATTTTATATTGCCTTTTTTTGCCTTTTTTATCCGTTAGTGCTTTTTTTTGCCTTTTTTTACCCGTTAGTGTCTTTTTTGCCAATTTTGACTTGCTCGATTTTTTTTTATCAAAGCTAAACGAAAAAATCTTCAAAAAAATTCTACAAATACAAACTGCATGTAGTTTTTTCCAGTTGAGATTATTTCACTTAAAAACATGATCCTAACACAATCTAAAGCGCACAGAAAACAAATTTTCTTGCCCTCAACATACAAGAAAAAGAAAGCAGGTAGTGTTGACTGTAGATAGAGTTACTATGAACTTAATAAAATTTCTTGTCCTTTTTTTTTACTCATAATAACTAGATCTTTGCATATCTCTATGAATGATCGTGTATTTCCTTGCTGTGCAAATAGCAATGAAAATTTGGAAAAATCGAAATGGGCAATAATTGCAAATGAAGTGTTAAAAAAGTTCAATACTGTTCTTAATGCTGTAATAAATGGCGACGTCAACTCCACACTTTCCGAAAATGTTGAAGTGAACGATGTAGAGACTAGAGTTGAAAATAGGCTCCACTCGTTTCTGCTCAAGTGAAAAGGTCCTTTAGCTAATTTAAGACGCTTCTAATGGTTTCACTCAAGGTTTCACTCATTCTGAAATCCAATGGAACGCTTCAAGTTGCTTCTACTCAATTCTTTGGATTGGTATCTGTATAGGTGAATCATCAAATACAAATTATTTGCTACCGAACAAACAGTGAAATGTGAAACACGAGTGTATCAACTCAGAAATTCCGAATAATATTTTTTGTTCGATTTTTTTCTTAATTTTTATATTAAAATTTACCAAAAACTTTGATTTTGGATCCAAATTAAATTAAAATGGAAAGTTAAAAGAAAACATGAATAACTTTGAAGTTTGTTGTGACATTTGAATTTGAATATATCTATTAGTGCTTCTTGAGTGGATCTGATTTAAAATCCAGAATCGAATTTCTCTTGTCAGAATCGCCAGAAGCGTAGTTTTTGTGCCAATGGAATTGTTTCAGAAGACTTCCAGACGATTCTGGATGCTTCCGGACGTCCAATGAAAACCGGCGTAAGAGACAATCGTAGAAGGCTGTTACCTGAGAACTTCAAAAAGCTGTTGGTAGTTCAATGCTATTATAATTAGACGTTATGTTATGTTTATATTCTCTTTATTTAGTAAATGCCTTTTTTGATTATTGTAGGTCAGCAAAATCCTTTCCCTGCTTATAACCGACTGCGTAAATGGTATTTTTGTAGATAACTATGTATCTATTTCTGTCCGCACGTAACTCTTCAACCACTGAACCGATTTTAACAAATGACACGGCATTGGATTCGGCTTGACGGCACGAGTAACACGGAGTACCTGAATTTTTCGGCGGATTTTAGGCCATTCAAAATTTTCTGTTTCAATAAAAAAAAATGGTGTACATATGAGCACCAAATTCACCAAAATCTCGACATAGAAAGGTCTAGAAAACTACTTTTGCTCTAACTATACGTAAAATAGGCCCTTAATTATAAATACCAGATTATTTATATTCCATTTATATTGAAAAAGGAAAAATAGAACCTTAAAATATATTAAGAAATAAAGTACATACTTAAAACTATTGATTCCATATTCTTTTTTAGTTTTCACGTTATTAAAATATATATAAGCAAAAGCCAACTGATAACACTACTCATTTAACACTTGTCTTAAAAGTGAATGAAATTTGACTTACAATTTAGCCTTACGGAGTAAAAAAATTACTTAAAAATATAACTGTTTAAGCTAATGAAAGCTTAGAATGTGTGCTAACGGCAAAACCAGTTTTCATTTTCATTTCTTACAATTTTTTTTTTTTGAGTTTATTCCGATTCCTTCATATGAGTGGGCCCATTGTGCGTCTGTGCTTTAATTTAATGATACTGGTTTTACTTGTGTCTATATAAAAGAAAAACATTTTTTTATACCAAATGTAACTGAAAACTTTTAAGACTAAGTTAAATCTATTTTTTTCCTACACTTGGAAGTCTTAATAAAGAAATAGTGTATTTTATTAATCTTCTACAGATTGTCTCCTTTTTTTTTGGTATATAATACTTTATCAAACTCGACCAAAATAAAAAGTTGTAAGCAATAACGTATTTGTAACGTTTTTTTCCTTTAAGAAGGGTTGACCTATCCATTTAAAAAGTGGCAACCCTATTTTTTATTTTCAGTACAGTCTAATCTTGAATTTGATACTAGTTTTATCCTCTTATTCGATGAGCTAAGTCATAGTTCTAAAAAAGTGCTTTTCAAAGAGGGTTGCCAACACCCCCTACCCATTTTAAACTAGGTAACCCTATATTTTTGTAGTAGCCCGTAGCGTAATGGTTTGTGCGTTCGACTGTCACGCTGGAGGTCTGGGATCGCTTCCCAGCCTCGTCCACCTAAAAACTAAAAAAGTTTTTTTCAGGGCTACTGCCTCTTGCGAGGAATTGACAAATCCTCCAAGAGTTTCACTTGTCACGAATAAGTGCTGTATGAGCCGTTGTGCCATCCGATTTTTTTTAACCCTATATTTTTCGTTCTTTCTCGACAATGCCTATAATTTGGACGTAGTTAAATCTCTTACTCGATGAGCTAATTCATGGTCCAAAAAACCAACCGGAAGTAGCCTGTTTTAGACGTCACCTACCCAAATTTCGCTAGGCAACCCATGTGCGTTGAGTTTCTCTTGAATAGATCTATTGATTAAGGGGTATTAGAACCTCTTACCTTATGAGCTTAGTGATCCTACGGTCGGCTCCGCCTATAAGGGCTTCTTGAATGGACTCAGTCAGGACGTTGTTGAAAGCCCCTTATACATCTAAGAAGGTGGCGAGTGTATATTCTTTGAAGTTAATAGATTTCTGAACTGTACGAACTACCTCGTTAAGAGCCGTCTCAGTGGACTTACCCTTTAGGTATCCGTGTTGAGAGTTTTCGAGAGGGCATCCAACTAAGATGTCCCTGATGTGTTTGTGTAGGATGCGTTCCATCGTTTTAAGCACGAAAGAAGTCAGACTAATTGGTCGAAAATCCTTCGCGGATTCATGACCCCGTCTACCGACCTTCGGGATAAAAACTACTCTAACATGTCTCCACGCCTCGGGTACATGGTTGAGATAGAGGCAACATTTGAAAATTAATTCCAGCCAAGGAACAACCATATCTTGCAGTTTTTGAAGCATAATAGGCAGTATGCCATCCTGGCCTGGAGATTTATATGGAGAGGAAGAATTAATTGTCCAGGCAATATTTTCTGGTTCGTTGTTTGTGCTTTCGCCTCGGCTATGAGTGTGCACACTTCTTCTGGTGGTGACTGCTGGTCATGCCCGAAGTAAGCAGATGCCAAGAGTAAACCGTCTGCATTTTTTGCTTCCAACCTGACGACTGTCAAGTCAGGAGTACTAAGATTTGGACACAAAAAAGATTTTAAGTGTTTTTTAGCTAAAATTCAAGTTCTAGGATTACCATCGTTTGTGTTTGCGATCTTGTAGATCAGGTCGTATTGTCTATCTTGGAGGCCTCTCACTCTAGAGCGATTGACCCATGGCTCTTGAACGATACTACATCTTTGTTTTCCTCACTCAGGAAAACTCTCAGATTATCCAAGGCACATTCTGAGTGCTTCAGGTTAATCTGAATGACTTTTAGCAGCGCTTTTTTTTAATTTTCTTTCGATTCTGCAAAGTCAGGGCCCGGCGACTCGTTAGGGACGTCGACATCACATCAGTGACATCGTCTAGCTCAACGTTGTCACCAACTTTGCCGAGGTCTGCTCCCTGGTTCTGCAGAATCTTAATTTTAGCACATCTTATGCCAAAACGCACCTTGAACTCGGCCTTCTCGAGAGCTCCAATGCTTTCCTCGCTGATCAAAAGAAGGTAAGATGCACTGTTCTTTTGCGGCTCCTCTGCCTTAATGACTGTCCAGTCGTGCATCGGAATCAGTTGATTTAACTTCTGAAGACCACGGATCAGCTCCTGTCCGCTTGGCTAATGCTCATGAGAGGCAACCAGATGCGAGCCTTTGGTCGTCTAGGGATGTTCTTAGCTGGGATGAGCTTGAGCTTCAAGCCCTCCCAGTCATTGCTTATCTTAGCGATGCAGGTCCTAAGGATCTCCCTAGAAAACACGTCTGTGCACCTGATTACCCTGTACCCCCTGAGAGTCAAAACTAGGGTAAGGGCCCTCGATCGCCGAAATGGTATACGATAACACCATGTCCGAGAGCTTGGCCTCGATGGAGTTCCACACAATAAGCAGAGCTCTGCTGGTTGTGGTGAGCTCACCCACAACCGCTACCTGGAGTACGCGGTTGCGCTGCTCCGGAAGATGGTGCTTTGGTAGACCCTTTCGTACCGTCAAGCTTGCTTTTTTTCATAGGCTGGCTGGTCTCTTCACGAGACCTATTGCGCTTGGCGGTGTTTTTGGCTTTAGTAGCCAGAAGACAGTTGTACTCTTCAACGATCTTCTGGCACGTAATTTTGTCAGCGAGGTCCTTCCCAAGAATAATTGCAGCCTCCTCATTCTTGGCAATTTTGTCAAGAATAAAGGTGTCCTTCTTGAACTCCAACATGCGAAGAACACCGCTGATTGCTTTTTACCCCGGGCAGCACCGCTATGGCTGGCGTTGCTACCTGAGGGTACGTTGGGTTTGGTCGGTCGAAACACAGGGGTACTGTGGCTGGTACTGCCTGTGCTTCCAGTTGTTGTAGGTTCTCCTACGATGGTCTCCTGACTGGAGGCCAAAAGTTCATCCTCTGTGTCGGCGGATGGTAAAACGTCTGTCATATCTAAATCGTCCATAGTGTGAAAAAACAAATAAAAGTCACGAGTAGGTTGGAAAGGAAAGGTCAGCCCCGGCAGAGCCGATATACCGGGGTAAGGCAAAGAGTATGACGGACCCTGCCAAGGCGCCCGAAAGAGCTCGTAAGCAACTGGTTTACCCCCCAGCCTTCCATTTCTTCGGCACGGATTATGAAAATCGTTCACACCACCATTGAAAATTAGAGACCCCGTATCTATGGTTAATTCGCATTGCTGAGCGTTAAACTATTGAGAAGTAAAGGAACGTCTCAGCAATTCGACCTGACCTTAGCTGATCACCATCTTGGCATCGCACAAGATAAAAAAAATTGTGGTGACCAGCTTTAATCCAATTGTCCAACTGTGCTGAGCTTTAATCCAATTTTATTTGAAAAAACTTTTTATGCACACCATAGGATTCGAACCCACGCATATCAGATTTGCTCAGTCTTAGCAGTCGTGTGCACTACGCACTGCACAGCTTTAGACCACTGACGTCACAGGTCGAGATGTGTTATTTGTTTATCAAATGCATTTGGAGCATCAGCATTTTTATAAGCGCCCTTAAGTATGCTGTCTTCTTCCGCCTCCATTTTTCTCCATACCTTATTTCGATAGACTACAACTCGCAGATCATTGATTAGCTAAGTGGTGGGAGGAAGAGTAAAAGCAAAAAATTTTATTGATAGGCTAATATATTTTATAGTGCAATAAGTTTGGAATTTTTGATAGTCTATATTATTGTAGCAGATAAAAGGGCAAATGACCTTTTATGTCATTTTTCTAATTGCGTTAATTAGAATGCTAGAGTTTTGAAATTTTTTTGGTCGATAGATAATGAAATTCTAAGAATCCTACTAGTTTAAGATTTTTATCTATCTCCTACTGGTATAGAGATATAAATTATTTTAAAATTTTTTTCTCAAAAAAGGCTAATTTCAAAAAAATTTAATTTAATCAGGAGGGTCCGCTACAAATTTGAATTATATATGATTGCAAAAAATATAAAACCAAATTAAAGTTGTCATATACAAATTTTTAATTTTGCAGAGATTTGGAGTGTAGGAATTTTTGGAAACAGTCGGAAAACCTACTCAAATAAACTGATTTATATCTTTTAAATGTTCACCTTTTTTATTTTAAATTTTTACCATTATTATTTAATTTTCAAGTTTACAACCCATCGATCATTTTGATATAGAACACATAGATGCGTCTTACGCATATAAGCTTATTATCCCTATACATATCGAGATTTTTAGATAGCCAAAGAAGTTTCGCTTCTGCCATGAGTACTGTTTTACACGCGCTCATTTTTTGTCACTAAAATCGAAAAAAAAACTTAAACAAAAATTATAAAGCTTTTAGTTATCCATATTTATTGCTAACATAGTTTCTAATTACGAAGTACGGTTCCCGCTCTAAAGCGCATACAAGTTCAAGAAAACTGTTTTACGAGTTTGGCCTTCGATTTTCGAAATGCAAGCACTTCATTTTAGCTGGAGATAATACGAAGTGGAAGTGTCTGAGTGCGGCTTTGATGTTTTTGTTTAAAACGAAGAAAATAAGTGGCGATTTGTTGGAAATACTTGTTAAAGTTCAATATTTACTTGTTTGTGTTGAAATTCATATGATTTTGGTATCAAAAAGAGGTCGGGAAGCTTTGTTTGATCGTTTATAAAAATCCAAAACATTTGATAAAGTAACAAAGAAGGTATGAATTGCTTATTTACTTTAGACGAATCCACTTTTTCCCCAACCGGAACAAGGAGAAATTGCCCCTGCTTATAACAGCACGGCACATTGGTGAGTTCTCTCATCTATAAATCCTCTATTAAACAAAATAAATTGACTTCCAATAACAAAAGCGAGAGAAGCAATAGTAATATTTTTGATATTAATTTTTTTAAACTAACCGCCTATCAAATTATTTAAAGAATAATTTAAAAATAGCAATTTGTAAAGAACAAACAAGATAAATTAACACAAACCACGAACACGGACACCAACTCAACTATAAAAGAAAATGAAACAACTAAAAAACCCGACAAACAATATGAAAAAATCTCAAAAAAATATAAAAACTCCTACAAAATCAAACAAAAGAACTTTGGAAAACAAAATTACATTGAACGATTCTCAACGTCTTGAATCAGGAACCTCCAAGAGACAAAAACAACTAACAGACAAAAATGAAGCACCTCAATCAACGCGGATTCACCAATTTTTCAAAACAAATAGGAATGAAACAGGAATGGACCAAATACATCAAATATATAAATAGCAACAAGAAATCCTTGCTGCTGACGAAAATTATGATGACAACAAGAAAACAAATAAAACTGAAACGACTTCTTTCTCAAGCCGGCTAGCCACCGTGAAAAATGTAGGCTCAAACCCCCCTTGATGAAAACGAAAACAATGACAGCAAAAAATCCATTAAATTCTCTCAATATTTGTACATATAACGTATTTTTGAGTGAAGAACGACAAAAAGAACTAAAATTGGCAATAAACAAAATAAATTGGGATATCATAGGACTATCAGAAACTATTTGGACAAAAAATCATCGAATCGGAAAACGAAATTTTCTGTTATATTGGACAAACTAAAGGACTACGAGTATATGGTGTTGGATTCCTCATAAATCAACATTTAAAAAAACATATCTTTGACATCAGACTATTCAACGAGAGGATCTGCTCAATAAGTCTTGACATCCAAAACACAACAATGGCACAACAGTGGCGTTAAGTGGAATATAAATTTTTGTCTGATAAAAATGTCACTCTCCGTTATTGTAACTGTCGTTTTAGCTAACTCACTCAACAATCAAAACGACACTTTTTGGCGTTCATAAATTTTCAAACGCCTTGTGCAAATTTAAATAAAAACGTAAGTTTTTCAATTGTTTCACGAATTTTTTATTAGTTTTGATTTTTTTTATTATTAAAGGGATAAAGATAACGTAGCCAAAGCAAAGAATATAACTCAAATTTTTTGGATACAAATCCTTTACAACAAATTTTCTGATGCGTCTGAATTTCGGAGTATAGAAAAAAAAATTAAATCTGGTTCAAATACCCTTGATTCATTGGGGGTGCCGCGTCGCGTCATGCGTCGGTTAGAACGGAAATAGTGGATTGTGCTTTATTTTTATTTCATCTGTTTAATAACATATTCAGTCAGGTTCGTTGAAAAATGTATCCTTGTAAATACTTACTTCGTTTCTGGAAAATGCAATGTTGTGTTTTTATATCTCACGTCACCAGTGTTTGGAATAAAATAAACAATGCAACACTATTTATGTTTGTAATTTGTGCTTTCTAAGCATTAGAAGTTTGATATTTAAAAGAAATTCGTTCGTGGGACGCGTGTGGATGGCGTTTAAGTAACGTAATACCGACTCTTAAACGCCAAGAAAGTGACTCGACACAAAAAGTGAGAATTGTCGTTTAATAAAAACACCTATTATAATAAGGGTGATTATAGGTGATTTTAATGCCAAACTTGGTACGAAAGAGGATGGAGAAGAGCAATTATTTGGAAATTTTGGATACGGACAGAGAAATAAACGAGGAAAGAAGCTAATGACATGGATGCTAGAAATGAACCTGACTTTTGCGAACTCTTTTTTCAAGAAAAAAGAAAAAAATAAATGGACTTGGTTATCACCAGATGGACTCTACAAAAATGAATATGACCTTGCGTTGACAATAAAATTTCGACTATGGCAGATGTATCCGTGCTAAATAATTTTATAATTAATAATTTGACAGCGATCACAGGATGGTAAGGACAATAATCAAAATCTATCATACCACATTGCAAAGAAAACGACAAAAGTTAATCTTTCCTGAATCAATTTTCTTATTATTGTTATTATTGTACTATTCGTACTAGAATGTCAGCTTAATAGGCTTGACCATTCTTTATTCCGTCAATTTCATTGAATTTTTGAAAAACAACAACAACAACTTAAAGGCGCTACCACCAATTGTTTGGCTGGAGATATAGCTATTCAATGAAAATATTCTTGCTTATAATGAATCTTTAACGAGGAAAATAGACGAACATATAAATTTAAGCAACTTTAATAATGATTTTCAAAATATTTATGACAAACTAGAATCTTGCTCGATTCACAATGCGACGTAAAAATGCGACGTGAGCGTGACGAGAACTCGTCATAGTTGTCAGGCCGATATCAAATCATGTAAGTATACGAGGAAACGCCAGGGTATGCACAATGAAACGTTTCTCGTCGTCACGTCACGCTGGAGTTGGGGAAATTGAAAAAATAACGCTCTCGTCGACGTTTTTTATGTTGTTTTTTTTTTTATATTTGACTGATGGTGAATTTTGTGAAAACAACAGATAAGTGTAAATTAACAAAAATAAATATAAATTTTGTTGACAATGAAATTATATTTGTAGACCTATTTGTGTTGACAATATTATAATGTTGTATTGTTTCAATTTCTTTGCATTTTTAGCCGAAAATCACTTCACCAGCCCAATGGACAAACACATTTATAATATTTAAATAATTGAAGTAATTTAAGTTTGATTTTTTTCTTTATTTTGAACGCACACTGCACAACAAGAACAACAATAATAAATAATTTAACGCTGTCAAAAAACTCGTCGTCAAGAAACTCGTCACATTGTGAATTGGGGAACGATTTTCTGACTAGAAAAAAATGACAGCGATTCACGTCACGCTCCCGTCACGTTTTCACGTCGCATTGTGAATCGAGCTTCTATTATAAAGACAACAGCCAAAGAAAAATAAATGAAACCAAGATCCGAAAAAAATGACAAGTTATCAAATGAGACAAAGGAATTGATTGCCCAAAGAGAAGTCCTGAGAAAAACTATGAATCCAACAGACATTGAAAAACAAGAATTAAAAAACTTAAGAAAAACTATCAAGACGAAAACAAGATATGGCGTACAAAACTTTAATGAATCAAAAATCAAAGAAATTCTAAACAACAAAAAATCAATTAAGAAAACAAAACAATTTAAATAGTGAAAAATAATGGATAGTTTCAATGAAAAATGGACCTTAGACAACAACAAAAAGAAAGGATATAAACCAAACAGCAACGAGTTTCTTTGAATCGTTATTCAGATCAATCAATGACATTGCTCATGACTCCAATTCGGACGTATCCTGGAACAACTTTAACAATGACAATTTATTTCTTTTTAATGAAGCCGACATTAAATTGTCTATTGATGATTTAAAAGTAGATAAAAGCGCTGGTAGCGACGGTATTTAAGGAGAAATTTTGAAATAAAGAAAAAACGCTCTGACACCAAATTATTTAATGAGATTTTGACAACCCAACAACCCCTAGACAATGGCAACAGAGTGTTATTATATTACTACATAAGAAAGGACAAAAAGATGACATGAACAACTATAGACCTATCAGTTTGATATCAACAATATACAAACTTTTTCAAAAACAGTATATAAAAGGACTAAACAAGCACTTAACGACAAGTAACCGAGGGAACAAGCAGGATTTAAAGAAGGATTCTCAACCACTGACCATCTTCAGACAATTAACCAGCTAATTGAAAAACATAACGAATACAATAATCCACTCTACCTATGTTTCATAAACTTTCCTAAAGCTTTTGACACTGTGGAACACAACAGTATTTGGACGGCACTAAGCAATCAAGGGATTCATTCCACCTTAATAAAGACATTTAAAAACATATACAGAAATAACACCGCAAGAGTAAAAACTGACAAACTAGGCAGAGAATTCCATTTGACAAGAGGAGTGCGAAAAGGTGACCCCATGTCACCTCCATTATTTTCTGCAGTCCTAGAAGATATCTTTGGAAACTTGAAGTGGAAAAACAAATATGGGATACAAATTCAGGGAGTTAATTTATCAAATTTAAGATTTGCAGATGACGTCGTTCTTCTTTCGGAATCAGCAATAACTATAGAGTCAATGTTAAACGAATTAGATATAGCCTGCAAACAACATGGACTTTGCTTAAATCTGACCAAAACAAAAGTATTGACGAACCATTTGAAAGAAGATATACTGTTGGGAAAATACAAAATTTATTATGTTGATGACCGTGTACCTTGGACAAATTAAATCTTTTATAAATCAAGATGAAAAGGAAATCAACAGACGAGTATCTAACGAATGGAAACAGTTCTGGAGCTTGAAAGAAATTCTGGACTATAACTTAAGTAGTGATACAAGGAAATACATATGTGACTCTTCAATTTTACCAGTTTTGACGTTCAGGCTACAAACCCTAGGACTAACATCAATTCTACAAGATAAATTAAGAATCTGCCAAACAAAAATGGAACGAAAACTGTTAAATATACGACTTATACAAAGAATAAATAACGAAGATATAAGAAGAAGGACAAATATATTTGACGTGATGCAACGAATAAAACAATTAAAATGTAGCTGGGCAGGCCACATATTATCTAGAATTCAAGACCGAAAATGGACAAGAAATGTGACAAAATGGACTTTAAGTGACGAGAAGAGACCAAGAGGTCGACCAAGAAAAAGATGGACTGACGATCTTAACCAATTCAACCAAAATTGGTACAAGGACGCAAAAAATAGACATATGGACAACTGTGCCAGATAAATAAATAAATTAAATCATCAATATTGAAAGTATTTAGAATTTATGAGTAACTAGTAACTACTATATATATATTAAATTTTAAAATAATAATAATTTTTAAGCAATTTTTTTTTTAACACATATGTAAATAAACTAATGAAAAAACTTTGTAATATTGGCGAATAAAGCTTATAATAATAATAATAAGCAGTACATGACCTAGGAGTAAGTATCTAATTCTGCACAGATCTTTTCAGTGGTGAAGTGGCTACTTATTTTGTTTTTAAGGGTTATTTAAGTATTTTGCAATTGTATCAAATTATTTGCGTAGTTTTAGATTTTTGATGAAAAAGGCATAATTTATGTATTTTTTTTTGGTAATTTGATCATTCCCTATCGTGAATTTTAAATCGGTTGTTTTCATGTGTTTTTGTTATACCTATTCATACAAATTTCTGTTAAAAACAATTTATACTGAGCATGTGGGAAACAAACTAACGAATCAGATCTATCATTTTCATGAATGATAATGGTCATCTTTATATTTATCTTTCAACCGCGCTTTGATCGTTTTTAATGATGGTTTGGACTCTGAAACTATTTGATTCGTGAGGTGACGAGGACTAAATTGACATTCATAAGAATGCTCATTTAGATAGCAATAAATGTTAGCCATTACCGCGTCTATTTCATTTGAAGGAGAGCGCCCCACTAATTTTGCCGATGTTTCATTATACAAGCGTGTAGTGAATTTTGTATGATAACGCGCGCATACAACGGACAGTTCAGGAATGTTTGCAATGCGAGACATTACATTACGTGCGAAATTGTCTCCGCGATTACTCAGTGTTTCCACTATTGTGTCTCTTATAACATTGCGAGTAACAATGGAAACTGAAACTTTTTCTTTAAATAAAGGTATTCTTCAATAAACTCACCGCAAAACAAACAAAAGTTCTTTAAATTAAAACTTGGTTCAACCTGAATTTCAGTAGCTGGTTCATTGTTCCCCCGGCCGTCGAAATTCTGCTTCAATCATCCCGGATTTGATGTAATTTTTTCATGTATGTCAAGTTAGCACTACATTTGTGGAAATTCAAAAAAGTAAATATGCATTTAATTGTAGCTTTTTAGTAGTAAATTAGTTGTGGAAAAAAAATTTATAGCTCTACTATTTTTTAAAAAAATGGTAAGTAGTGCTAACTTGATATCAACTTGGCACTAAACTTTGTGAAATTCCAAAAACTAAGTAAGCACTTCGTTGAAGCTTTTTAATAGTAAATAAGTTGTGGAAAGAAAAAAATTTTTGATTACTATTTTTAATATTAAAAAAAATAATTAGTGTGTAGTGCTAACTTGATATAAACTTGGCACTACACTTTCTGAAATCCTAAAAACTAAGTACGCAGTTAATTCAAGCTATTTAGAAGTAAATTATTTATGGAGAAAAAAAAAATTCCAAAAAATTTGTCGCCGTACTTTTTTAAAAAAATAAGACTAGGTAGTGCTAATTTAACACTGGTGAACTCAGCCATTAAAAAGGGAAATTCAAAAATAAAACATGCCATTATTTAAAGCTTTTTAGTAGTAAATTAGTTGTGGAGAGAAAAAAATTCAAAAAAATTTGTTGCCGTACTTTAAAAAAAAAAAGAGTAGGTAGAGCTAACTTGACACTGGTGAACTCAGCCATTAAAAAGGCAAATTCGAAAATAAAAATGCCATTATTTAAAACTTTTTAGTAGTAAATTAGTTGTGGAGAGAAAAAAAATCCAAAAAATTTGTTGCCGTATTTTTTTAAAAAAATAAGAGTAGGTAGTGCTAACTTGACACTGGTGAACTCAGCCATTAAAAAGGGCTATTCGAAAATAAAACATGCCATTATTTAAAGCTTTTTAGTAGTAAATTAGTTGTGGAGAGAAAAAAATTCCAAAAAATTTGTTGCCGTACTTTTTCTTAAAAAATAAGAGTAGGTAGTGCTAACTTGACACTGGTGAACTCAGCCATTAAAAAGGGAAAGTCGAAAATAAAACATGCCATTATTTAAAAAAAATTTGTTGGCGTACTTTTTTAAAAAAATAAGAATAGGTAGTGCTAACTTGACACTGGTGAACTCAGCCATTAAAAAGGGCTATTCGAAAATAAAACATGCCATTATTTAAAGCTTTTTAGTAGTAAATTAGTTGTGGAGAGAAAAAAATTCCAAAAAATTTGTTGCCGTACTTTTTTTTAAAAAATAAGAGTAGGTAGTGCTAACTTGACACTGGTGAACTCAGCCATTAAAAAGGGAAAGTCGAAAATAAAACATGCCATTATTTAAAGCTTTTTTGTAGTAAATTAGTTGTGGAGAGAAAAAAATTCCAAAAAATTTGTTGCCGTACTTTTTTAAAAAAATAAGAGTGGGTAGTGCTAACTTCACACTGGTGAACTCAGCCATTTAAAAGGGAAATTCGCAAATAAAACATGCCATTATTTAAAGCTTTTTAGTAGTAAATTAGTTGTGGAGAGAAAAAAAAATCCAAAAAATTTGTTGCCGTACTTTTTTAAAAAAGTAAGAGTAGATAGTGCTAACTTGACACTGGTGAACTCAGCCATTAAAAAGGGAAATTTGAAAATAAAACATGCCATTATTTAAAGCTTTTTACTAGAAAATTAGTTGTGGAGAGAAAAAAATTCCAAAAAATTTGTTGCCGTACTTTTTTAAAAAAATAGGAGTAGGTAGTGCTAACTTGACACTGGTGAACTCAGCCATTAAAAAGGGAAATTCAAAAATAAAACATGCCCTTGTTTAAAGCTTTTTAGTAGTAAATTAGTTGTTGAGAGAAAAAAAATCCAAAAAATTTGTTGCCGTACTTTTTTAAAAAAATAAGAGTAGGTAGTGCTAACTTGACACTGGTGAACTCAGCCATTAAAAGGGGAAATTCGAAAATAAAACATGCCATTATTTAAAGCTTTTTAGTAGTAAATTAGTTGTGGAGAGAAAAAAATTCCAAACAATTTGTTGCCGTACTTTTTTTAAAATAAAATAAGAGTGGGTAGTGCTAACTTGACACTGGTGAACTCAGCCATTTAAAAGGGAAATTCGAAAATAAAACATGCCATTATTTAAAGCTTTTTAGTATTAAATTAGTTGTTGAGAGAAAAAAAATCCAAAAAATTTGTTGCCGTACTTTTTAAAAACAAAATACGAGTAGGTAGTGCTAACTTGACACTGGTGAACTCAGCCATTAAAAAGGGAAATTCGAAAATAAAACATGCCATTATTTAAAGCTTTTTAGTAGTAAATTAGTTGTGGAGAGAAAAAAATTCCAAATACTTTGTTGCCGTACTTTTTTAAAAAAATAAGAGTAGGTAGTGCTAACTTGACACTGGTGAACTCAGCCATTAAAAAGGGAAATTCGAAAATAAAACATGTCATTATTTAAAGCTTTTTACTAGTAAATTAGTTGTGGAGAGAAAAAAAATCCAAAAAATTTGTTGCCGTACTTTTTTAAAAAAGTAAGAGTAGATAGTGCTAACTTGACACTGGTGAACTCAGCCATTAAAAGGGAAATTTGAAAATAAAACATGCCATTATTTAAAGCTTTTTACTAGAAAATTAGTTGTGGAGAGAAAAAAATTCCAAAAAATTTGTTGCCGTACTTTTTTAAAAAAATAGGAGTAGGTAGTGCTAACTTGACACTGGTGAACTCAGCCATTAAAAATGGAAATTCGAAAATAAAAATGCCATTATTTAAAGCTTTTTAGTAGGAAACTAGTTGTGGAGAGAAAAAAAATCCAAAAAATTTGTTGCCGTACTTTTTTTTAAAAAAATAAGAGTAGGTAGTGCTAACTTGACACTGGTGAACTCAGCCATTAAAAAGGGAAATTCAAAAATAAAACATGCCCTTGCTTAAAGCTTTTTAGTAGTAAATTAGTTAAGGAGAGAAAAAAATTCCAAAAAATTTGTTGCCGTACTTTTTTAAAAAAATAAGAGTAGGTAGTGCTAACTTGACACTGGTGAACTCAGCCATTAAAAAGGGAAATTCGAAAATAAAACATGCCATTATTTAAAGCTTTTTAGTAGTAAATTAGTTGTGGAGAGAAAAAAATTCCAAACAATTTGTTGCCGTACTTTTTTTAAAATAAAATAAGAGTAGATAGTGCTAACTTGACACTGGTGAACTCAGCCATTAAAAAGGAAATTCGAAAATAAAACAGGCCATTATTTAAAGCTTTTTACTAGTAAATTAGTTAAGCAGAGAAAAAAAATCCAAAATATTTGTTGCCGTACTTTTTTTAAAAAAAATAAGAGTAGGTAGTGCTAACTTGACACTGGTGAACTCAGCCATTAAAAAGGGAAATTCGAAAATAAAACATGCCATTGTTTAAAGCTTTTAACTAGTAAATTAGTTGTGGAGAGAAAACAAAATCCAAAAAATTTGTTGCCGTACTTTTTTAAAAAAATAAGAGTAGGTAGTGCTAACTTGACACTGGTGAACTCAGCCATTAAAAAGGGAAATTCGAAAATAAAACAAGCCATTATTTAAAGCTTTTTAGTAGTAAATTAGTTGTGGAGAGAAAAAAATCCCCCGGCCGTCGAAATTCTGCTTCAATCATCCCGGATTTGATGTAATTTTTTTAAAGCCATTATTTAAAGCTTTTTAGTAGTAAATTAGTTGTGGAGAGAAAAAAATTCCAAAAAATTTGTTGCCGTACTTTTTCTTAAAAAATAAGAGTAGGTAGTGCTAACTTGACACTGGTGAACTCAGCCATTAAAAAGGGAAAGTCGAAAATAAAACATGCCATTATTTAAAAAAAATTTGTTGGCGTACTTTTTTAAAAAAATAAGAATAGGTAGTGCTAACTTGACACTGGTGAACTCAGCCATTAAAAAGGGCTATTCGAAAATAAAACATGCCATTATTTAAAGCTTTTTAGTAGTAAATTAGTTGTGGAGAGAAAAAAATTCCAAAAAATTTGTTGCCGTACTTTTTTTTAAAAAATAAGAGTAGGTAGTGCTAACTTGACACTGGTGAACTCAGCCATTAAAAAGGGAAAGTCGAAAATAAAACATGCCATTATTTAAAGCTTTTTTGTAGTAAATTAGTTGTGGAGAGAAAAAAATTCCAAAAAATTTGTTGCCGTACTTTTTTAAAAAAATAAGAGTGGGTAGTGCTAACTTCACACTGGTGAACTCAGCCATTTAAAAGGGAAATTCGCAAATAAAACATGCCATTATTTAAAGCTTTTTAGTAGTAAATTAGTTGTGGAGAGAAAAAAAAATCCAAAAAATTTGTTGCCGTACTTTTTTAAAAAAGTAAGAGTAGATAGTGCTAACTTGACACTGGTGAACTCAGCCATTAAAAAGGGAAATTTGAAAATAAAACATGCCATTATTTAAAGCTTTTTACTAGAAAATTAGTTGTGGAGAGAAAAAAATTCCAAAAAATTTGTTGCCGTACTTTTTTAAAAAAATAGGAGTAGGTAGTGCTAACTTGACACTGGTGAACTCAGCCATTAAAAAGGGAAATTCAAAAATAAAACATGCCCTTGTTTAAAGCTTTTTAGTAGTAAATTAGTTGTTGAGAGAAAAAAAATCCAAAAAATTTGTTGCCGTACTTTTTTAAAAAAATAAGAGTAGGTAGTGCTAACTTGACACTGGTGAACTCAGCCATTAAAAGGGGAAATTCGAAAATAAAACATGCCATTATTTAAAGCTTTTTAGTAGTAAATTAGTTGTGGAGAGAAAAAAATTCCAAACAATTTGTTGCCGTACTTTTTTTAAAATAAAATAAGAGTGGGTAGTGCTAACTTGACACTGGTGAACTCAGCCATTTAAAAGGGAAATTCGAAAATAAAACATGCCATTATTTAAAGCTTTTTAGTATTAAATTAGTTGTTGAGAGAAAAAAAATCCAAAAAATTTGTTGCCGTACTTTTTAAAAACAAAATACGAGTAGGTAGTGCTAACTTGACACTGGTGAACTCAGCCATTAAAAAGGGAAATTCGAAAATAAAACATGCCATTATTTAAAGCTTTTTAGTAGTAAATTAGTTGTGGAGAGAAAAAAATTCCAAATACTTTGTTGCCGTACTTTTTTAAAAAAATAAGAGTAGGTAGTGCTAACTTGACACTGGTGAACTCAGCCATTAAAAAGGGAAATTCGAAAATAAAACATGTCATTATTTAAAGCTTTTTACTAGTAAATTAGTTGTGGAGAGAAAAAAAATCCAAAAAATTTGTTGCCGTACTTTTTTAAAAAAGTAAGAGTAGATAGTGCTAACTTGACACTGGTGAACTCAGCCATTAAAAGGGAAATTTGAAAATAAAACATGCCATTATTTAAAGCTTTTTACTAGAAAATTAGTTGTGGAGAGAAAAAAATTCCAAAAAATTTGTTGCCGTACTTTTTTAAAAAAATAGGAGTAGGTAGTGCTAACTTGACACTGGTGAACTCAGCCATTAAAAATGGAAATTCGAAAATAAAAATGCCATTATTTAAAGCTTTTTAGTAGGAAACTAGTTGTGGAGAGAAAAAAAATCCAAAAAATTTGTTGCCGTACTTTTTTTTTAAAAAAATAAGAGTAGGTAGTGCTAACTTGACACTGGTGAACTCAGCCATTAAAAAGGGAAATTCAAAAATAAAACATGCCCTTGCTTAAAGCTTTTTAGTAGTAAATTAGTTAAGGAGAGAAAAAAATTCCAAAAAATTTGTTGCCGTACTTTTTTAAAAAAATAAGAGTAGGTAGTGCTAACTTGACACTGGTGAACTCAGCCATTAAAAAGGGAAATTCGAAAATAAAACATGCCATTATTTAAAGCTTTTTAGTAGTAAATTAGTTGTGGAGAGAAAAAAATTCCAAACAATTTGTTGCCGTACTTTTTTTAAAATAAAATAAGAGTAGATAGTGCTAACTTGACACTGGTGAACTCAGCCATTAAAAAGGAAATTCGAAAATAAAACAGGCCATTATTTAAAGCTTTTTACTAGTAAATTAGTTAAGCAGAGAAAAAAAATCCAAAATATTTGTTGCCGTACTTTTTTTAAAAAAAATAAGAGTAGGTAGTGCTAACTTGACACTGGTGAACTCAGCCATTAAAAAGGGAAATTCGAAAATAAAACATGCCATTGTTTAAAGCTTTTAACTAGTAAATTAGTTGTGGAGAGAAAACAAAATCCAAAAAATTTGTTGCCGTACTTTTTTAAAAAAATAAGAGTAGGTAGTGCTAACTTGACACTGGTGAACTCAGCCATTAAAAAGGGAAATTCGAAAATAAAACAAGCCATTATTTAAAGCTTTTTAGTAGTAAATTAGTTGTGGAGAGAAAAAAATCCCCCGGCCGTCGAAATTCTGCTTCAATCATCCCGGATTTGATGTAATTTTTTCATGTATGTCAAGTTAGCACTACATTTGTGGAAATTCAAAAAAGTAAATATGCATTTAATTGTAGCTTTTTAGTAGTAAATTAGTTGTGGAAAAAAAAATTTGTAGCTCTACTATTTTTTAAAAAAATGGTAAGTAGTGCTAACTTGATATCAACTTGGCACTACACTTTGTGAAATTCCAAAAACTAAGTAAGCACTTCGTTGAAGCTTTTTAATAGTAAATAAGTTGTGGAAAGAAAAAAATTTAAAAAAATTTTTGAGTACTATTTTTAATATTAAAAAAAATAATTAGTATGTAGTGCTAACTTGATATAAGCTTGGCACTACACTTTCTGAAATCCTAAAAACTAAGTACGCAGTTAATTCAAGCTATTTAGAAGTAAATTAGTTATGGAGAAAAAAAAATTCCAAAAAATTTGTCGCCGTACTTTTTTAAAAAAATAAGACTAGGTAGTGCTAATTTAACACTGGTGAACTCAGCCATTAAAAAGGGAAATTCAAAAATAAAACATGCCATTATTTAAAGCTTTTTAGTAGTAAATTAGTTGTGGAGAGAAAAAAATTCAAAAAAATTTGTTGCCGTACTTTAAAAAAAATTAGAGTAGGTAGAGCTAACTTGACACTGGTGAACTCAGCCATTAAAAAGGCAAATTCGAAAATAAAAATGCCATTATTTAAAACTTTTTAGTAGTAAATTAGTTGTGGAGAGAAAAAAAATCCAAAAAATTTGTTGCCGTACTTTTTAAAAAAAAATAAGAGTAGGTAGTGCTAACTTGACACTGGTGAACTCAGCCATTAAAAGGGGAAATTCAAAAATAAAACATGCCAATGTTTAGAGCTTTTCAGTAGTAAATTAGTTGTGGAGAGAAAAAAATCCAAAAAATTTGTTGCCGTACTTTTTTAAAAAATAAGAGTAGGTAGTGCTAACTTGACACTGGTGAACTCAGCAATTAAAAAGGGCTATTCGAAAATAAAACATGCCATTATTTAAAGCTTTTTAGTAGTAAATTAGTTGTGGAGAGAAAAAAATTCCAAAAAATTTGTTGCCGTACTTTTTTTAAAAAATAAGAGTAGGTAGTGCTAAATTGACACTGGTGAACTCAGCCATTAAAAAAGGAAAGTCGAAAATAAAACATGCCATTATTTAAAGCTTTTTTGTAGTAAATTAGTTGTGGAGAGAAAAAAATTCCAAAAAATTTGTTGCCGTACTTTTTTAAAAAAATAAGAGTGGGTAGTGCTAACTTGACACTGGTGAACTCAGCCATTTAAGAGGGAAATTCGAAAATAAAACATGCCATTATTTAAAGCTTTTTAGTAGTAAATTAGTTGTGGAGAGAAAAAAAAATCCAAAAAATTTGTTGCCGTACTTTTTAAAAAAAAAATACGAGTAGGTAGTGCTAACTTGACACTGGTGAACTCAGCCATTAAAAAGGGAAATTCGCAAATAAAGCATGCCATTATTTAAAGCTTTTTAGTAGTAAATTAGTTGTGGAGAGAAAAAAATTCCAAATACTTTGTTGCCGTACTTTTTTAAAAAAATAAGAGTAGGTAGTGCTAACTTGACACTGGTGAACTCGGCCATTTAAAAGGGAAATTCGAAAATAAAACATGCCATTATTTAAAACTTTTTACAAGTAAATTAGTTGTGGAGAGAAAAAAAATCCAAAAAATTTTTTGCCGTACTTTTTTAAAAAAGTAAGAGTAGATAGTGCTAACTTGACACTGGTGAACTCAGCCATTAAAAAGGGAAATTTGAAAATAAAACATGCCATTATTTAAAGCTTTTTACTAGAAAATTAGTTGTGGAGAGAAAAAAATTCCAAAAAATTTGTTGCCGTACTTTTTTAAAAAAATAAGAGTAGGTAGTGCTAACTTGACACTGGTGAACTCAGCCATTAAAAAGGGAAATTCGAAAATAAAAATGCCATATTTAAAGCTTTTTAGTAGTAAATTATTTGTAAAGAGAAAAAAAATCCAAAAAATTTGTTGCCGTACTTTTTTTTAAAAAAATAAGAGTAGTTAGTGCTAACTTGACACTGGTGAACTCAGCCATTAAAAAGGGAAATTCAAAAATAAAACATGCCCTTGTTTAAAGCTTTTTAGTAGTAAATTAGTTAAGGAGAGAAAAAAATTCCAAAAAATTTGTTGCCGTACTTTTTTAAAAAAATAAGAGTAGGTAGTGCTAACTTGACACTGGTGAACTCAGCCATTAAAAGGGGAAATTCGAAAATAAAACATGCCATTATTTAAAGCTTTTTAGTAGTAAATTAGTTGTGGAGAGAAAAAAATTCCAAACAATTTGTTGCCGTACTTTTTTTAAAATAAAATAAGAGTGGGTAGTGCTAACTTGACACTGGTGAACTCAGCCATTTAAAAGGGAAATTCGAAAATAAAACATGCCATTATTTAAAGCTTTTTAGTAGTAAATTAGTTGTTGAGAGAAAAAAAATCCAAAAAATTTGTTGCCGTACTTTTTTAAAAAAAAATACGAGTAGGTAGTGCTAACTTGACACTGGTGAACTCAGCCATTAAAAAGGAAATTCGAAAATAAAACAGGCCATTATTTAAAGCTTTTTACTAGTAAATTAGTTAAGGAGAGAAAAAAAATCCAAAAAATTTGTTGCCGTACTTTTTTAAAAAATAAGAGTAGGTAGTGCTAACTTGACACTGGTGAACTCAGCCATTAAAAAGGGAAATTCGAAAATAAAACATGCCATTATTTAAAGCTTTTTACTAGAAAATTAGTTGTGTTGAGAAAAAAAATCCAAAAAATTTGTTGCCGTACTTTTTTAAGAAAATAAGAGGAGGTAGTGCTAACTTGACACTGGTGAACTCAGCCATTAAAAGGGGAAATTCGAAAAAAAACATGCCATTATTTGATGCCATTATTTAAAGCTTTTTACTAAAAAATTAGCTGTGGAGAGAAAAAAATCCAAAAAATTTGTTGCCGTACTTTTTTTAAAAAAAATAAGAGTAGGTAGTGCTAACTTGACACTGGTGAACTCAGCCATTAAAAAGGGAAATTCGAAAATAAAACATGCCATTGTTTAAAGCTTTTAACTAGTAAATTAGTTGTGGAGAGAAAACAAAATCCAAAAAATTTGTTGCCGTACTTTTTTAAAAAAATAAGAGTAGGTAGTGCTAACTTGACACTGGTGAACTCAGCCATTAAAAAGGGAAATTCGAAAATAAAACAAGCCATTATTTAAAGCTTTTTAGTAGTAAATTAGTTGTGGAGAGAAAAAAATCCCCCGGCCGTCGAAATTCTGCTTCAATCATCCCGGATTTGATGTAATTTTTTCATGTATGTCAAGTTAGCACTACATTTGTGGAAATTCAAAAAAGTAAATATGCATTTAATTGTAGCTTTTTAGTAGTAAATTAGTTGTGGAAAAAAAAATTTGTAGCTCTACTATTTTTTAAAAAAATGGTAAGTAGTGCTAACTTGATATCAACTTGGCACTACACTTTGTGAAATTCCAAAAACTAAGTAAGCACTTCGTTGAAGCTTTTTAATAGTAAATAAGTTGTGGAAAGAAAAAAATTTAAAAAAATTTTTGAGTACTATTTTTAATATTAAAAAAAATAATTAGTATGTAGTGCTAACTTGATATAAGCTTGGCACTACACTTTCTGAAATCCTAAAAACTAAGTACGCAGTTAATTCAAGCTATTTAGCAGTAAATTAGTTATGGAGAAAAAAAAATTCCAAAAAATTTGTCGCCGTACTTTTTTAAAAAAATAAGACTAGGTAGTGCTAATTTAACACTGGTGAACTCAGCCATTAAAAAGGGAAATTCAAAAATAAAACATGCCATTATTTAAAGCTTTTTAGTAGTAAATTAGTTGTGGAGAGAAAAAAATTCAAAAAAATTTGTTGCCGTACTTTTAAAAAAAAATTAGAGTAGGTAGAGCTAACTTGACACTGGTGAACTCAGCCATTAAAAAGGCAAATTCGAAAATAAAAATGCCATTATTTAAAACTTTTTAGTAGTAAATTAGTTGTGGAGAGAAAAAAAATCCAAAAAATTTGTTGCCGTACTTTTTAAAAAAAAATAAGAGTAGGTAGTGCTAACTTGACACTGGTGAACTCAGCCATTAAAAGGGGAAATTCAAAAATAAAACATGCCAATGTTTAGAGCTTTTCAGTAGTAAATTAGTTGTGGAGAGAAAAAAATCCAAAAAATTTGTTGCCGTACTTTTTTAAAAAAATAAGAGTAGGTAGTGCTAACTTGACACTGGTGAACTCAGCAATTAAAAAGGGCTATTCGAAAATAAAACATGCCATTATTTAAAGCTTTTTAGTAGTAAATTAGTTGTGGAGAGAAAAAAATTCCAAAAAATTTGTTGCCGTACTTTTTTTAAAAAATAAGAGTAGGTAGTGCTAAATTGACACTGGTGAACTCAGCCATTAAAAAAGGAAAGTCGAAAATAAAACATGCCATTATTTAAAGCTTTTTTGTAGTAAATTAGTTGTGGAGAGAAAAAAATTCCAAAAAATTTGTTGCCGTACTTTTTTAAAAAAATAAGAGTGGGTAGTGCTAACTTGACACTGGTGAACTCAGCCATTTAAGAGGGAAATTCGAAAATAAAACATGCCATTATTTAAAGCTTTTTAGTAGTAAATTAGTTGTGGAGAGAAAAAAATTCCAAATACTTTGTTGCCGTACTTTTTTAAAAAAATAAGAGTAGGTAGTGCTAACTTGACACTGGTGAACTCGGCCATTTAAAAGGGAAATTCGAAAATAAAACATGCCATTATTTAAAGCTTTTTAGTAGTAAATTAGTTGTGGAGAGAAAAAAATTCCAAATACTTTGTTGCCGTACTTTTTTAAAAAAATAAGAGTAGGTAGTGCTAACTTGACACTGGTGAACTCGGCCATTTAAAAGGGAAATTCGAAAATAAAACATGCCATTATTTAAAACTTTTTACAAGTAAATTAGTTGTGGAGAGAAAAAAAATCCAAAAAATTTTTTGCCGTACTTTTTTAAAAAAGTAAGAGTAGATAGTGCTAACTTGACACTGGTGAACTCAGCCATTAAAAAGGGAAATTTGAAAATAAAACATGCCATTATTTAAAGCTTTTTACTAGAAAATTAGTTTTGGAGAGAAAAAAATTCCAAAAAATTTGTTGCCGTACTTTTTTAAAAAAATAAGAGTAGGTAGTGCTAACTTGACACTGGTGAACTCAGCCATTAAAAAGGGAAATTCGAAAATAAAAATGCCATATTTAAAGCTTTTTAGTAGTAAATTATTTGTAAAGAGAAAAAAAATCCAAAAAATTTGTTGCCGTACTTTTTTTTAAAAAAAATAAGAGTAGTTAGTGCTAACTTGACATTGGTGAACTCAGCCATTAAAAAGGGAAATTCGAAAATAAAACATGCCATTGTTTAAAGCTTTTAACTAGTAAATTAGTTGTGGAGAGAAAACAAAATCCAAAAAATTTGTTGCCGTACTTTTTTAAAAAAATAAGAGTAGGTAGTGCTAACTTGACACTGGTGAACTCAGCCATTAAAAAGGGAAATTCGAAAATAAAACAAGCCATTATTTAAAGCTTTTTAGTAGTAAATTAGTTGTGGAGAGAAAAAAATCCCCCGGCCGTCGAAATTCTGCTTCAATCATCCCGGATTTGATGTAATTTTTTCATGTATGTCAAGTTAGCACTACATTTGTGGAAATTCAAAAAAGTAAATATGCATTTAATTGTAGCTTTTTAGTAGTAAATTAGTTGTGGAAAAAAAAATTTGTAGCTCTACTATTTTTTAAAAAAATGGTAAGTAGTGCTAACTTGATATCAACTTGGCACTACACTTTGTGAAATTCCAAAAACTAAGTAAGCACTTCGTTGAAGCTTTTTAATAGTAAATAAGTTGTGGAAAGAAAAAAATTTAAAAAAATTTTTGAGTACTATTTTTAATATTAAAAAAAATAATTAGTATGTAGTGCTAACTTGATATAAGCTTGGCACTACACTTTCTGAAATCCTAAAAACTAAGTACGCAGTTAATTCAAGCTATTTAGCAGTAAATTAGTTATGGAGAAAAAAAAATTCCAAAAAATTTGTCGCCGTACTTTTTTAAAAAAATAAGACTAGGTAGTGCTAATTTAACACTGGTGAACTCAGCCATTAAAAAGGGAAATTCAAAAATAAAACATGCCATTATTTAAAGCTTTTTAGTAGTAAATTAGTTGTGGAGAGAAAAAAATTCAAAAAAATTTGTTGCCGTACTTTTAAAAAAAAATTAGAGTAGGTAGAGCTAACTTGACACTGGTGAACTCAGCCATTAAAAAGGCAAATTCGAAAATAAAAATGCCATTATTTAAAACTTTTTAGTAGTAAATTAGTTGTGGAGAGAAAAAAAATCCAAAAAATTTGTTGCCGTACTTTTTAAAAAAAAATAAGAGTAGGTAGTGCTAACTTGACACTGGTGAACTCAGCCATTAAAAGGGGAAATTCAAAAATAAAACATGCCAATGTTTAGAGCTTTTCAGTAGTAAATTAGTTGTGGAGAGAAAAAAATCCAAAAAATTTGTTGCCGTACTTTTTTAAAAAAATAAGAGTAGGTAGTGCTAACTTGACACTGGTGAACTCAGCAATTAAAAAGGGCTATTCGAAAATAAAACATGCCATTATTTAAAGCTTTTTAGTAGTAAATTAGTTGTGGAGAGAAAAAAATTCCAAAAAATTTGTTGCCGTACTTTTTTTAAAAAATAAGAGTGCTAAATTGACACTGGTGAACTCAGCCATTAAAAAAGGAAAGTCGAAAATAAAACATGCCATTATTTAAAGCTTTTTTGTAGCAAATTAGTTGTGGAGAGAAAAAAATTCCAAAAAATTTGTTGCCGTACTTTTTTAAAAAAATAAGAGTGGGTAGTGCTAACTTGACACTGGTGAACTCAGCCATTTAAGAGGGAAATTCGAAAATAAAACATGCCATTATTTAAAGCTTTTTAGTAGTAAATTAGTTGTGGAGAGAAAAAAAAATCCAAAAAATTTGTTGCCGTACTTTTTAAAAAAAAAATACGAGTAGGTAGTGCTAACTTGACACTGGTGAACTCAGCCATTAAAAAGGGAAATTCGCAAATAAAACATGCCATTATTTAAAGCTTTTTAGTAGTAAATTAGTTGTGGAGAGAAAAAAATTCCAAACAATTTGTTGCCGTACTTTTTTTAAAATAAAATAAGAGTGGGTAGTGCTAACTTGACACTGGTGAACTCAGCCATTTAAAAGGGAAATTCGAAAATAAAACATGCCATTATTTAAAGCTTTTTAGTAGTAAATTAGTTGTTGAGAGAAAAAAAATCCAAAAAATTTGTTGCCGTACTTTTTTAAAAAAAAATACGAGTAGGTAGTGCTAACTTGACACTGGTGAACTCAGCCATTAAAAAGGGAAATTCGAAAATAAAACATGCCATTATTTAAAGCTTTTTAGTAGTAAATTAGTTGTGGAGAGAAAAAAATTCCAAATACTTTATTGCCGTACTTTTTTAAAAAATAAGAGTAGGTAGTGCTAACTTGACACTGATGAACTCAGCCATTAAAAAGGGAAATTCGAAAATAAAACATTTCATTATTTAAAGCTTTTTACTAGTAAATTAGTTATGGAGAGAAAAAAAATCCAAAAAATTTGTTGCCGTACTTTTTTAAAAAAGTAAGAGTAGATAGTGCTAACTTGACACTGGTGAACTCAGCCATTAAAAGGGAAATTTGAAAATAAAACATGCCATTATTTAAAGCTTTTTACTAGAAAATTAGTTGTGGGGAGAAAAAAATTCCAAAAAATTTGTTGCCGTACTTTTTTAAAAAAATAAGAGTAGGTAGTGCTAACTTGACACTGGTGAACTCAGCCATTAAAAATGGAAATTCGAAAATAAAAATGCCATTATTTAAAGCTTTTTAGTAGTAAATTAGTTGTGGAGAGAAAAAAAATCCAAAAAATTTGTTGCCGTACTTTTTTTAAAAAAAATAAGAGTAGGTAGTGCTAACTTGACACTGGTGAACTCAACCATTAAAAAGGGAAATTCAAAAATAAAACATGCCCTTGTTTAAAGCTTTTTAGTAGTAAATTAGTTAAGGAGAGAAAAAAATTCCAAAAAATTTGTTGCCGTACTTTTTTAAAAAAATAAGAGTAGGTAGTGCTAACTTGACACTGGTGAACTCAGCCATTAAAAAGGGAAATTCGAAAATAAAACATGCCATTATTTAAAGCTTTTTAGTAGTAAATTAGTTGTGGAGAGAAAAAAATTCCAAACAATTTGTTGCCGTACTTTTTTTAAAATAAAATAAGAGTAGATAGTGCTAACTTGACACTGGTGAACTCAGCCATTAAAAAAGGAAATTCGAAAATAAAACATGCCATTATTTAAAGCTTTTTACTAGTAAATTAGTTAAGGAGAGAAAAAAAATCCAAAAAATTTGTTGCCGTACTTTTTTTAAAAAATAAGAGTAGATAGTGCTAACTTGACACTGGTGAACTCAGCCATTAAAAAGGGAAATTCGAAAATAAAACATGCCATTATTTAAAGCTTTTTACTAGAAAATTAGTTGTGGAGAGAAAAAAAATCCAAAAAATTTGTTGCCGTACTTTTTTAAGAAAATAAGAGTAGGTAGTGCTAACTTGACACTGGTGAACTCAGCCATTAAAAAGGGAAATTCGAAAATAAAACAAGCCATTATTTAAATCTTTTTAGTAGTAAATTAGTTGTGGAGAGAAAAAAATTTGTTGCCGTACTTTTTTAAAAAAAATAAGAGTGGGTAGTGCTAACTTAACACTGGTGAACTCAGCCATTTAAAAGGGAAATGCGAAAATAAAACATGCTATTATTTAAAGCTTTTTAGTAGTAAATTAGTTGTGGAGAGAAAAAAAATCCAAAAAATTTGTTGCCGTACTTTTTTAAAAAAAATAAGAGTAGGTAGTGCTAACTTGACACTGGTGAACTCAGCCATTAAAAAAGGCAATTCGAAAATAAAACATGCCATTATTTAAAGCTTTTTAGTAGTAAATTAGTTGTGGAGAGAAAAAAGTTCCAAAAAATTTGTTGCCGTACTTTTTTTAAAAGAATAAGAGTAGGTAGTGCTAACTTGACACTGGTGAACTCAGCCATTAAAATGGGAAATTCGAAAATAAAACATGCCATTATTTAAAGCTTTTTACTAGAAAATTAGTTGTGGAGAGAAAAAAATTCCAAAAAATTTGTTGCCGTACTTTTTTAAAAAAATAAGAGTAGGTAGTGCTAACTTTACACTGGTGAACTCAGCCATTAAAAAGGGAAATTCGAAAATAAAACATGCCATTATTTAAAGCTTTTTTGTAGTAAATTAGTTGTGGAGAGAAAAAAATTGCTGCCGTACTTTTTTAAAAAAAATAAGAGTAGGTAGTGCTAACTTGACACTGGTGAACTCAGCCATTAAAAAGGGAAATTCGAAAATAAAAATGCCATTATTTAAAGCTTTTTAGTAGTAAATTAGTTGTGGAGAAAAAAAAAATCCAAAAAATTTGTTGCCGTACTTTTTTTAAAAAAAAATAAGAGTAGGTAGTGCTAACTTGACACTGGTGAACTCAGCCATTAAAAAGGGAAATTCGAAAATAAAAATGCCATTATTTAAAGCTTTTTAGTAGTAAAATAGTTGTGGAGAGAAAAAAAATCCAAAAAATTTGTTGCCGTACGTAGTGCTAACTTGACACTGGTGAACTCAGCCATTAAAAAGGGCAATTCGAAAATAAAACATGCCATTATTTAGAGCTTTTTAGTAGAAAATTAGTTGTGGAGAGAAAAAAATCCAAAAAATTTGTTGCCGTACTAAAAAAAAAATAAGTGTAGGTAGTGCTAAATTGACACTGGTGAACTCAGTCATTAAAAAGGGAAATTCGAAAATAAAACATGCCATTATTTAAAGCTTTTTACTAGTAAATTAGTTGTGGAGAGAAAAAAATCCAAAAAATTTGTTGCCGTACTTTTTTAAAAAAGTAAGAGAAGGTAGTGCTAACTTGACACTGGTGAACTCAGCCATTAAAAAGGGAAATTTGAAAATAAAACATGCCATTATTTAAAGCTTTTTACTAGAAAATTAGTTGTGGAGAGAAAAAAATTCCAAAAAATTTGTTGCCGTACTTTTTTAAAAAAATAAGAGTAGGTAGTGCTAACTTGACACTGCTGAACTCAGCCATTAAAAAGGGAAATTCGAAAATAAAAATGCCATTATTTAAAGCTTTTTAGTAGTAAATTAGTTGTGGAGAGAAAAAAAATCCAAAAAATTTGTTGCCGTACTTTTTTAAAAAAAAAAATAAGAGTAGGTAGTGCTAACTTGACACTGGTGAACTCAGCCATTAAAAAGGGAAATTCAAAAATAAAACATGCCATTATTTAAAGCTTTTTAGTAGTAAATTAGTTGTGGAGAGAAAAAAAATCCAAAAAATTTGTTGCCGTACTTTTTTTAAAAAAATAAGAGTAGGTAGTGCTAACTTGACACTGGTGAACTCAGCCATTAAAAAAGGCAATTCGAAAATAAAACATGCCATTATTTAAAGCTTTTTAGTAGTAAATTAGTTGTGGAGAGAAAAAAGTTCCAAAAATTTTGTTGCCGTACTTTTTTTAAAAGAATAAGAGTAGGTAGTGCTAACTTGACACTGGTGAACTCAGCCATTAAAATGGGAAATTCGAAAATAAAACATGCCATTATTTAAAGCTTTTTACTAGAAAATTAGTTGTGGAGAGAAAAAAATTCAAAAAAATTTGTTGCCGTACTTTTTTAAAAAAATAAGAGTAGGTAGTGCTAACTTTACACTGGTGAACTCAGCCATTAAAAAGGGAAATTCGAAAATAAAACATGCCATTATTTAAAGCTTTTTAGTAGTAAATTAGTTGTGGAGAGAAAAAAAATGGTTCCGTACTTTTTAAAAAAAAATAAGAGTAGGTAGTGCTAACTTGACACTGGTGAACTCAGCCATTAAAAAGGGAAATTCGAAAATAAAAATGCCATTATTTAAAGCTTTTTAGTAGTATATTAGTTGTGGAGAAAAAAAAAATCCAAAAAATTTGTTGCCGTACTTTTTTTTAAAAAAAATAAGAGTAGGTAGTGCTAACTTGACACTGGTGAACTCAGCCATTAAAAAGGGAAATTCGAAAATAAAAATGCCATTATTTAAAGCTTTTTAGTAGTAAAATAGTTGTGGAGAGAAAAAAAATCCAAAAAATTTGTTGCCGTACGTAGTGCTAACTTGACACTGGTGAACTCAGCCATTAAAAAGGGCAATTCGAAAATAAAACATGCCATTATTTAGAGCTTTTTAGTAGAAAATTAGTTGTGGAGAGAAAAAAATCCAAAAAATTTGTTGCCGTACTAAAAAAAAAATAAGTGTAGGTAGTGCTAAATTGACACTGGTGAACTCAGTCATTAAAAAGGGAAATTCGAAAATAAAACATGCCATTATTTAAAGCTTTTTACTAGTAAATTAGTTGTGGAGAGAAAAAAATCCAAAAAATTTGTTGCCGTACTTTTTTAAAAAAGTAAGAGTAGGTAGTGCTAACTTGACACTGGTGAACTCAGCCATTAAAAAGGGAAATTTGAAAATAAAACATGCCATTATTTAAAGCTTTTTACTAGAAAATTAGTTGTGGAGAGAAAAAAATTCCAAAAAATTTGTTGCCGTACTTTTTTAAAAAAATAAGAGTAGGTAGTGCTAACTTGACACTGCTGAACTCAGCCATTAAAAAGGGAAATTCGAAAATAAAAATGCCATTATTTAAAGCTTTTTAGTAGTAAATTAGTTGTGGAGAGAAAAAAAATCCAAAAAATTTGTTGCCGTACTTTTTAAAAAAAAAAAATAAGAGTAGGTAGTGCTAACTTGACACTGGTGAACTCAGCCATTAAAAAGGGAAATTCAAAAATAAAACATGCCCTTGTTTAAAGCTTTTTAGTAGTAAATTAGTTGTGGAGAGAAAAAAATTCCAAAAAATTTGTTGCCGTACTTTTTAAAAAAAATATGAGTAGGTAGTGCTAACTTGACACTGGTGAACTCAGCCATTAAAAAGGGAAATTCAAAAATAAAACATGCCATTATTTGAAGCTTTTTAGTAGTAAATTAGTTGTGGAGAGAAAAAAATTCCAAACAATTTGTTGCCGTACTTTTTTTAAAATAAAATAAGAGTAGATAGTGCTAACTTGACACTGGTGAACTCAGCCATTAAAAAAGGAAATTCGAAAATAAAACATGCCATTATTTAAAGCTTTTTACTAGTAAATTAGTTGTTGAGAGAAAAAAAATCCAAAAAATTTGTTGCCTTACTTTTTTTAAAAAATAAGAGTAGGTAGTGCTAACTTGACACTGGTGAACTCAGCCATTAAAAAGGGAAATTTGAAAATAAAACATGCCATTATTTAAAGCTTTTTAGTAGTAAATTAGTTGTGGAGAGAAAAAAAATCCAAAAAATTTGTTGCCGTACTTTTTTAAAAAAATAAGAGTAGGTAGTGCTAACTTGACACTGGTGAACTCAGCCATTAAAAAGGGAAATTCGAAAAAAAAACATGCCATTATTTAAAGCTTTTTACTAAAAAAATTAGTTGTGGAGAGAAAAAAAATCCAAAAAATTTGTTGCCGTACTTTTTTTTTTAAAAATAAGAGTAGGTAGTGCTAACTTGACACTGGTGAACTCAGCCATTAAAAAGGGAAATTCGAAAATAAAACATGCCATTGCTTAAAGCTTTTTACTAGTAAATTAGTTGTGGAGAGAAAACAAAATCCAAAAAATTTGTTGCCGTACTTTTTTTAAAAAAATAAGAGTAGGTAGTGCTAACTTGACACTGGTGAACTCAGCCATTAAAAAGGGAAATTCGAAAATAAAACATGCCATTATTTAAAGCTTTTTAGTAGTAAATTAGTTGTGGAGAGAAAAAAATTCCAAAAAATTTGTTGCCGTACTTTTAAAAAAAAAATAAGAGTGGGTAGTGCTAACTTGACACTGGTGAACTCAGCCATTTAAAAGGGAAATTCGAAAATAAAACATGCCATTATTTAAAGCTTTTTAGTAGTAAATTAGTTGTGGAGAGAAAAAAAATCCAAAAAATTTGTTGCCGTACTTTTTTAAAGCAAAATAAGAGTAGGTAGTGCTAACTTGACACTGGTGAACTCAGCCATTAAAAAAGGCAATTCGAAAATAAAACATGCCATTATTTAAAGCTTTTTAGTAGTAAATTAGTTGTGGAGAGAAAAAAATTTGTTGCCGTACTTTTTTTTTAAAATAAGAGTAGATAGTGCTAACTTGACACTGGTGAACTCAGCCATTAAAAAAGGAAATTCGAAAATAAAACATGCCATTATTTAAAGCTTTTTACTAGTAAATTAGTTGTGGAGAGAAAAAAAATCCAAAAAATTTGTTGCCTTACTTTTTTTAAAAAATAAGAGTAGGTAGTGCTAACTTGACACTGGTGAACTCAGCCACTAAAAAGGGAAATTCGAAAATAAAACATGCCATTATTTAAAGCTTTTTAGTAATAAATTAGTTGTGGAGAGAAAAAAAATCCAAAAAATTTGTTGCCTTACTTTTTTTAAAAAATAAAAGTAGGTAGTGCTAACTTGACACTGGTGAACTCAGCCATTAAAAAGGGAAATTCAAAAATAAAACATGCCATTATTTGAAGCTTTTTAGTAGTAAATTAGTTGTGGAGAGAAAAAAATTCCAAACAATTTGTTGCCGTACTTTTTTTAAAATAAAATAAGAGTAGATAGTGCTAACTTGACACTGGTGAACTCAGCCATTAAAAAAGGAAATTCGAAAATAAAACATGCCATTATTTAAAGCTTTTTACTAGTAAATTAGTTGTGGAGAGAAAAAAAATCCAAAAAATTTGTTGCCTTACTTTTTTTAAAAAATAAGAGTAGGTAGTGCTAACTTGACACTGGTGAACTCAGCCATTAAAAAGGGAAATTCGAAAATAAAACATGCCATTATTTAAAGCTTTTTAGTAGTAAATTAGTTGTGGAGAGAAAAAAATTCCAAAAAACTTGTTGCCGTACTTTTTTTAAAAAAATAAGAGTAGGTAGTGCTAACTTGACACTGGTGAACTCAGCCATTAAAATGGGAAATTCGAAAATAAAACATGCCATTATTTAAGCTTTTTACTAGAAAATTAGTTGTGGAGAGAAAAAAATTCCAAAAAATTTGTTGCCGTACTTTTTTAAAAAAATAAGAGTAGGTAGTGGTAACTTTACACTGGTGAACTCAGCCATTAAAAAGATAAATTCGAAAATAAAACATGCCATTATTTAAAGCTTTTAAGTAGTAAATTAGTTGTGGAGAGAAAAAAATTGCTGCCGTACTTTTTTAAAAAAATAAGAGTAGGTAGTGCTAACTTGACACTGGTGAACTCAGCCATTAAAAAGGGAAATTCGAAAATAAAACATAAATACTAGTAAATTAGTTGTGGAGAGTAAAAAATTCCAAAAAATTTGTTGGCGTACTTTTTTAAAAAAAAATAAGAGTTGGTAGTGCTAACTTGACACTGGCGAACTCAGCCATTAAAAAGGGAAATTCAAAAATAAAACATGCCATTGTTTAAAGCTTTTTAGTAGTAAAATAGTTGTGGAGAGAAAAAAAATCAAAAAAATTTGTTGCCGTACGTAGTGCTAACTTGACACTGGTGAAATCAGCCATTTAAAAGGACAATTCGAAAATAAAACATGCCATTATTTAGAGCTTTTTAGTAGAAAATTAGTTGTGGAGAGAAAAAAATCCAAAAAATTTGTTGCCGTACTAAAAAAAAATAAGTTTAGGTAGTGCTAAATTGACACTGGTGGACTCAGCCATTAAAAAGGGAAATTCGAAAATAAAACATGCCATTATTTAAAGCTTTTTACTAGTAAATTAGTTGTGGAGAGAAAAAAATTCCAAAAAATTTGTTGCCGTACTTTTTTAAAAAAATAAGAGTAGGTAGTGCTTACTTGACACTGGTGAACTCAGCCATTAAAAAGGGAAATTCGAAAATAAAACATGCCATTATTTAAAGCTTTTTACTAGTAAAATAGGTGTGGAGAGAAAAAAAATCCAAAAAATTTGTTGCCGTACGTAGTGCTAAATTGACACTGGTGAACTCAGCCATTAAAAAGGGCAATTCGAAAATAAAACATGCCATTATTTAAAGCTTTTTAGTAGTAAATTAGTTGTGGAGAGAAAAAAATTCCAAAAAATTTGTTGCCGTACTTTTTAAAAAAAATAAGAGTAGGTAGTGCTAACTTGACACTGGTGAACTCAGCCATTAAAAAGGGAAATTCGAAAATAAAACATGCCATTATTTAAAGCTTTTTACTAGTTAATTAGTTGTGGAGAGAAAAAAAATCCAAAAAATTTGTTGCCGTACTTTTTTTAAAAAGTAAGAGTAGGTAATGCTAACCTGACACTGGTGAACTCAACCATTAAAAAGGGAAATTCGAAAATAAAACATGCCATTACTTAAAGCTTTTTACTAGAAAATTAGTTGTGGAGAGAAAAAAATTCCAAAAAATTTTTTGCCGTACTTTTTAAAAAAAAATAAGAGCAGGTAGTGCTAACTTGACACTGGTGAACTCAGCCATTATCAGTAGTAAATTAGATGTGGCGGAAAACACACCTGACCGTATCCCTTCAAGCAAGCCACTCCGTTTTTGATCCGAAACCACTTGATAAACGAACCCAAAACCGGATCCAAAACTATTTCAAGTCGGATAAAATTAGTATGCAAATTAGAATCACCACCGAGGCATTATGTGAGTGTGTTGCAGTGTTCCCAGATGTGCTATTTTTCCGGCCAGAATGGCTGGAAAAAAAAAACTTTGGTGGGAAAAATGGTTCAGTTTCAAAAGCTCTGAAAAACTTTTGTATGAAAATATCAATACACCTGAGCTAGACTGAACAATATAAAACAGAAAGAGAAAACAACAAAAATAAACGTTTAGTACTACGTTTTCATTATAGCCGAAATGAGGTAATTTCGGAATTTGGCAAAAAAGTGTTTTCATTATCAAATTTGCTAATTTCGTTTGATATCTCATTTCATTTTGAATTTGGAATTTGGAATGTAAGTGCCCCTTCACACAGCCTTGTACCTTTCACACAAAGAAACAATATTGCCAGAAATGTTTTTTTTCCATACAAAGTCTATTAGGAAGGTTTAGATGGAACAACATGTTGTACAAAATGATGTTGTATAACTTGATGACCAAAATAACTGTAAACGCAACTTTGCGTTTACATGTTGTTGTACATGATGTTGTACAACATCACTTTGGTTGGAATGTTTGAAGTAAAACGTATACGGTGCGGAAAATGTCAAAATTAATACAAACCTTGATGATGAAAGTAATATTGAACGGTGAAGAGGAGGAAAACAAAATATTAGAGAAGAAAAAACGTATATGGATGAAGAAATGGGTACAAAATAGGCCAAAATATTCCCACATAAACTTGTTGCAAGAATTAAAACTAACAGCGGATCATTAGAATTATTTGAGGAAATCGTACCACAAGTTTGGGCAGTAAACTGCTTCCAATCCGAAAGATTTTTCACTTAGTATTACTTTTTTAACTGCCGCCGGTAACACGATCGTATAGCATTATTTGTTGTTTTTTTTTCAAACCCTCTACTGTAATGTTCGGTTCAACCTCTTTATGTTTATCCAATAACACTTCGTATGCTTAACCTTTTATAACACTTTTTTTATAAATCGCTGATGAGACCTAAATACAGACAAAAAGTCCCTCCAGAACAGGCCGACTCCACAGGCCGTAGAGATGTCCAACATCGCAACCACAATCCAATCAACAAACAGTGCACTTTTACTCACTGGGCAAATCATGTCATGTCGTTCACTAGCTTTTACAACTACTTCTAACTGTTACAACAAAATTCACTAACACATTCAAGAAAAACCAGAAAAAAACTCACACGTATATGAAACGTCATCTCATGGCCAAGCTTCGAACAGCCCTCCATGTCTTGTTCAAAACGTTATTTTTTTTTTGGACATGTTGCTGCATGGACATGGATTATTTGGACTTCATGTGATTTTTTTTAGTTATGTTCATAGTCCGGCCATCGTTCATGGCCCGTAACGGAGTATTTGCTATGCTAGCGATTTTTTTTGGTCTACAACCTTCGTATGTTCACCAGACGAGAATTTTCTAGAAATGAAAAATAAAACCAAGTTGTATCAACATCTTTTTACATAGGTTGTATGGTTCGACAAGCTAGCAAGTTTTCAAAATATTTTGAAAACCGTACAACATGGTGTGTCAAGCGGTTGTTTTTGCGTTCATATTATACCACATCGATACATTTACGCGATGTTGTACAACATGTTGTACCATATAAATCCTATATTGGCTGAACGCACATAACGGGCAGTGTAAGAAGGAATGTAAAAAACTCTCCTCAAACGTTGACCGGGGAGATTTTTTTTTTCATTCCACTTACTTTTTGCCCTTCCTGCCTACAAACTACCAGTTGCCGGCAACTCAGTTTCCTTGTGTGAAAGTTGACTAACCTTTCCTAAAAGCTAAAAGTTGCTAGCAACTCAGTTTCTTTGTATAAATCCAAGAATTCAATGTACGCAGCATATTAAGGCTCTCCCAAACCAATGCGAAACATTCGGTGCGGCGAAGAAACATTCGCAGTTGGTGTGGGCACTCTCATTTATCATCCTGTAAATAAATTCTGAAATGCGCATGTTTTTCCGCCGCGTTGGAGTGGGCACTCTCATTTATCACCATGCGAATTAATTTTGGATGACGAATGTTTCTTTGCCGCACCGAATGTTTCGCATTGGTTTGAGATAGCCTTAATACACTGGATAGCGAATTCATATAAGACCGCTTTCACACAAGGAAACTGAGTTGCCAGAAACTAGCTAGCTTCTCGCCTACAAATTCCCAGTTGCCGGCAACTCAGTTTCCTTGTGTGAAAGCAGTCTAATAATCTTGAAGCAAGGACCGCTTTCACACAAGGAAACTGAGTTGCCAGAAACAAGCTAGTTTGTAGGAGAGAAGGGTAAGTGGGGAGATTTGTTTCTTCCTCTGACGTCCTTCTCTCCTTAAAACTCCCAGTTGCCAGCAACTCAGAATCCTTGTGTGAAAGGGGTCAAACTAAAGGAAAATTATAATAGTGCAAGGATACAATAACTGCAACTTTTTGTTAACCATTGGCCTCGTCCACTTACCAACTCCTAGCAATCCGGATTGGTTTATGTTGTTGTAATCCCGTATGAAAAAACAGCTGATGATAAAACAGCTGTTCGCAAAAAAGAAATCTCAACCAATGCCAAAATTTCTTGTATACTCAGCTATCTGAAGAGAAATGTCAAGAACAGCTGACTTCAAATTTAAATTTTACGTTGAATTGTGTGCTTGTGTTAACATGCCGCCTCCACTGGCCATTAACAATGTCCATAATCCAATCAACAATCCAATCCACAATCTGATTTGTATGGTGTGTCACTGCTTGGACATGGATTTTTGAGACTCCATTGTTTTTTTGTTTTTAACATGTTCCATAGTCATGCCAACGTACATGGACTGTAGAGACGGCATGTAACCTATCCGGTTCTGATCGTTCACAAACATACACGGATAGTCCCAATTTACATTGAACCAATGCCAATATTTTGTTCGTAAGTAGGTAAAGGGAGTGAAAAAGGAGGGGTGGGGCCCAAATGGCTTGTACAACAAAACTCGAACGATTTTTCCAGTCTGTTTATGTTCTTTTTCACTTGCTTTCCAGTTTTTTGTATGTTTTTCCGCATAATTGAATTAAAAGTATCTCGAAATATTGTATGCGTGTGTTTACAAACTGAAACTATCTTAGCCAGTCTTGTTCATGAAAGATGGATTGTGCTCTAAATTGGAGGCTGAAGAACTGCACCAACAAGATTTTCCAAAACTTGTTGAAGGTGTTAAGCGTTTGGCAAAAAAAAAAACGGATCCTATGGTACAATGTATCATTGAAGAATCTGCAGAACACATCATTGTTGGGATGGTCTCTCAGAAGATATTGACAAGGGTGATTTGATTTCAAAGGACGATTTCAAGATTCATTAATTCTGTTTCAAGACTCGAGTGGCAAGCGATCTTGGCGTCGCGATATCTTTATTTAAACTAAAATTATGAATTACAAAAACCACAGACATTTGATTATTCCTATTTATTTTGCAACATCAACAGACGCAGTACTTGCACTGCTGGTTGATGGATACGAATACTGTTCTCTTCGCAGATATGGAATATTCTTCCCCAGCAATTTGGGTGCCTTCAGTTGCAGTCATGGAATTCATATCTCTTGCGATTAGTGTTAAGCCAACCTGTTCTGTCCATTTCACCAGAGCAATCTCACCATGTAAGGATAATGGGACACTATCACTGATGATCTCTATAATGTTTTGTGTTTTATATCGAAGAAAACTGTGAAAAAATCAATTAAAATCTTTTTTTTTATGATCTATTATAAATAACTTTCTTACTCACTCGCGAAAAACATCAGCTAATAAAAAAATGTAAACAAAAACCACCATTTTAATACAATTTAAACTGTTATAAACTAAAAAAAAATTGACAACAATGAACAGTTATAATTTTCCTTCAATTTGCTTCAAGATTTGTATATGAACCCACTATCCAGTGTATTATAGAGATCAGTGGTGTTCCGTGTCAGTGTGCCGTTCGTTTGATGATTTTATGTCAATTTCGATTCAACAAAAATAATTGGATTTTTTTGATCTTTTTGACATTTCACGTTTTTCACTACAAAAAAAAATCGAATTTTCTGGTGATCTGATTTGATTTGATCAATCTTGCAAATCTAGATTTCAGGCAAAGATCTACACAGATTTTCACACGCACTTGCACACACACCAAATTAAAGTGACATTTTTATCCAAATCCATAGAAAATGGCACTCACACAATTGCAAGTATAGATCAAATCACGTTTTGAGTTCTTTTTACCTCGATAGATCTAAAGTTTGACCACCAAATGTAAAATTGTTGAATCGAAATCGACATTAGTGAATCTCAAAGAAAAATGAGAGAACAGCAGTACATTGAAAAAATCGTTCTGTGTGTACACTTCACACGATTTCTGGAAAAATCTTCGTGGAAAAATCGGGCAGTGTAGATCGGGACATACTGGGGCCTATTTCAGCGCTACTACATCAGTTACATCAACTACATCATACAACTACTTTCTACAACTACACCAGCTACATTTTTCTGTTTCACATATCCCACTGGAAGTGTTGTATGATGTAGCTGGATGATGTAGACCTAGACCCCGACTACACCATTCTTTTTTTCGGTTGTTTTATCTTTCGTCTTTAATGGTGAATTTACATGTATCTGCATTTGGTTTCTGCACAAAAAAAGGGATGCCAAATACAAAATGTATATTTGTTAGATAGAGAGAAAAGATCAAAACGCAGAAGAACTTTGTTTCTGCATGATAGGAAAGTGCCATAATGCTGAAATGAAGAAGAACATGTTCATGTTCTTAATGGTTGTCTTTCACTCGCTCGGATTTTTTGTATGCATCTGTCCTGCTCTACTTTCTGCATTATACAGACGCAAATACATGTAAATCCACCATTAGTTAGCAAGATACGATTTGGATACAAATGATTGAATTGGATAATAGTTTTTCGTAATTGAGTATAATTTATATACGAGTATATTTGACCCTGTTTAGATTGGGCAGATTGAGTACGGACTGGTGAGTACCACCGTGTTTACTTTACAAACTATGAGGTGCCTCAAAATGCATTGAAACAACAACAACTTCCATATTGAAAGAACAACAAAGCAGACTCGTGAGTCCGGTGTTTATATTTTCTACATGCCTCACGAGACCACTTTCTCCGCACGTCTCTTTCCTACAAACTGGCGTAAGTCCGTGCACAAACTTCCCAATCTAAACAGGGTATTTGAGAATGAAGTGATTAAAAAACTTTTTGTTTTATCACAAAATAACCCCAAAATCCATGAACGTCAAAATAACGAAAGAAAATTAATAATTCAAAATAAAGGCTTAACTACATAGGCCTACTTTTGTACAAAAGAACAAAAGTGAGAAATAAATATCTATTCTGAAGATACGTGAAGTGTAGTTCCGCTGAAGTTGAGTGCGGTCTTGCCTTAAGAGTTCAAAGAAGGCAAAATATATATTTAGAACGTCTGAAGAGAAATGTCAACAACAGCTGACTTCAAATTTAAATTTTACGTTGAATTGTTCGAGATAACATATCAAAGTGAACGAGGCCATTTATATTGATTTTTTTTTAGAAGTGAGATATTTGAATTTTGAAGAGACACAAATAAAAAAAAAGCAAAACAAAAATGGATTTCGATATAAATATTTTCGACGAAGATTTTGAATTCAACATAAGAATTTAAAGAAGACCAAAAGTGTATTTACAACGAGTCAATTTTCACCGACTATACAAAAAATCAAAAGATAAATCACACATTTTTTGAATTTCTTATGTTTAAATACCAAAAAAAATACTTACATTCGTATATTTTCTTTTAAATGCAGCAATTTTATTCTGTTACAGCAATCACAGCAAATATTTTTATTGTGAAAATGTAACAAAAAATTACAGTAAGTTGTACTACAACAATGTAGTATCAAAAGCTGTGAAACAGAATCATACTTTTTTCCAATATTTCCAGTCGATTCTCCAATGCTACATTGTTGACTACACCTGAAAAAACAATGTATGTTTGAAACAGAAATGATGTAATACAACTGTTATACTACTACATCAGCTACAATGTAGTAGTATAACAGTTGTATTACTGATACTACATTGTTCTAGTACAACTTACTGTAATTTTTTTGTTACATTTTCACAATAAAAATATTTGCTGTGATTGCTGTAACAGAATAAAATTGTTGCATTTAAAAGAAATTATACCAATGTAAGTATTTTTTTTTTTGTATTCAAACATAAGAAATTCAAAAAATGTTTCGGTCTTCTTTCAATTTTGTATCCATTTTTTATTTTATTTTATTTATTTGTGTCTCTTTAAAGTTCAAATATCTCACTTCTAAAAAAAAAAACAATATAAATGGCCTCGTTCACGTTGCAGTGAGATATGTTATCTCGAACAATTCAACGTAAAATGTAAATTTGAAGTCAGCTGTTGTTGACATTTCTCTTCAGACGTTCTAAATATATATTTTGCCTTCTTTGAACTCTTAAGGCAAGACCGCACTCAACTTCAGCGGAACTAAGGTTCACGACGCGGCAAATTATTATTATTTGTATAAAATTGTATGAACTATTTTGCACTAAGCGGCAACTGAACTTCATACAATTTCATACGAATCCGTCTGAAGTGTAGTTCCGCTTCAGTGCAGTTCCGTCGAGTGCGGTCTAACCTTTATATTAAATTCGAAATCATCATCAAAAATATTAAAAATCTCAAAATCCTTTATATTTTATTATTAATTTTCTTTCGTTATTTTGACGTTCATGTATTTTGGGGTTATTTTGTGATAAAAAAAAAGTTTTTTAATCAATTCATTCGAGTGAAAGAGAACCATTTAGAAGATGAACATGTTCGTCTTCATTTCTGCATTATGGCACTTTCCTATAATGCAGAAACGATGTTCTTCTGCATTTTGATCTTTTCTTTCTATCTAACAATTATACATTTTGTATTTGGCATCCCTTTTTTTGCAGAAACCAAATGCAGATACATGTAAATAAACCATTTCACACGAAAGACGAAACAACCGAAAAAACGAATGGTGTAGTCGGGGTCTAGGTCTACATCATCCAGTTACATCATACAAGACCTCTTTCACACAAGGAAACTGAGTTGCCGGCGATTTTTAGTTTGTAGGCGAGAAGGGCGTAAAAGGAACACAAAAAATCTTCCCTCACACCCTTCTCGCCTAAAAATAGCCAGTTTCTGGCAACTCAGTTTCCTTGTGTGAAAGCCGCCCAACTCTTCCAGTGGGATATCTGAAACAGAAAAATGTAGTTGGTGTAGCTGTAGAAAGTAGTTGTATGATGTAGTTGATGTAACTGATGTAGTAGCGCTGGAATAGGCCCCAGTATGTCGCGATCTACACTGCCCGATTTTTCCACGAAGATTTTTCCAGAAATCGTGTGAAATGTACACACAGAACGATTTTTTCAATGTATTGCTGTTCTCTTAATTTTTCTTTGAGATTCACTAACACCATCAAACGAACGGCACACTGACACGGAACACACACAAAAAACTGGAAAGCAAGGGAAAGAGAACATAAACAGACTGGAAAAATCGTTCGAGTTTTGTTGTACAAGCCATTTCGGCCCTACCCCTCACTTTTCAGTCCCTTCACCAACTTACGAACAAAATATTGGCATTGGTTCAATGTAAATTGGGACTATCCGTGTATGTTTGTGAACGATCAGAACCGGATAGGTTACATGCCGTCTCCACAGTCCATGTACGTTGGCATGACTATGGAACATGTCAAAAAAAAAAAAAAACAATGGAGTCGCAAAAATCCATGTCCAAGCAGTGAAATATCCATACAAATCAAATTGTGGATTGGATTGTAGGTTGGATTATGGAAATGTTTAAATGGCCAGCGGAGGCAGCATGTTAACACAAGCACACAATTCAACAAATCAGATTGTGGATTGGATTGTAGATTGGATTATGGACATTGTTAATGGCCAGTGGAGGCGGCATGTTAACACAAGCACACAATTCAACGTAAAATTTAAATTTGAAGTCAGCTGTTCTTGACATTTCTCTTCAGATAGCTGAGTATACAAGAATTTTTGGCATTGGTTGAGATTTCTTTTTTGCGAACAGCTGTTTTATCATCAGCTGTTTTTTCATACGGGATTACAACAACATAAACCAATCCGGATTGCTAGGAGTTGGTAAGTGGACGAGGCCAATGGTTAACAAAAAGTTGCAGTTATTGTATCCTTGCACTATTATAATTTTCCTTTAGTTTGACCCCTTTCACACAAGGAATCTGAGTTGCTGGCAACTGGGAGTTTTAAGGAGAGAAGGACGTCAGAGGAAGAAACAAATCTCCCCGCTTTCCCTTCTCTCCTACAAACTAGCTTGTTTCTGGCAACTCAGTTTCCTTGTGTGAAAGCGGTCCTTGCTTCAAGATTATTAGACTGCTTTCACACAAGGAAACTGAGTTGGCAACTGGGAATTTCTAGGCGAGAAGCTAGCTATTTTCTGGCAACTCAGTTTCCTTGTGTGAAAGCGGTCTTATATGAATTCGCTATCCAGTGTATTAAGGCTATCCCAAACCAATGCGAAACATTCGGTGCGGCAAAGAAACATTCGTCATCCAAAATTAATTCGCATGATGATAAATGAGAGTGCCCACTCCAATGCGGCGGAAAAACATGCGCATTTCGGAATTTATTTACAGGATGATAAATGAGAGTGCCCACACCAACTGCGAATGTTTCTTCGCCGCACCGAATGTTTCGCATTGGTTTGGGAGAGCCTTCATATGCTGCGTACATTGAATTCTTGGATTTATACAAAGAAACTGAGTTGCTAGCAACTTTTAGCTTTTAGGAAAGGTTAGTCAACTTTCACACAAGGAAACTGAGTTGCCGGCAACTGGTAGTTTGTAGGCAGGAAGGGCGAAAAGTAAGTGGAATGAAAAAAAAATCTCCCCGGTCAACGTTTGAGGAGATTTTTTTACATTCCTTCTTACACTGCCCGTTATGTGCGTTCAGCCAATAGAGGATTGAAAGATCTAGTAAGCGTGAGAACACAACATTTATTGATATTCAATCCAAAATCATTTAAAAGGCACCATTTAAATAGTTGTTTTAAATCATCTTGGAGCTGTTTACAGTCAGAGATTGAATTTATGAGCCTGTACATCTTCACGTCATCTGCGAAAATCAAACATTGTGAATCTAAAATAAATTTCGGTAAGTCGTTTACGAAAAGTAAAAACAATAGAGGACCTAGGTGACTACCTTGGGGAACTCCGGAGTAATTTGAAATTGGCACTGATTTCATGGAACCGATTTTTATGATTTGAATTCTATTTAATAAATAACTCTTAATCCAGTCAAACATCTGAGAATGAAAACCTAGCGATTTAAGTTTATTCAATAATAATTCATGGCTTACCCTATCAAATGCCTTTGAAAAGTCAGTATAAATGACATCCACTTGGCTTCTTTTTTTAATTGCGTTTATACAGAAATTTGTAAACAACGTAAGATTTGTAGCAGTGGATTTTCCACTAACAAATCCATGTTGAAAGGGTGAGATATGGTTTTTAACTGCATCATACATTTTAGTTTTTACCAAAGATTCAAAAACTTTAGGGATCAATTGAAGTTTTGCGATTGGCCTGTAGTTTTCAATTGCTTGTTTCGATCCTGATTTATGAATGGGTGTAATGTATGAACTCTTCCAAACATCAAGAAAAACACCGTTGCTAAGCGATGAATTGAAAATTTTTTGAAGTGGTTTTGATAAACTAAATCTGCAGTTTTTTAAAAATATCGCAGGTATGTTATCAGGAGGCAAACCCAAGTTATTGTCTAAATTGGCCAGGGCAGCGAGAATTTCATTTTCTGATAAGGACATTATACCAATAACAGTAATAGCTGTGATATCATAGTCAATCTCAGAGTGAACTGGATTGGTTAAGAAATTTGATTGAAAGAACGATGCAAATAAATTACATATCTGATTCAGATCACTGCTCCCAACACCATTATAACTCATAAAGGCAGGAATTCCTAAAGATTTTCGCTTAGTATTTATATAATACCAGAAACACTTTGATTTAGTTTTGATATTTGATTCTAACGACGGGTTCATCATTTATCTTCAATCGTTTAACCGGGACAAATGAATAAAATGCTTCATATATAATACTTAAAAAAGTCTCATAATTACTTTCAATGCTTTGGAAACTCAAAATTGCATTCCAATCAATACTATTCAAAAAAATTTTGATGCCGATATAATCGGCCTTGTTAAAGTCATATTTATAATCAATTACATTATTTGAACAATTTAAGTTATTAAATGAGATACATTTTAACTTAATGAATAATGCTTTATGGTGAATACTATTATTTAAAAGAGGAAAGTCCTCTTCTGATAGAATTGTTTCAAACTCTTCATGTACAGAAACAAGAGTTGACAACATTATTTAACTGTACACAATTTAAGGCTGACATAGAATCTAAAACGAAAGCTTCAGTTTCACTTACAACATTATATGGTAGAAGTGCTTTATCATCAGTTGAATAAATCCACTTAATATCACACAGGTTAAAATCACCTAAGACTAACACGTAAGAATTACTATCTAAATTGCTAACAATATTATTAATATTAATTATATGAGCAGTATAAATATCAATATTGGATTTTGGAGGAATGTAAGAAACAAAGAAATAAATTCTTATTTTGTTTAAATTATAAGGATAATTCACAAGAATACATATTTGTTCAATCAAGACTGAGGGGTTTAAAAGAGATATTTGCCTACTCTTTAAGTAACTTTTAACTGCAAGCAGTACACCATCTCCTTTAGTTAGTTCTGTGCAGATTTTATTTCTATCCGTTCTATTAACATCATAATCATTGCTGCAAATTTCAGCGTTACAAATGTCGTCACTTAACCAAGTCTCAGTGAGAGCAATAACAGCTTAGTGACAATCAACCACAGCATTATAGAAAGTACCCAACTTAGACCGCATTCCTCCTACGTTCTGATAGTAAACTAGGATATCATCGGAGGTACTTAAATCTTCATGGGAAGTATGAGCAACAGCAGCGGCATCAGAGTTAAAATCAGCATCAACAACCAACGGACCGATTTTTGGAATGTTGTCCTCAGACCTCTCAGAACAAGAGGTATTAAGTTTTTTGGCACGAAGATGAAAGGTCGTATTGTCACTCCATTTGGCCAAAAATTGGCATCATAAAGTGTACTGACATACTCGGTTGGGACACAAATTTTAAAGTTGATGGTTTTATTGCGTCTATTATTGTCGATTTGGAGCAAAAAACAAGAACAACCTGATGGATTTGTAAATTCAGTCAAATTTGAAATAACGTAGTTTATTATGTCCTCAGTTGTAGTTTCGGAACGAAAACTAGAGATGTGAAAGCATTTAAGTTTCCTCATCACTTTTAATTTTTCACATTGAACTCTATTACCAGCTATTCCAGAAGATCAACGAAAAGATTCCTTTAAAAGCTTGTTCGATGAATTATCATTAATATTTGCAGGTACATCGGTAGGTACATCGGCAGGTACATCAGCATCATGTATATCGGAGGTACATCGGCAGCAGCAACAACAACATTATTAGCAACATCATTAGCAACATCATTAGCAACATAAACATTAGCGTTAGCATTCGAAGTTTCGATACTTTTTTTTATCGATCTCAACAAAGTTTTTATCAACCGAAGTAGAACAAGTCGCAGATTCATGGTTGTAAACATTGTAGGTATGAGTGATGCCAGCAACAAGATCCGTAGCTTCACTAACAGGCACAACATTAGCATTATCGCCATCTACCTTTTCTATTGATTCATGTTCATCAACATCTGTAGTCATTATTGTAATGGCATCTTGGGTGCTTGGTTTATTAGCATCAGAGTTAGAGCAAACATTAACATCATTCTTGTCTGAACCAGCAGATAGAGAAGATATGGTTACAGCTGCATACGAGACGCCAGGCACAATCATACCCTTTTCATTAAACGGTGCAGCATTATCATGCAGCGCGGCGTTGTCAATTTCCACATTCTTTTTAGAAGAGTTGGGCTTGATTTTAGTTTTTGCGTTGGACTTTAATGAAGAAACCGGTTTTTTGGTATGAGAGATAGACTTGGTGCCATCACTTTTCAGAGCACGAGATGGTGAGGGGGTATTCATAGTTTTTTTTGCAAGAAAGGGCGAAGATAACAACTGACGAGGAGAAGAAATATTTTTCTCTTTGCTCAGCTGTAATTGTTTGTTGTTAGATTCAACCACTTGTTTAGTTTTAGAGCGGGTGAGGCGAGGGGGTTTTACAGCACTTGCATGAACTGAGAGGAGCTTTTCAAATTCAAGTTTATGTTCAACAAAGAAGCAATAGAAATTATTTAGCTTAGTCATGCAATTTAATAAAGAAATATTTTTGCATGTATCACATCTCCAAATTAAATTATCATTTGATTTGAGCGCGGCTTGATCGGAGTCACTCATTTGTGTACATTGCGAATGAAAAGCCGAAGCACAACATCCACAATAAACCAAATCACAATCGGAAATTATAATTGTACATTTGTTACATTGAGTGTTCATAATGGAAAACAGTAGCAGATAACTAGTGCACACGACTGAATATGACTGATGATCAGGCCCGACTGACATCGACATCGATACATTTACGCGATGTTGTACAACATGTTGTACCATATAAATCCTCTATTGGCTGAACGCACATAACGGGCAGTGTAAGAAGGAATGTAAAAAAATCTCCTCAAACGTTGACCGGGGAGATTTTTTTTTCATTCCACTTACTTTTCGCCCTTCCTGCCTACAAACTACCAGTTGCCGGCAACTCAGTTTCCTTGTGTGAAAGTTGACTAACCTTTCCTAAAAGCTAAAAGTTGCTAGCAACTTGCTAGCAACTTTTAGCTTAGGAAAGCTAAAAGTTGCTAGCAACTTGCTAGCAACTTTTAGCTTAGGAAAGGTTAGTCAACTTTCACACAAGGAAACTGAGTTGCCGGCAACTGGTAGTTTGTAGGCAGGAAGGGCGAAAAGTAAGTGGAATGAAAAAAAAATCTCCCCGGTCAACGTTTGAGGAGATTTTTTTACATTCCTTCTTACACTGCCCGTTATGTGCGTTCAGCCAATAGAGGATTTATATGGTACAACATGTTGTACAACATCGCGTAAATGTATCGATGTCGATGTCAGTCGGGCCTGATCATCAGTCATATTCAGTCGTGTGCACTAGTTATCTGCTACTGTTTTCCATTATGAACACTCAATGTAACAAATGTACAATTATAATTTCCGATTGTGATTTGGTTTATTGTGGATGTTGTGCTTCGGCTTTTCATTCGCAATGTACACAAATGAGTGACTCCGATCAAGCCGCGCTCAAATCAAATGATAATTTAATTTGGAGATGTGATACATGCAAAAATATTTCTTTATTAAATTGCATGACTAAGCTAAATAATTTCTATTGCTTCTTTGTTGAACATAAACTTGAATTTGAAAAGCTCCTCTCAGTTCATGCAAGTGCTGTAAAACCCCCTCGCCTCACCCGCTCTAAAACTAAACAAGTGGTTGAATCTAACAACAAACAATTACAGCTGAGCAAAGAGAAAAATATTTCTTCTCCTCGTCAGTTGTTATCTTCGCCCTTTCTTGCAAAAAAAACTATGAATACCCCCTCACCATCTCGTGCTCTGAAAAGTGATGGCACCAAGTCTATCTCTCATACCAAAAAACCGGTTTCTTCATTAAAGTCCAACGCAAAAACTAAAATCAAGCCCAACTCTTCTAAAAAGAATGTGGAAATTGACAACGCCGCGCTGCATGATAATGCTGCACCGTTTAATGAAAAGGGTATGATTGTGCCTGGCGTCTCGTATGCAGCTGTAACCATATCTTCTCTATCTGCTGGTTCAGACAAGAATGATGTTAATGTTTGCTCTAACTCTGATGCTAATAAACCAAGCACCCAAGATGCCATTACAATAATGACTACAGATGTTGATGAACATGAATCAATAGAAAAGGTAGATGGCGATAATGCTAATGTTGTGCCTGTTAGTGAAGCTACGGATCTTGTTGCTGGCATCACTCATACCTACAATGTTTACAACCATGAATCTGCGACTTGTTCTACTTCGGTTGATAAAAACTTTGTTGAGATCGATAAAAAAAAGTATCGAAACTTCGAATGCTAACGCTAATGTTTATGTTGCTAATGATGTTGCTAATGATGTTGCTAATAATGTTGTTGTTGCTGCTGCCGATGTACCTCCGATATACATGATGCTGATGTACCTGCCGATGTACCTACCGATGTACCTGCAAATATTAATGATAATTCATCGAACAAGCTTTTAAAGGAATCTTTTCGTTGATCTTCTGGAATAGCTGGTAATAGAGTTCAATGTGAAAAATTAAAAGTGATGAGGAAACTTAAATGCTTTCACATCTCTAGTTTTCGTTCCGAAACTACAACTGAGGACATAATAAACTACGTTATTTCAAATTTGACTGAATTTACAAATCCATCAGGTTGTTCTTGTTTTTTGCTCCAAATCGACAATAATAGACGCAATAAAACCGTCAACTTTAAAATTTGTGTCCCAACCGAGTATGTCAGTACACTTTATGATGCCAATTTTTGGCCAAATGGAGTGACAATACGACCTTTCATCTTCGTGCCAAAAAACTTAATACCTCTTGTTCTCAGAGGTCTGAGGACAACATTCCAAAAATCGGTCCGTTGGTTGTTGATGCTGATTTTAACTCTGATGCCGCTGCTGTTGCTCATACTTCCCATGAAGATTTAAGTACCTCCGATGATATCCTAGTTTACTATCAGAACGTAGGAGGAATGCGGTCTAAGTTGGGTACTTTCTATAATGCTGTGGTTGATTGTCACTAAGCTGTTATTGCTCTCACTGAGACTTGGTTAAGTGACGACATTTGTAACGCTGAAATTTGCAGCAATGATTATGATGTTAATAGAACGGATAGAAATAAAATCTGCACAGAACTAACTAAAGGAGATGGTGTACTGCTTGCAGTTAAAAGTTACTTAAAGAGTAGGCAAATATCTCTTTTAAACCCCTCAGTCTTGATTGAACAAATATGTATTCTTGTGAATTATCCTTATAATTTAAACAAAATAAGAATTTATTTCTTTGTTTCTTACATTCCTCCAAAATCCAATATTGATATTTATACTGCTCATATAATTAATATTAATAATATTGTTAGCAATTTAGATAGTAATTCTTACGTGTTAGTCTTAGGTGATTTTAACCTGTGTGATATTAAGTGGATTTATTCAACTGATGATAAAGCACTTCTACCATATAATGTTGTAAGTGAAACTGAAGCTTTCGTTTTAGATTCTATGTCAGCCTTAAATTGTGTACAGTTAAATAATGTTGTCAACTCTTGTTTCTGTACATGAAGAGTTTGAAACAATTCTATCAGAAGAGGACTTTCCTCTTTTAAATAATAGTATTCACCATAAAGCATTATTCATTAAGTTAAAATGTATCTCATTTAATAACTTAAATTGTTCAAATAATGTAATTGATTATAAATATGACTTTAACAAGGCCGATTATATCGGCATCAAAATTTTTTTGAATAGTATTGATTGGAATGCAATTTTGAGTTTCCAAAGCATTGAAAGTAATTATGAGACTTTTTTAAGTATTATATATGAAGCATTTTATTCATTTGTCCCGGTTAAACGATTGAAGATAAATGATGAACCCGTCGTTAGAATCAAATATCAAAACTAAATCAAAGTGTTTCTGGTATTATATAAATACTAAGCGAAAATCTTTAGGAATTCCTGCCTTTATGAGTTATAATGGTGTTGGGAGCAGTGATCTGAATCAGATATGTAATTTATTTGCATCGTTCTTTCAATCAAATTTCTTAACCAATCCAGTTCACTCTGAGATTGACTATGATATCACAGCTATTACTGTTATTGGTATAATGTCCTTATCAGAAAATGAAATTCTCGCTGCCCTGGCCAATTTAGACAATAACTTGGGTTTGCCTCCTGATAACATACCTGCGATATTTTTAAAAAACTGCAGATTTAGTTTATCAAAACCACTTCAAAAAATTTTCAATTCATCGCTTAGCAACGGTGTTTTTCTTGATGTTTGGAAGAGTTCATACATTACACCCATTCATAAATCAGGATCGAAACAAGCAATTGAAAACTACAGGCCAATCGCAAAACTTCAATTGATCCCTAAAGTTTTTGAATCTTTGGTAAAAACTAAAATGTATGATGCAGTTAAAAACCATATCTCACCCTTTCAACATGGATTTGTTAGTGGAAAATCCACTGCTACAAATCTTACGTTGTTTACAAATTTCTGTATAAACGCAATTAAAAAAAGAAGCCAAGTGGATGTCATTTATACTGACTTTTCAAAGGCATTTGATAGGGTAAGCCATGAATTATTATTGAATAAACTTAAATCGCTAGGTTTTCATTCTCAGATGTTTGACTGGATTAAGAGTTATTTATTAAATAGAATTCAAATCATAAAAATCGGTTCCATGAAATCAGTGCCAATTTCAAATTACTCCGGAGTTCCCCAAGGTAGTCACCTAGGTCCTCTATTGTTTTTACTTTTCGTAAACGACTTACCGAAATTTATTTTAGATTCACAATGTTTGATTTTCGCAGATGACGTGAAGATGTACAGGCTCATAAATTCAATCTCTGACTGTAAACAGCTCCAAGATGATTTAAAACAACTATTTAAATGGTGCCTTTTAAATGATTTTGGATTGAATATCAATAAATGTTGTGTTCTCACGCTTACTAGATCTTTCAATCCTATTATCTTTGACTATAGTTTATCTGCGAGTGTCCTGCAAAGAGTTTCTAATCATAAGGATTTGGGAGTTGTATTCGATTCCAAACTGGATTTTAGAATGCATGTAGATTACATCGTGTCTAGGGGTAATTCTATGCTTGGATTTCTGTTTAGAAATTCTAGCGAATTTAAATGTCCTTATACAATTAAGTCTCTTTTTATCAGTTTTGTTCGACCTATTCTGGAATATTGTTGTGTAGTTTGGTCTCCCTACTACAAAAACGCTTCCAATAGAATAGAAAGGATTCAAAAAAGGTTTACGAAGTATTCTCTTATGAAACTTCATTGGACCCTGCCCTTACAAGCATATATGTACATCTCGGTGCGCGTTGATAGATATAAAACCTCTTGAGATTAGGAGAACCTATTTCTTGATTTCACTTGCAAGAGACGTTTTAACTGGTCATATTGATTGTACGGAATTACGTGAACTATTTATCAAACATACGCCAGCTCGTTGTTTGAGGGTTAATCATATACAGCCGTATTCATTAGAATCCGCTGAACAGATGAATAGTTATGCACTGCATAAGGATTTATGTAGCCACTATACAACGTTGCATAAATTGTTATGCATAAAATATTTTTCAACCCATTATAGTTATAATGAGCTTGTGTCAAAATTAGTACCATAAAGCAGGAATCTAGTACGTTTTACTTTAAAAACTGACAAAGGAGACCCAGCTGTGTGTGAAAAATCAATAGAAGTAATTCTGCTGGCGATTGGATTCTTTTTGGTTTCTTATTAATTTCTTTTAATATTATTATAATTCTTCAGTTGCTTTGTTGTTTTTTTGTGTTCACAAATAAAATTAAAAATATTTAAAACAAAAAATACGTCGTTTTGATTTATTCCATGAATTGTTTCATTCACTCACATCGTGATATGTTTTTGTTGAGGAGAAAAGTAAAAGGGTGGTGCTTATTTTGTAATGCTTAAAATTCTTTGCTTTTTCCGATGAAAGTGATGAAGGTGAATCTTTGTATAATTTTATTTAAATCACGCATGTCGTCGAGCATTTGCAAAAGTTGTAAGATTTGATGGAAAATCTTTAAATTTTGCACATTTATTAAGCAGCTTCTATAAAATAAAGTGTACAAAAAAATATTCTTTAATTTTTTAAACAATATCCCAACAAAAATATACAGTAAATTAACAAAACCAACATTATTAATTGCTGTATTAAATTTTATAATATTTTGAAAGTGAGATTTCAACACCTCAAAGATTGCAAAAATAAGCGCCCCCCTAACATCTATCTACATTATTGCTATGTGTGATTCAAAGTGACATTCCGATACTAAACAACCCTTATGTTGGCTCTATACAACCTCCAAACGCGTTTAGCTTATTTTGCTTCTATTCAACGTTGTATAAGTTTATGAATAAGGTTTTTGCGTTCAGAGGCATTATAAAGAGTGCATAGCGCTATGCACTTACTATAATTCGTTTATGCATAAGGCTGATATTCTTTACAGCCCAACACTCGACTAATTACGGACTTAATGAGCCTATTACAAAAGCTTGCCTACTTTTTAACAAATATGCCGATATAATCGAACTTGAAGTTCCAAACCATGTATTCAAACAAAAAGTTATGAATTATATTATAATTAATTAAATTCATTTTGTAAATATTACTAATAGATATTATGTATTCTTTAATTAATTATCAATATTATAGTTACTCTTTTTTTTATTATTATTTTTATCATTAGGGAAATATGTCTAAGAAAGTAGTTTGTACTTATAGACGAATAAATAAATAAATAAACAAATGTTGTATAATATGAACGCAAAAACAACCGCTTGACACACCATGTTGTACGGTTTTCAAAATATTTTGAAAACTTACTAGCTTGTCGAACCATACAACCTATGTAAAAAGATGTTGATACAACTTGGTTTTATTTTTCATTTCTAGAAAATTCTCGTCTGGTGAACATACGAAGGTTGTAGACCAAAAAAATCGCTAGCATAGCAAATACTCCGTTACGGGCCACCTCCACGGTCCATGAACGATGGCCAGACTATGAACATAACTAAAAAAAATCTCATGAAGTCCAAATAATCCATGTCCATGCAGCAACATGTCCAAAAAAAACAAGACATGGAGGGCTGTTCGAAGCTTGGCCATGAGATGACGTTTCATATACGTGTGAGTTTTTTTTCTGGTTTTTCTTGAATGTGTAAGTGAATTTTGTTGTAACAGTTAGAAGTAGTTGTAAAAGCTAGTGAACGACATGACATGATTTGACCAGTGAGTAAAAGTGCACTGTTTGTTGACTGGATTGTGGTTGTGATGTTGGACATCTCTATGGCCTGTGGAGTCGGCCTGTTCTGGAGGGACTTTTTGTCTGTATTTAGGTCTCATCAGCGATTTATAAAAAAAGTGTTATAAAAGGTTAAGCATACGAAGTGTTATTGGATAAACATAAAGAGGTTGAACCGAACATTACAGTAGAGGGTTTGAAAAAAAACAACAAATAATGCTATACGATCGCAGTTAAAAAAGTAATACTAAGTGAAAAATCTTTCGGATTGGAAGCAGTTTACTGCCCAAACTTGTGGTACGATTTCCTCAAATTATTCTAATGATCCGCTGTTAGTTTTAATTCTTGCAACAAGTTTATGTGGGAATATTTTGGCCTATTTTGTACCCATTTCTTCATCCATATACGTTTTTTCTTCTCTAATATTTTGATTTCCTTCTCTTCACCGTTCAATATTACTTTCATCATCAAGGTTTGTATTAATTTTGACATTTTCCGCACCGTATACGTTTTACTTCAAACATTCCAACCAAAGTGATGTTGTACAACATCATTTTACATGTAAACGCAAAGTTGCGTTTACAGTTATTTTGGTCATCAAGTTATACAACATCATTTTGTACAACATGTTGTTCCATCTAAACCTTCCTAATAGACTTTGTATGGAAGAAAAACATTTCTGGCAATATTGTTTCTTTGTGTGAAAGGTACAAGGCTGTGTGAAGGGGCACTTACATTCCAAATTCCAAATTCAAAATGAAATGAGATATCAAACGAAATTAGCAAATTTGATAATGAAAACACTTTTTTGCCAAATTCCGAAATTACCTCATTTCGGCTATAATGAAAACGTAGTACTAAACGTTTATTTTTGTTGTTTTCTCTTTCTGTTTTATATTGTTCAGTCTAGCTCAGGTGTATTGATATTTTCATACAAAAGTTTTTCAGAGCTTTTGAAACTGAACCATTTTTCCCACCAAAGTTTTTTTTTTTCCAGCCATTCTGGTCGGAAAAATAGCACATCTGGGAACACTGCAACACACTCACATAATGGCTCGGTGGTGATTCTAATTTGCATACTAATTTTATCCGACTTGAAATAGTTTTGGATCCGGTTTTGGGTTCGTTTATCAAGTGGTTTCGGATCAAAAACGGAGTGGCTTGCTTGAAGGGATACGATCAGATGTGTTTTCCGCCACATCTAATTTACTACTGATAATGGCTGAGTTCACCAGTGTCAAGTTAGCACTACCTACTCTTATTTTTTTTTTAAAAAGTACGGCAATAAATTTTTTGGAATTTTTTTCTCTCCACAACTAATTTTCTAGTAAAAAGCTTTAAGTAATGGCATGTTTTATTTTCGAATTTCCCTTTTTAATGGTTGAGTTCACCAGTGTCAGGTTAGCATTACCTACTCTTACTTTTTAAAAAAAGTACGGCAACAAATTTTTTGGATTTTTTTTCTCTCCACAACTAATTAACTAGTAAAAAGCTTTAAATAATGGCATGTTTTATTTTCGAATTTCCCTTTTTAATGGCTGAGTTCACCAGTGTCAAGTTAGCACTACCTACTCTTATTTTTTAAAAAAAAGTACGGCAACAAATTTTTTGGATTTTTTTTCTCTCCACAACTAATGTACTAGTAGAAAGCTTTAAATAATGGCATGTTTTATTTTCGAATTTCCCTTTTTAATGGCTGAGTTCACCAGTGTCAAGTTAGCACTACCTACTCTTATTTTTTTAAAAAAGTACGGCAACAAATTTTTTGGTTTTTTTTTTCTCTCCACAACTAATTAACTAGTAAAAAGCTTTAAATAATGGCATGTTTTATTTTCGAATTTCCCTTTTTAATGGCTGAGTTCACCAGTGTCAAGTTAGCACTACCTACTCTTATTTTCTTAAAAAAGTACGGCAACAAATTTTTGGAATTTTTTTCTCTCCACAACTAATTTACTACTAAAAAGCTTTAAACAATGGCATGTTTTATTTTTGTATTTCCCTTTTTAATGGCTGAGTTCACCAGTGTCAAGTTAGCACTACCTACTCTTATTTTTTTAAAAAAGTACGGCAACAAATTTTTTGGATTTTGTTTTCTCTCCACAACTAATTTACTAGTAAAAAGCTTTAAACAATGGCATGTTTTATTTTTGAATTTCCCTTTTTAATGGCTGAGTTCACCAGTGTCAAGTTAGCACTACCTACTCTTATTTTTTTTTAAAAAGTACGGCAACAAATTTTTTGGATTTTTTTTCTCTCCACAACTAATTTACTATTAAAAAGCTTTAAATAATGGCATGTTTTATTTTCGAATTTCCCTTTTTAATGGCTGAGTTCACCAGTGTCAAGTTAGCACTACCTACTCTTATTTTTTAAAAAAAGTACGGCAACAAATTGTTTGGATTTTTTTTCTCTCCACAACTAATTTACTAGTAAAAAGCTTTATATAATGGCATGTTTTATTTTCGAATTTCCCTTTTTAATGGCTGAGTTCACCAGTGTCAAGTTAGCACTACCTACTCTTATTTTTTTAAAAAAGTACGGCAACAAATTTTTTGGATTTTTTTTCTCTCCACAACTAATTTACTAGTAAAAAGCTTTAAACAATGGCATGTTTTATTTTTGAATTTCCATTTTTAATGGCTGAGTTCATCAGTGTCAAGTTAGCAGTACCTACTCTTATTTTTTTTTAAAAGTACGGCAACAAATTTTTTGGATTTTTTTTCTCTCCACAACTAATTTACTACTAAAAAGCTTTAAATAATGGCATGTTTTGTTTTCGAATTTCCCTTTTTAATGTCTGTGTTCACCAGTATCAAGTTAGCACTACCTACTCTTATTTTTTAAAAAAAGTACGGCAGCAATTTTTCTGGAATTTTTTTCTTTCCACAACTAATTTTCTAGTAAAAAGCTTTAAATAATGGCATGTTTTATTTTTGACTTTCCCTTTTTATTGGCTGAGTTCACCAGTGTCAATTTAGCACTACCTACTCTTATTTTTTTTTAAAAAGTACGGCAACAAATTTTTTGGATTTTTTTTCTCTCCACAACTAATTTTCTAGTAAAAAGCTTTAAATAATGGCATGTTTTATTTTCGAATTTCCCTTTTTAATGGCTGAGTTCACCAGTGTCAAGTTAGCACTACCTACACTTATTTTTTTTTTAGTACGGCAACTAATTTTTTGGAATTTTTTTCTCTCCACAACTAATTTACTACAAAAAAGCTTTAAAAAATGGCATGTTTTATTTTCGACTTTCCCTTTTTATTTGCTAAATTCACCAGTGTCAATTTAGCACTACCTACTCTTATTTTTTTAAAAAAGTACGGCAACAAATTTTTTGGAATTTTTTTCTCTCCACAACTAATGTACTAGTAGAAAGCTTTAAATATTGGCATGTTTTATTTTCGAATTTCCCTTTTTAATGGCTGAGTTCACCAGTGTCAAGTTAGCACTACCTACTCTTATTTTTTTAAAAAAGTACGGCAAAAAATTTTTTGGATTTTTTTTTCTCTCCACAACTAATTAACTAGTAAAAAGCTTTAAATAATGGCATGTTTTATTTTCGAATTTCCCTTTTTAATGGCTGAGTTCACCAGTGTCAAGTTAGCACTACCTACTCTTATTTTCTTAAAAAAGTACGGCAACAAATTTTTGGATTTTTTTTCTCTCCACATCTAATTTACTACTAAAAAGCTTTAAACAATGGCATGTTTTATTTTTGTATTTCCCTTTTTAATGGCTGAGTTCACCAGTGTCAAGTTAGCACTACCTACTCTTATTTTTTTAAAAAAGTACGGAAACAAATTTTTTGGATTTTGTTTTCTCTCCACAACTAATTTACTAGTAAAAAGCTTTAAACAATGGCATGTTTTATTTTCGAATTTGCCTTTTTAATGGCTGAGTTCACCAGTGTCAAGTTAGCACTACTTACTCTTATTTTTTTTAAAAAGTACGGCAACAAATTTTTTGGATTTTTTTTTCTCTCCCCAACTAATTTTCTAGTAAAAAGCTTTAAATAATGGCATGTTTTTTTTCGAATTTCCCTTTTTAATGGCTGATTTCACCAGTGTCAAGTTAGCACTACCTACTCTTATTTTTTTTTTAAAAAGTACGGCAACAAATTTTTTGGATTTTTTTTCTCTCCACAACTAATTTACTAGTAAAAAGCTTTAAATAATGGCATGTTTTATTTTCGAATTTCCCTTTTTAATGGCTGAGTTCACCAGTGTCAAGTTAGCACTACCTACTCTTATTTTTTAAAAAAAGTACGGCAACAAATTGTTTGGATTTTTTTTTCTCTCCACAACTAATTTACTAGTAAAAAGCTTTATATAATGGCATGTTTTATTGTCGAATTTCCCTTTTTAATGGCTGAGTTCACCAGTGTCAAGTTAGCACTACCTACTCTTATTTTTTTAAAAAAGTACGGCAACAAATTTTTTGGATTTTTTTTCTCTCCACAACTAATTTACTATTAAAAAGCTTTAAACAATGGCATGTTTTATTTTTGAATTTCCATTTTTAATGGCTGAGTTCATCAGTGTCAAGTTAGCAGTACCTACTCTTATTTTTTTTTAAAAGTACGGCAACAAATTTTTTGGATTTTTTTTCTCTCCACAACTAATTTACTACTAAAAAGCTTTAAATAAGGGCATGTTTTGTTTTCGAATTTCCCTTTTTAATGTCTGTGTTCACCAGTATCAAGTTAGCACTACCTACTCTTATTTTTTAAAAAAAGTACGGCAGCAATTTTTCTGGAATTTTTTTCTCTCCACAACTAATTTTCTAGTAAAAAGCTTTAAATAATGGCATGTTTTATTTTTGACTTTCCCTTTTTATTGGCTGAGTTCACCAGTGTCAATTTAGCACTACCTACTCTTATTTTTTTTAAAAAAGTACGGCAACAAATTTTTTGGAATTTTTTTCTCTCCACAACTAATTTTCTGGTAAAAAGCTTTAAATAATGGCATGTTTTATTTTCGAATTTCCCTTTTTAATGGCTGAGTTCACCAGTGTCAAGTTAGCACTACCTACACTTATTTTTTTTTAGTACGGACACAAATTTTTTGGAATTTTTTTCTCTCCACAACTAATTTACTACAAAAAAGCTTTAAAAATGGCATGTTTTATTTTCGACTTTCCCTTTTTATTTGCTAAGTTCACCAGTGTCAATTTAGCACTACCTACTCTTATTTTTTTAAAAAAGTACGGCAACAAATTTTTTGGAATTTTTTTCTCTCCACAACTAATTTTCTAGTAAAAAGCTTTAAATAATGGCATGTTTTATTTTCGAATTTCCTTTTTTAATGGCTGAGTTCACCAGTGTCAAGTTAGCACTACCTACTCTTATTTTTTTTAAAAAGTACGGCAACAAATTTTTTGGATTTTATTTCTCTCCACAACTAATTTACTACTAAAAAGCTTTAAACAATGGCATGTTTTATTTTCGAATTTCCCATTTTAATGGCTGAGTTCACCAGTGTCAAGTTAGCACTACCTACTCTTATTTTTTTTTAAAAAGTACGGCAACAAATTTTTTGGATTTTTTTTCTCTCCACAACAAATTTACTACTAAAAAGCTTTAAATATTGGCATTTTTATTTTCGAATTTCCCTTTTTAATGGCTGACTTCACCAGTGTCAAGTAAGGACTACCTACTCTTATTTTTTTAAAAAATGTACGGCAGCAATTTTTTTGGAATTTTGTTCTCTCCACAACTAATTTACTACTAAAAAGCTTTAAACAATGGCATGTTTTATTTTTGAATTTCCCTTTTTAATGGCTGAGTTCACCAGTGTCAAGTTAGCACTACCTGCTCCTATTTTTTTTAAAAAGTACAGCAACAAATTTTTTGGAATTTTTTTCCCTCCACAACTAATTTACTACTAAAAAGCTTTAAATAATGGCATATTTTATTTTCGAATTACCCTTTTTAATAACTGAGTTCACCAGTGTCAAGTTAGCACTACCTACTCTTACTTTTTTTAAAAAGTACGGCAACAAATTTTTTGGATTTTTTTTCTCTCCACAACTAATTTACTACTAAAAAGCTTTAAACAATGGCATGTTTTATTTTTGAATTTCCTTTTTTAATGGCTGAGTTCACCAGTGTCAATTTAGCACTACCTACTCTTATTTTTTAAAAAAAAGTACGGCAACAAATTTTTTGGATTTTTTTTCTCTCCACAACAAATTTACTACTAAAAAGCTTTAAATAATGGCATCTTTATTTTCGAATTTCCCTTTTAAATGGCTGAGTTCACCAGTGTCAAGTTAGCACTACCTACTCTTATTTTTTAAAAAAAGTACGGCAGCAATTTTTTTGGAAATTTTTTCTCTCCACAACTTATTTACTACTAAAAAGCTTTAAATAATGGCATGTTTTATTTTCGAATTTCCCTTTTTAATGGCTGAGTTCACCAATGTCAAGTTCGCAATAACTACTCTTATTTTTTTTTAAAAGTACGGCAACAAATTTTTTGGATTTTTTTTCTCTCCACAACTAATTTACTACTAAAATGCTTTAAATAATGGCATGTTTTATTTTCGAATTTCCCATTTTAATTGCTGAGTTCACCAGTGTCAAGTTAGCACTACCTACTCTTATTTTTTAAAAAAAGTACGGCAACTAATTTTTTGGATTTTTTTCTCTCCACAACTAATGTACTAGTAAAAATGGCATGTTTTATTTTCGAATTTCCCTTTTTAATGGCTGAGTTCACCAGTGTCAAGTTAGCACTACCTACTCTTATTTTTTTTAAAAAGTACGGCAACAAATTTTTTGGATTTTTTTTCTCTCCGCAACTAATTTACTACTATAAAGCTTTAAATAATGGCATGTTTTATTTTCGAATTTCCCTTTTTAATGGCTTAGTTCACCAATGTCAAGTTCGCAATAACTACTCTTATTTTTTTTTTAAAGTACGGCAACAAATTTTTTGGATTTTTTTTCTCTCCACAACTAATTAACTTCTAAAATGCTTTAAATAATGGCATGTTTTATTTTCGAATTTCCCATTTTAATGGCTGAGTTCACCAGTGTCAAGTTAGCACTACATACTCTTATTTTTAAAAAAAAAGTACGGCAACAAATTTTTTTGATTTTGTTTCTCTCCACAACTAATGTACTAGTAAAAAGCTTTAAATAATGGCATGTTTTATTTTCGAATTTCCTTTTTTAATGGCTGAGTTCACCAGTGTCAAGTTAGCACTACCTACTCTTATTTTTTTTAAAAAGTACGGCAAGCAACAAATTTTTTAGAATTTTTTTCTCTCCACAACTAATTTACTACTATAAAGCTTTAAATAATGGCATGTTTTATTTTCGGATTTCCATTTTTAATGGCTGAGTTCACCAGTGTCAAGTTAGCACTACCTACTCTTATTTTTTTTTAAAAAGTACGGCAACAAATTTTTTGGATTTTTTTTCTCTCCTTAACTAATTTACTAGTAAAAAGCTTTAAATAATAGCATGTTTTATTTTCGAATTTCCCTTTTTAATGGCTGAGTTCACCAGTGTCAAGTTAGCACTACCTACTCTTATTTTTTTAAAAAAGTACGGCAACAAATTTTTTGGATTTTTTTTCTCTCCACAACTAATTTACTAGTAAAAAGCTTTAAATAATGGCATGTTTTATTTTCGAATTTCCCTTTTTAATGGCTGAGTTCACCAGTGTCAAGTAAGCACTACCTACTCTTATTTTTTTAAAAAAGTACGGCAAAAATTTGTTTGGAATTTTTTTTCTCTCCACAACTAATTTACTACTAAAAAGCTTTAAATAATAAGCACTACCTACTCTTATTTTTTTAAAAAAGTACGGCAAAAATTTGTTTGGAATTTTTTTTCTCTCCACAACTAATTTACTACTAAAAAGCTTTAAATAATGGCATGTTTTATTTTCGAATTTCCCTTTTTAATGGCTGAGTTCACCAGTGTCAAGTTAGCACTACCTACTCTTATTTTTTAAAAAAAGTACGGCAACAAATTTTTCGGAATTTTTTTCTCTCCACAACTAATTTACTACTAAAAAGCTTTAAATAATGGCATGTTTTATTTTCGAATTTCCCTTTTCAATGGCTGAGTTCACCAGTGTCAAGTTAGCACTACCTACACTTATTTTTTTTTTTAGTACGGCAACAAATTTTTTGGAATTTTTTTCTCTCCACAACTAATTTACTACAAAAAAGGTTAAAAAAATGGCATGTTTCATTTTCGACTTTCACCAGTGTCAATTTAGCACTACCTACTCTTATTTTTTTTAAAAAAGTACGGCAAAAAATTTTTTGGAATTTTTTTCTCTCCACAACTAATTTTCTAGTAAAAAGCTTTAAATAATGGCATGTTTTATTTTCGAATTTCCCTTTTTAATGGCTGAGTTCACCAGTGTCAAGTTAGCACTACCTACTCTTACTTTTTTTTAAAAGTACGGCAACAAATTTTTTGGATTTTTTTTTCTCTCCACAACTAATTTACTAGTAAAAAGCTTTAAATAATAGCATGTTTTATTTTCGAATTTCCCTTTTTAATGGCTGAGTTCACCAGTGTCAAGTTAGCACTACCTACTCTTATTTTTTTAAAAAAGTACGGCAACAAATTTTTTGGATTTTTTTTCTCTCCACAACTAATTTACTAGTAAAAAGCTTTAAATAATGGCATGTTTTATTTTCGAATTTCCCTTATTAATGGCTGAGTTCACCAGTGTCAAGTAAGCACTACCTACTCTTATTTTTTTAAAAAAGTACGGCAAAAATTTGTTTGGAATTTTTTTTCTCTCCACAACTAATTTACTACTAAAAAGCTTTAAATAATGGCATGTTTTATTTTCGAATTTCCCTTTTTAATGGCTGAGTTCACCAGTGTCAAGTTAGCACTACCTACTCTTATTTTTTAAAAAAAGTACGGCAACAAATTTTTCGGAATTTTTTTCTCTCCACAACTAATTTACTACTAAAAAGCTTTAAATAATGGCATGTTTTATTTTCGAATTTCCCTTTTCAATGGCTGAGTTCACCAGTGTCAAGTTAGCACTACCTACACTTATTTTTTTTTTTAGTACGGCAACAAATTTTTTGGAATTTTTTTCTCTCCACAACTAATTTACTACAAAAAAGGTTAAAAAAATGGCATGTTTCATTTTCGAATTTCCCTTTTTAATGGCCGAGTTCACCAGTGTCAATTTAGCACTACCTACTCTTATTTTTTTTAAAAAAGTACGGCAAAAAATTTTTTGGAATTTTTTTCTCTCCACAACTAATTTTCTAGTAAAAAGCTTTAAATAATGGCATGTTTTATTTTCGAATTTCCCTTTTTAATGGCTGAGTTCACCAGTGTCAAGTTAGCACTACCTACTCTTACTTTTTTTTAAAAGTACGGCAACAAATTTTTTGGACTTTTTTTTCTCCACAACTAATTTACTACTAAAAAGCTTTAAGCAATGGGATGTTTTATTTTTGAATTTCCCTTTTTAATGGCTGAGTTCACCAGTGTCAAGTTAGCACTACCTACACTTATTTTTTTTTTAAAAGTACGGCAACAAATTTTTTGGATTTTTTTCTCTCCACAACTAATTTACTACTAAAAAGCTTTAAATAATGAAATTTTTATTTTCGAATTTCCCTTTTTAATGGCTGAGTTCACCAGTGTCAAGTTAGCACTACCTACTCTTATTTTTTTTAAAAAAGTACGGCAACAAATTTTTTGGAATTTTTTTCTCTCCACAACTAATTTACTACTAAAAAGCTTTAAATAATGGCATGTTTTTTCTTCGAATTACCCTTTTTAATGGCTGAGTTCACCAGTTTCAAGTTAGCATTACCTACTCTTACTTTTTTAAAAAAGTACGGCAACAAATTTTTGAATTTTTTTCTCTCCACAACTAATTAACTAGTAAAAAGCTTTAAATATTGGCATGTTTTTTTTTTGGAATTTCCCTTTTTAATGGCTGACTTCACCAGTGTCAATTTAGCACTACCTACTCTTATTTTTTAAAAAAAGTACGGCAACAAATTTTTTGGATTTTTTTTCTCTCCACAACTAATGTACTACTAAAAAGCTTTAAATAATGGAATGTTTTATTTTCGAATTTCCCTTTTTAATGGCTGAGTTCACCAGTGTCAAGTTAGCACTACCTACTCTTATTTTTTTTTAAAGTACGGCAACAAATGTTTTAGAATTTTTTTCTCTCCAAAACTAATTTACTACTATAAAGCTTTAAATAATGGCATGTTTTATTTTCGAATTTCCATTTTTAATGGCTGAGTTCACCAGTGTCAAGTTAGCACTACCTACTCTTATTTTTTTAAAAAAGTACGGCAACAAATTTTTTGGATTTTTTTTCTCTCCACAACTAATTTACTAGTAAAAAGCTTTCAATAATGGCATGTTTTATTTTCGAATTTCCCTTTTTAATGGCTGAGTTCACCAGTGTCAATTTAGCACTAACTACTCTTATTTTTTAAAAAAAGTACGGCAACAAATTTTTTGGATTTTTTTCTCTCCACAACTAATTTACTAGTAAAAAGCTTTAAATAATGGCATGTTTTATTTTCGAATTTCCATTTTTAATGGCTGAGTTCACGAGTGTCAAGTTAGCACTACCTACTCTTATTTTTTTTAAAAAGTACGGCAACAAATTTTTTAGAATTTTTTTCTCTCCACAACTAATTTACTACTATAAAGCTTTAAATAATGGCATGTTTTATTTTCGGATTTCCTTTTTTAATGGCTGAGTTCACCAGTGTCAAGTTAGCACTACCTACTCTTATTTTTTTTTAAAAAGTACGGCAACAAATTTTTTGGATTTTTTTTCTCTCCTTAACTAATTTACTAGTAAAAAGCTTTAAATAATAGCATGTTTTATTTTCGAATTTCCCTTTTAATGGCTGAGTTCACCAGTGTCAAGTTAGCACTACCTACTCTTATTTTTTTAAAAAAGTACGGCAACAAATTTTTTGGATTTTTTTTCTCTCCACAACTAATTTACTACTAAAAAGCTTTAAATAATGGCATGTTTTATTTTCGAATTTCCCTTTTTAATGGCTGAGTTCACCAGTGTCAAGTTAGCACTACCTACTCTTATTTTCTTAAAAAAGTACGGCAAAAATTTGTTTGGAATTTTTTTTCTCTCCACAACTAATTTACTACTAAAAAGCTTTAAATAATGGCATGTTTTATTTTCGAATTTCCCTTTTTAATGGCTGAGTTCACCAGTGTCAAGTTAGCACTACCTACTCTTATTTTTTAAAAAAAGTACGGCAACAAATTTTTCGGAATTTTTTTCTCTCCACAACTAATTTACTACTAAAAAGCTTTAAATAATGGAATGTTTTATTTTCGAATTTCCATTTTCAATGGCTGAGTTCACCAGTGTCAAGTTAGCACTACCTACACTTATTTTTTTTTTAGTACGGCTACAAATTTTTTGGAATTTTTTTCTCTCCACAACTAATTTACTACAAAAAAGGTTAAAAAAATGGCATGTTTCATTTTCGACTTTCCCTTTTTAATGGCCGAGTTCACCAGTGTCAATTTAGCACTACCTACTCTTATTTTTTTTTTAAAAGTACGGCAAAAAATTTTTTGGAATTTTTTTCTCTCCACAACTAATTTTCTAGTAAAAAGCTTTAAATAATGGCATGTTTTATTTTCGAATTTCCATTTTTAATGGCTGAGTTGACCAGTGTCAAGTTAGCACTACCTACTCTTATTTTTTTTAAAAAAGTACGGCAACAAATTTTTTGGATTTTTTTTCTCTCCACAACTAATTTACTAGTAAAAAGCTTTCAATAATGGCATGTTTTATTTTCGAATTTCCCTTTTTAATGGCTGAGTTCACCAGTGTCAAGTTTGCACTAACTACTCTTATTTTTTAAAAAAAGTACGGCAACAAATTTTTTGGATTTTTTTCTCTCCACAACTAATTTACTAGCAAAAAGCTTTAAATAATGGCATGTTTTATTTTCGAATTTCCATTTTTAATGGCTGAGTTCACGAGTGTCAAGTTAGCACTACCTACTCTTATTTTTTTTAAAAAGTACGGCAACAAATTTTTTAGAATTTTATTCTCTCCACAACTAATTTACTACTATAAAGCTTTAAATAATGGCATGTTTTTTTTTCGGATTTCCATTTTTAATGGCTGAGTTCACCAGTGTCAAGTTAGCACTACCTACTCTTATTTTTTTAAAAAAGTACGGCAACAAATTTTTTGGATTTTTTTTCTCTCCTTAACTAATTTACTAGTAAAAAGCTTTAAATAATAGCATGTTTTATTTTCGAATTTCCATTTTTAATGGCTGAGTTCACCAGTGTCAAGTTAGCTCTACCTACTCTTATTTTTTTAAAAAAGTACGGCAACAAATTTTTTGGATTTTTTTTCTCTCCACAACTAATTTACTAGTAAAAAGCTTTAAATAATGGCATGTTTTATTTTCGAATTTCCCTTTTTAATGGCTGAGTTCACCAGTGTCAAGTTAGCACTACCTACTCTTATTTTTTTAAAAAAGTACGGCAAAAATTTGTTTGGAATTTTTTTTCTCTCCACAGCTAATTTACTACTAAAAAGCTTTAAATAATGGCATGTTTTATTTTCGAATTTCCCTTTTTAATGGCTGAGTTCACCAGTGTCAAATTAGCACTACCTACTCTTATTTTTTAAAAAAAGTACGGCAACAAATTTTTCGGAATTTTTTTCTCTCCACAACTAATTTACTACTAAAAAGCTTTAAATAATGGAATGTTTTATTTTCGAATTTCCCTTTTCAATGGCTGAGTTCACCAGTGTCAAGTTAGCACTACCTACACTTATTTTTTTTTAGTACGGCAACAAATTTTTTGGAATTTTTTCTCTCCACAACTAATTTACTACAAAAAAGGTTAAAAAAATGGCATGTTTCATTTTCGACTTTCCATTTTTAATGGCCGAGTTCACCAGTGTCAATTTAGCACTACCTACTCTTATTTTTTTTTAAAAAGTACGGCAAAAAATTTTTGGAATTTTTTTCTCTCCACAACTAATTTTCTAGTAAAAAGCTTTAAATAATGGCATGTTTTATTTTCGAATTTCCCTTTTTAATGGCTGAGTTCACCAGTGTCAAGTTAGCACTACCTACTCTTACTTTTTTTTAAAAGTACGGGCAACAAATTTTTTTGGATTTTTTTTCTTTCCACAACTATATTACTACTAAAAAGCTTTAAACAATGGGATGTTTTATTTTTGAATTTCCCTTTTTAATGGCTGAGTTCACCAGTTTCAAGTTAGCACTACCTACACTTATTTTTTTTTAAAAGTACGGCAACAAATTTTTTGGATTTTTTTCTCTCCACAACTAATTTACTACTTAAAAGCTTTAAATAATGGCATTTTTATTTTCGAATTTCCCTTTTTAATGGCTGAGTTCACCACTGTCAAGTTAGCACTACCTACTCTTATTTTATTTTAAAAAAGTACGGCAACAAATTTTTTGGAATTTTTTGCTCTCCACAACTAATTTACTACTAAAAAGCTTTAAACAATGGCATGTTTTATTTTCGAATTGCCCTTTTTAATGGCTGAGTTCACCAGTGTCAAGTTAGCATTACCTACTCTTACTTTTTTAAAAAAGTACGGCAACAAATTTTTGAATTTATTTCTCTCCACAACTAATTAACTAGTAAAAAGCTTTAAATATTGGCATGTTTTATTTTCGAATTTCCCTTTTTAATGGCTGACTTCACCAGTGTCAATTTAGCACTACCTACTCTTATTTTTTAAAAAAAGTACGGCAACAAATTTTTTGGATTTTTTTTCTCTCCACAACTAATGTACTTCTAAAAAGCTTTAAATAATGGAATGTTTTATTTTCGAATTTCCCTTTTTAATGGCTGAGTTCACCAGTGTCAAGTTAGCACTACCTACTCTTATTTTTTTTTTAAAAGTACGGCAACAAATGTTTAGAATTTTTTCTCTCCAAAACTAATTAACTTCTATAAAGCTTTTAATAATGGCATGTTTTATTTTCGAATTTCCATTTTTAATGGCTGAGTTCACCAGTGTCAAGTTAGCACTACCTACTCTTATTTTTTTAAAAAAGTACGGCAACAATTTTTTTGGATTTTGTTTTCTCTCCACAACTAATTTACTAGTAAAAAGCTTTACATAATGGCATGTTTTATTTTCAAATTTCCCTTTTTAATGGCTGAGTTCACCAGTGTCAAGTTAGCACTACCTACTCTTATTTTTTAAAAAAAAGTACGGCAACAAATTTTTGGATTTTTTTTCTCTCCACAACTAATTTTCTAGTAAAAAGCTTTAAATAATGGCATGTTTTTTTTTCGAATTTCCTTTTAATGGCTGAGTTCACCAGTGTCAAGTTAGCAGTACCTACTCTTATTTTTTTAAAAAAGTACGGCAACAAATTTTTGATTTTGTTTTCTCTCCACAACTAATTTACTAGTAAAAAGCTTTAAACAATGGCATGTCTTATTTTCGAATTTCCCTTTTTAATGGCTGAGTTCACCAGTGTCAAGTTAGTACTACTTACTATTATTTTTTTTAAAAAAGTACGGCAAAAAATTGTTTGGAATTTTTTTCTCCCCACAACTAATTTTCTAGTAAAAAGCTTTAAATAATGGCATGTTTTTTTCGAATTTCCCTTTTTAATGGCTGAGTTCACCAGTGTCAAGTTAGCAGTACCTACTCTTATTTTTTTAAAAAAGTACGGCAACAAATTTTTTGGAATTTTTTTCTCTCCACAACTAATTTTCTAGTAAAAAGCTTTAAATAATGGCATGTTTTATTTTCGAATTTCCCTTTTAATGGCTGAGTTCACCAGTGTCTAGTTAGCACTACATACTCTTATTTTTAAAAAAAAGTACGGCAACAAATTTTTTGGAATTTTTTTCTATCCACAACTAATTTACTTCTAAAAAGCTGTAAATAATGGCATGTTTTATTTTCGAATTTCCCTTTTAAATGGCTGAGTTCACCAGTGTCAAGTTAGCACTACCCACTCTTATTTTCTTAAAAAAGTACGGCAACAAGTTTTTTGGAATTTTTTTCTCTCCACAACTAATTAACTACTAAAAAGCTTTAAATAATAGCATGTTTTATTTTCGAATTTCCTTTTTTAATGGCTGAGTTCAACAGTGTCAAGTTAGCACTACCTACTCTTATTTTTTTAAAAAAGTACGGCAACAATTTTTTTGGATTTTGTTTTCTCTCCACAACTAATTTACTAGTAAAAAGCTTTACATAATGGCATGTTTTATTTTCAAATTTCCCTTTTTAATGGCTGAGTTCACCAGTGTCAAGTTAGCACTACCTACTCTTATTTTTTAAAAAAAAGTACGGCAACTAATTTTTTGGATTTTTTTTTCTCTCCACAACTAATTTTCTAGTAAAAAGCTTTAAATAATGGCATGTTTTTTTTTTCGAATTTCCCTTTTAATGGCTGAGTTCACCAGTGTCAAGTTAGCAGTACCTACTCTTATTTTTTTAAAAAAGTACGGCAACAAATTTTTTGGATTTTGTTTTCTCTCCACAACTAATTTACTAGTAAAAAGCTTTAAACAATGGCATGTCTTATTTTCGAATTTCCCTTTTTAATGGCTGAGTTCACCAGTGTCAAGTTAGTACTACTTACTATTATTTTTTTTAAAAAAGTACGGCAAAAAATTGTTTGGAATTTTTTTCTCCCCACAACTAATTTTCTAGTAAAAAGCTTTAAATAATGGCATGTTTTTTTCGAATTTCCCTTTTTAATGGCTGAGTTCACCAGTGTCAAGTTAGCACTACCTATTCTTATTTTTTTAAAAAAGTACAGCAACAAATTTTTTGGAATTTTTTTCTCTCCACAACTAATTTACTACTAAAAAGCTTTAAATAATGGCATTTTTATTTTCGAATTTCCCTTTTTAATGGCTGAGTTCACCAGTGTCAAGTAAGCAGTACCTACTCTTATTTTTTTTAAAAAGTACGGCAACAAATTTTTTGGATTTTTTTTCTCTACACAACTAATTTACTAGTAAAAAGCTTTAAATAATGGCATGTTTTATTTTCGAATTTCCCTTTTTAATGGCTGAGTTCACCAGTGTCAAGTTAGCACCACCTACTCTTATTTTTTTTAAAAAGTACGGCAACAAATTTTTTAGAATTTTTTTCTCTCCACAACTAATGTACTAGTAAAAAGCTTTAAATAATGGCATGTTTTATTTTCGAATTTCCCTTTTTAATGGCTGAGTTCACCAGTGTCAAGTTAGCACCACCTACTCTTATTTTTTTTAAAAAGTACGGCAACAAATTTTTTAGAATTTTTTTCTCTCCACAACTAATTTACTACTATAAAGCTTTAAATAATGGCATGTTTTATTTTCGAATTTCCATTTTTAATGGCTGAGTTCACCAGTGTCAAGTTAGCACTACCTACTCTTATTTTTTAAAAAAAAGTACGGCAACAAATTTTTTGGATTTTTTTTCTCTCCACAACTAATTAACTAGTAAAAAGCTTTAAATAATGGCATGTTTTATTTTCGAATTTACCTTTTTAATGGCTGAGTTCACCAGTGTCAAGTTAGCACTACCTACTCTTATTTTTTAAAAAAAAGTACGGCAACAAATTTTTTGGATTTTTTTTCTCTCCACAACTAATGTACTAGTAAAAAGCTTTAAATAATGGCATGTTTTATTTTCGAATTTCCCTTTTTAATGGCTGAGTTCACCAGTGTCAAGTTAGCACCACCTACTCTTATTTTTTTTAAAAAGTACGGCAACAAATTTTTTAGAATTTTTTTCTCTCCACAACTAATTTACTACTATAAAGCTTTAAATAATGGCATGTTTTATTTTCGAATTTCCATTTTTAATGGCTGAGTTCACCAGTGTCAAGTTAGCACTACCTACCCTTATATTTTTAAAAAAGTACAGCAACAAATTTTTTGGATTTTTTTTCTCTCCACAACTAATTTACTAGTAAAAAGCTTTAAATAATAGCATGTTTTATTTTCGAATTTCCCTTTTTAATGGCTGAGTTCACCAGTGTCAAGTTAGCACTACCTACTCTTATTTTTTAAAAAAAGGACGGCAACAAATTTTTTGGATTTTTTTCTCTCCACAACTAATTTACTAGTAAAAAGCTTTAAATAATGGCATGTTTTTTTTTTCGAATTTCCCTTTTTAATGGCTGAGTTCACCAGTGTCAAGTTAGCACTACATACTCTTATTTTTTTAAAAAAGTACGGCAAAAATTTTTTTGGAATTTTTCTTCTCTCCACAGCTAATTCACTACTAAAAAGCTTTAAATAATGGCATGTTTCATTTTCGAATTTCCCTTTTTAATGGCTGAGTTCACCAGTGTCAAGTTAGCACTACCTACTCTTATTTTTTAAAAAAAGTACGGCAACAAATTTTTCGTAATTTTTTTCTCTCCACAAATAATTTACTACTAAAAAGCTTTAAATAATGGCATGTTTTATTTTCGAATTTCCCTTTTCAATGGCTGAGTTCACCAGTGTCAAGTTAGCACTACCTACACTTATTTTTTTTTTTAGTACGGCAACAAATTTTTTGGAATTTTTTTCTCTCCACAACTAATTTACTACAAAAAAGCTTTAAATAATGGCATGTTTTATTTTCGACTTTCCCTTTTTAATGGCTGAGTTCACCAGTGTCAATTTAGCACTACCTACTCTTATTTTTTAAAAAAGTATGGCAACAAATTTTTTGGAATTTTTTCTCTCTCCACAACTAATTTTCCAGTAAAAAGCTTTAAATAATGGCAAGTTTTATTTTCGAATTTCCCTTTTTAATGGCTGAGTTCACCAGTGTCAAGTTAGCACTACCTACTCTTATTTTTTAAAAAAAGTACGGCAACAAATTTTTCGGAATTTTTTTCTCTCCACAACTAATTTACTACTAAAAAGCTTTAAATAATGGAATGTTTTATTTTCGAATTTCCCTTTTCAATGGCTGAGTTCACCAGTGTCAAGTTAGCTCTACCTACTCTTATTTTTTTAAAAAAGTACGGAAACAATTTTTTTGGATTTTTTTCTCTCCACAACTAATTTACTACAAAAAAGCTTTAAATAATGGCATGTTTTGTTTTCGAATTATCCTTTTTAATGGCTGAGTTCACCAGTGTCAATTTAGCACTACCTAATCTTATTTTAAAAAAAAAAGTACGGCAACAAATTTTTTGGAATTTTTTTCTCTCCACAACTAATTTACTACTAAAAAGCTTTAAATAATGGCATTTTTATTTTCGAATTTCCCTTTTTAATGGCTGAGTTCACCAGTGTCAATTTAGCACTACCTACTCTTATTTTTTAAAAAAGTACGGCAACAAATTTTTTGGAATTTTTTTCTCTCCACAACTAATTTTCCAGTAAAAAGCTTTAAATAATGGCATGTTTTATTTTCGAATTTCCCTTTTTAATGGCTGAGTTCACCAGTGTCAAGTTAGCACTACCTACTCTTATTTTTTAAAAAAAAGTACGGCAACAAATTTTTCGGAATTTTTTTCTCTCCACAACTAATTTACTTCTAAAAAGCTTTAAATAACGGCATGTTTTATTTTCGAATTTCCCTTTTTTAAGGCTGAGTTCACCAGTGTCAAGTTAGCACTACCTACTCTTATTTTTTTTAAAAAAGTACGGCCACAAATTTGTTGGTACTTTTTCTCTCCACAACTAATTTACTACTAAAAAGCTTTAAACAATGGCATGTTTTATTTTTGAATTTCCCTTTTTAATGGCTGAGTTCACCAGTGTCAAGTAAGCAGTACCTACTCTTATTTTTTTTTAAAAGTACGGCAACAAATTTTTTGGATTTTTTTTCTCTACACAACTAATTTACTACTAAAAAGCTTTAAATAATGGCATGTTTTATTTTCGAATTTCCCTTTTTAATGGCTGAGTTCACCAGTGTCAAGTTAGCACTACCTACTCTTATTTTATTTAAAAAAAAGTACGGCAACAAATTGTTTGGAATTTTTTTCTCTCCACAACTAATTTACTACTAAAAAGCTTTAAATAATGGCATGTTTTATTTTCAAATTTCCCTTTTTAATGGCTGAGTTCACCAGTGTCAAGTTAGCTCTTATTTTTTTTAAAAAGTACGGAAACAATTTTTTTGGATTTTTTTCTCTCCACAACTAATTTACTACAAAAAAGCTTTAAATAATGGCATGTTTTGTTTCCGAATTATCCTTTTTAATGGCTGAGTTCACCAGTGTCAATTTAGCACTACCTACTCTTATTTTTTAAAAAAAAGTACGGCAACAAATTTTTTGGAATTTTTTTCTCTCCACAACTTATTTACTAGTAAAAAGCTTTAAACAATGGCATGTTTTATTTTTGAATTTCCCATTTTAATGGCTGAGTTCACCAGTGTCAAGTTAGCACTACCTACTCTTATTTTTTTTTTTAAAGTACGGCAACAAATTTTTTGGATTTTTTTTCTCTCCACAACTAATTTACTACTAAAAAGCTTTAAATAATGGCATTTTTATTTTCGAATTTCCCTTTTTAATGGCTGAGTTCACCAGTGTCAAGTAAGCACTACCTACTCTTACCTTTTTAAAAAAGTACGGAAACAAATTTTTTGCAATTTTTTTCTCTCCACAATTAATTTACTACTAAAAAGCTTTATATAATGGCATGTTTTATTTTCGAATTTCCCTTTTTAATGGCTGAGTTCACCAGTGTCAAGTTAGCACTACCTACTCTTACTTTTTTAAGAAAGTACGGCAACAAATTTTTTGGAATTTTTTTCTCTCCGCAACTAATTTACTACTAGAAAGTTTTGAATAATGGCATGTTTTATTTTCGAATTTCACTTTTTAATGGCTGAGTTCACCAGTGTCAAGTTAGCACTAACTACTCTTACTTTTTTGAAAAAGTTCGGCAACAAATTTTTTGGATTTTTTTTCGCTCCACAACTAATTTACTACTAAAAAGCTTTAAATAATGGCATGTTTTATTTTCGAATTTCCCTTTTTAATGGCTGAGTTCACCAGTGTCAAGTTAGCACTACCTACTCTTACTTTTTTTAAAAAGTACGGCAACAAATTTTTTGGAATTTTTTTCTCTCCGCAACTAATTTACTACTAGAAAGCCTTGAATAATGGCATGTTTTATTTTCGAATTTCCCTTTTAAATGGCTGAGTTCACCAGTGTCAAGTTAGCACTACCTACTCTTACTTTTTTAAAAAAGTACGGCAACAAATTTTTTGGATTTTTTTTCTCTCCACAACTAATTTACTACTAAAAAGCTTTAAATAATGGCATGTTTTTTTTTCGAATTTCCCTTTTTAATGGCTGAGTTCACCAGTGTCAAGTTAGCTCTACCTACTCTTATTTTTTTAAAAAAGTACGGCAACAAATTTTTTGGAATTTTTTTCTCTCCACATCTAATTTACTACTAAAAAGCTTTAAATAATGGCATGTTTTATTTTCGAATTTCCCTTTTTAATGTCTGAGTTCACCAGTGTCAAGTCAGCACTACCTAGTCTTATTTTTTTAAAAAAGTACGGCAACAAATTTTTTGGAATTTTTTTTTTCTCCACAACTAATATACTACTAAATAGCTTGAATTAACTGCGTACTTAGTTTTTAGAATTTCAGAAAGTGTAGTGCCAAGTTTATATCAAGCACTACATACTAATTTTTTTTTTTTAATAATAAAAATAGTACTCAAAATTTTTTTTAGAATTTTTTTCTTTCCACAACTAATTTACTATTAAAAAGCTTCAACGAACTGCTTACTTATTTTTTGGTATTTCACAAAGTGTAGTGCCAAGTTGATATCAAGTTAGCACTACTTACCATTTTTTTAAAAAATAGTAGAGCTACAAATTTTTTTTTTCACAACTAACTTACTACTAAAAAGCTACAATTAACTGCATATTTACTTTTTTGAATTTCCACAAATGTAGTGCTAACTTGACATACATAATTTTTTCTGCAAGCAGCGTGAACCTTAATTTCGTTGAGTTCCGCAAGTAGTTCCTCATTTTTTGTGTAATTTCTTCAAATCGCAGCAAGCAAAAGTGAGGTAACACCTTCTTGTGTCACATGATGGACGTCACCCTCACTCAAACAATCATATTCTCGGGCCATTCAGGACTACCTTTGGGTTGCTTTCTATACTCGTTTCGCTTGTGCGTTTCGGTTTCACTTTTCTCTATAGCATAGACCAAAGGATCTTTTCAAGCGGTTCTCCGAAACATGCACCGTCGTCGTTGCGGCGCAATGTAAAGGGTATAACTAGTAACGGGTATCACTCAAATGCATCAGTGAAAAATTTGTACATATTTTGAATCGCTTCATAATTTTTGGAGTAAAACGATGCAGTAGCTCAACAAAACACTTTCGGCGAGGAAACATGAAACTTTCGCAGTTACCGTTAAAAATTGTTAAAGAAAAAAAAAACCGGAAATCGAAGTTACTCCAAGCGGTAGCGTACGCAGGATTTTTTTTGGGGGGGCTCAGTCTAAATTTTGGTGAAATTTTTTTAAGGTATCACAAAATAGCAAACAAAATTAAAGCCTTTCGTATTATCAACCACAAGAAGTTTAATTTCAATAGAAAAAACAAAAGGAAAAACACTCAAAATACTCCCTAGTTATGAAATGGATTTAACCTTTCTTTGTAAACAAATATTTTTTGTAAAAATCCACTATATGGATTCGATTTAAACAACGTTAACGGTAATAGGGGTAGGTGAAAAGTGTATTCCCATTTTAATAAATAAAATTTCCGTTTTTTCTTTAAATAAGCTCATAGCTTTTGTTATCTATCCGTGTTTTATGAGAGAGTGAATAGCAACTCAGCAAAATGTTTACACGCAAAACAATAACAAAACAAATTATTATAGAGAATTTTGTTTGTGTTTTCCGTCTAAAACTTTTACTGAGTTGCTAGTCACTCTCTCACACGACTAATAACATTTATAAGGTCTCTTCCTTTACTTTGAGTTGCTGTGGTTTTCTGTGATTTTTAGTCGAAAGTCCTGTCAAGTTCATATAAAAGAAATGAAATTGGCAGAACTTGGGAACAAAATGCACAGAAAATCACAGAAATTCAGAGTAAAGGAACAGTAGCTATACATTGTACAATCAAAAAAATGGTAACATATTTCACGGGAATTCTCATAATACAAATTATTATTGGGGCGTTTTCATATTGGTTTAGCTTATCAAAATAGAAGTTTATTAAATTATTGAACGTCAAAAAAAGTGCATTGACAAAACTTTTTTGAGAAGATTGTCTACCTCTGATACAAGTTAAAGGCAGTTTTTCGAAATGTCATCTTAATGCCTTATGTCGTAGCATTAGAAATAACATTCGACAAAAAAAGTATGCAGTGCACAGATATTTAAAAATATTTTATATTTATATATATATCTAAAATTACGCAAATAATTTGATACAATTGCAAAATACTGAAATAACCCTTAATAAACAAAATATGAAGCAAAAGTAGATACTTACTCCTAGGTCGTTTACTGCTTACATTTCGAAAATCGAAGGCCGAACTCGCATCGGTAATATTCGATGAAAATGATGCTGCACGGTTTTCTCGAACTTGTATGCGCTGTAGAGCGAGAACTGTACTTCGTAATTAGAAACTATGTTTGCAAAAAATATAGATAATTAAAAGCTCTATAATTTTTGTTTAATACAATTCAATCAATACAATCAGAAATCCTTTTTTTTTATTTTTTTGGATTTTGAAAATTGTTGGTTCTAAGTCAATGGGCACCTTATTTTGCGCATAACTATAGAAAAATAAGTTTAAGAAAAAAAAATTATTATTAAAATGTTCAGAACTCTTTGTTTGCTATCGGGAACTCTAATCAGAACTCCTTTTTTTATTTTTCTGGATTTTGAAAATTTTTGGTTCTAAGTCAATGGTAACCTTAATTTTCCCTTAACTTTTCCAACTTTGCAGAACTCTTTCTTAAACCCATCAGGAACTCTTGATTTTAAGTTGAAAAACATGCTCAGAACTCTTTTTCTCAAAAAAGTCCTTGCTGCGTGAAGTCAGCAAAAAAAATGTTTTTCTATTTTGAACACTTTATTTGCCAGAATTATTGAAAAAAAGTATGAGGAACTCTATAACTCTTTGTTTGATACCGGGAACTCTCATTTTTAATTCAATTTTAAACAATTCTTTTGTTAACTTCACAGGACTGTGGGGCGAGAGTCCATTCAGAATAGACTTAAAGTCGAATAGACTTATAGTCTGTCATCGGTATTGCGAATTTCTATTAGAATCAATTTTTTTCTACTAAATAGAATTTTTTTTTCGATCAGGAATTTCTGATCGACTTTTGTGTAAATTTTTGTTTAAACCTATATTACTTACTTACTTTACTTTTGATGGCGCTCACAGCCCAGGATGGCCTTCGGCCTCAACCAACATGCCCCTCCAGCCAGCTCTGTCCCTAGCTAGCCGCTTCCAGTTGCGCACACCGAGTGCTTTAATGTCGTCATTCACTTGATTGCGCCACCTGTTACGGGTTCTTCCTCTGCTGCGTACCCCATCGGGGTTGTATTCGAAGACTCGTCGGGCAGGTGCGTTGCTGTCCATACGCTCCACGTGCCCCAGCCATCTCAGCCGCTGTATTTTCAGCTTTTTGACCAGGTCAACGTCGCTGTATAGCCCGTATAGCTCGTCGTTGAATCTTCTCCTCCATACTCCTTCGATACACACCGGACCGAAAATCACACGAAGAATCTTCCTCTCAAAGCACCCTAGCAGATTTTTATCCGAATCTTTCAGTGTCCATGCTTCTGACCCATAAAGCAGGACCGGGATGATTAGGGTTTTGTATAAAGTCTCCTTGGTTCTCTGAGAGAGGGCCTTACTACTTAAATGCCTTCTTAGACCGAAGAAACAGCGGTTGGCAAGAGTTATTCTTCGCTTGATCTCTGCACTGATGTCATTCTGCGATGTAATAGTGGAGCCCAGGTAGACAAAGTCCTTGACAACTTCGAAGTTATATCTGTCCATCGTGATATTTTGCCCGAGTCGACGATGTTGAGATTCCTCTCTCGATGACAGCATATACTTCGTCTTGTCCTCATTAACCGCCAATCCCATTCTAGCCGCCTCCGATTTAATGCTCGCAAATGCCCCTGCCACAGATCGCTTCGTTCTGCCGACAATGTCTATGTCATCCGCATATGCAAGTAATTGAACGAACTTTTGATAGATTGTACCGCTGGTGTTGACATGTGCGTTGCGTACAATGGCTTCAAGAACGATGTTTAATAGGTTGCATGATAACGCGTCGCCTTGCCTCAATCCTTTCTCAACATCAAAGGAATCGGTGGTGTTCTTACCAATTTTGACGGAGCAGCGAGATTTCTCCATCGTCATCCTGCACAAGCGGACGAGTTTGGCAGGGATGCCGAGACTCGACATGGCTCTGTATAATTCGTCCCTTTTCACGCTATCATACGCGACTTTAAAATCGATAAAAAGGTGGTGTGTATCGATCTGGAATTCCCGGGATTTTTCTAAAATCTGTCGGAGTGTGAACATTTGATCGACGGTTGACTTGCCTGGCCTAAAACCGCACTGATAAGGGCCGATCAGATCGTTGACAAAAGGTTTTAAACGGTCACACAGGATGGCCGACAAGATTTTATAAGCGACGTTTAGGAGGCTAATTCCTCTGTAGTTGGTACATTTCAGAACATCTCCCTTTTTATGGATGGGGCACACTATACCGAGGTTCCATTCATCGGGCATACTTTCCTCCGACCAAATTTTGCAGATGAGCTGGTGTATGCTCCTAGCCAATTCATCTCCCGCTGATTTAAATAGTTCGGCTTGTAAGCCATCCGCACCAGCAGCCTTGTACGACTTAAGTTTGGATATCGCCAGCCGCACTTCAGTTAGGTTGGGTGGACGGAACTCTTGGCCATCATCGTCCAAGTTGAATGGAGTGGTCTGCCAATTAGCGGCATCTTGGCTGTCTTCGCCATTAAGCAGTCTAGAGAAGTGTTCTTTCCAGATCCTCAGCACTGACTGTGTGTCTACTACCATATTCCCACTCTCATTTCGGCAGGCTTCCGTTCTAGCCTTGAATCCTTGGGTGGATCGCTTCACCCTCTGATAAAATTTTCGAACATCTCCCCTACCGCTACAACCCTCAATAGACTCTACCGCCCGCTTCTCGTGCTCTCTCTTTTTCCTCCTGAGAAGTCGGCGTTCCTCTTTTCGTTTCAGCCCGTAGAGCTCCCGGGCTACTCTCTCAGCAGCTCTTGTTCGAGTCTGCAGCATCGCCTGGTAGGCCTCGTCCTTAGCTGCATGCGCTAGCCGGCACTCTTCATCGAACCAGGGGTTTCGTTGTATTCGCCTAGTGAAACCCAGCACATCAGAGGCGGCACTTCTGATGGCTTGTTGACAGTGTTCCCACTGGTCCTCTGCACTTGATGCTGGTGGCGGACCTCCTGAGAGATTAAGAGTTACGTGGTCTGCAAAAGTTCTGGCGGTCTCTTGCGATTTAAGCTTCTCGACATCGAATCTTTTCACAGCATCTGCTCTGCGTTGTCGCGTCATGGATATCCGCATACGTAGTCTAGCTACCACCAGGTAGTGATCCGAGTCAATGTTGGCCCCTCGGAACGTTCGGACGTCCAAGATACTGGAAGCATGTCTCGCGTCTATCGCAACGTGGTCGATTTGGTTGACGGTTACTTGATCACGCGACCGCCAAGTCCCCTTGTGCATATTGAGGTGTGGGAAGTAGGTGCTTGAGCTGATGACATTTCGCCCCGCCGCAAAGTCTGCCAGCCTGTGTCCGTTGCCGGAAGTTTCGTCGTGTAGGCTGTGTCCTCCGACTATCGAACCAAAGATGCCCTCCTTTCCGAATCTTGCGTTGAAGTCACCAAGAATGATCTTCACGTCATACTTCGGGTACATACCATACGTTGTCTCCAGGAGATCGTAGAATGCTTCTTTGGTTGAGTCATCTCTCCCTTCATGGGGGGCATGAACACAGATCAGCGAAATGTTCTTAAATTTGCCCTTGATGCGGATTGTGACCAGGCGCTCGCTTACACTTCGGAAGCCCAAGACTTCTTGCCTAAGTCTTCCCCTTATCACAAAACCACAACCAAAGAGCCGCTGACCCTGTTCCTTCAAGCACCCGCCGTAGTAGATGTCACACGTTTTCAGTCTCCGTATGCCCTCTCCATCCCATCACACTTCCTGGATGGCTGTTACGTCAGCCTTTAGTCTGTCCAGGTTCTCCACTAATTGTTCGGCTGCACGTGTTCTGTATAAGGACAGGACGTTCCACGTGCAGATCCGAAATTCATTGTCCTTGTTTCGTTTTCTGGGGTCGTCAACTTTAAAATCATCCATATCCGAGGCTTGTTGTTGTTTCGGAACAACTTTTTTTGACGTGGTAGGGAAGTTACCCCGACGCACAACCCCCGACCCAGAGGACCAGACCCTTCGTATAACTCCAAGGGTAGGGAGCCGGATAAACCGCTCCTTATAGGCCTGAGCTACAAATATGTCGTAGTAGCCCATATAAGGTGTTCACTAAGTAGTTCAACCTAACTGGAACTGTAGACGCCACCGTTGATTCCATCTAGAGATTCGTCCGCTGCTGCCTCGATGAAAGGAGAAGTGCCTTAGTGGGAACACTCCTCCCCCCCTCTCTCGTTGGCTGTCCCCAACAGCTTTCCACGGGGATTTAAACCCCGTCTCCAGCTGAGGTACTAGACACCCGATGTTCACCACTAGGAGGTGAGAGTAGGAGTTGGTAGACAGAGGTGGGTTTTGAGAAAAACCTGTGGACGCTTGTGTCCTCTTGAATGCACATAACTACCCTTTTGAACATCCTATACCTATATTAAGAAGGTATTTAAGTGGAATAGAATATCTTCTGATACAATATGAGCTTTCATATCGTCATCTATGTTTGGTGTCCTTCCTTCAAGATGCTCAATCATCTTAACATGTGCTGTAATATAAAATTTGCTACCATAATACATTTTTTTTAAAGATTTTTATATACTCCTTATACATTCTTTAGAAAATATGCATTTTTAAAATGCATCATAAAATTCACCTTTTTCCAAATGTCTTGATAGTTGTTGCTGATGTATTTATTGATATTTATATGGATGTCCAACAATTTTCTCAATGTCCTTCCGTTTGCAAAAAGCTGCAATGTCATATTTGGAACAAAGGAGCTTTACATTCAACTACGAAATGATTTTTCAAGTTGTTATAACTGTTATTAAGGCTTTTAGAGAAAGTGCATTTTGAAGATGCACAAATCACCACTGCACCCTTAAAGGAGTCTGCGAAGCTACCTACTACATAAATATGTATACACCATAACAATATAATACAATAATGTATGTCTGCCTATTTTCATCCAAGGTCTAAAATCCAAAGGACCGGAGTTCATTTTTGCAATTAGTCGCGCAATGAAATATTATTTTTTTTGAAATAAAAAACTATTTATTTTATCAACAAAACGTCAAATGTTCGTCAAACTATATTTATTTTCTAAAACTCTTGGGGAGATTTGACTTTGCAGTCTTAAGCTTAGTCGAGAGCTTTGAATATTCTATTTTCGAAAATCGAAAAAATTTCAAATTTGATAGAATCGAAAAAAGTCGAATAGAATCTCGCAATAAGTCCCTGTATCCATGACACCATTAAAAAATTATCCAAAAATTTTTGTTAAAAAAAAAAACGTATGGAGGTAGGTAGATATTCTATCTAGGTAGGTATCATAATTCAAAAGTTTCCACCATCAAGAACTATCAACTTACTCTGATTTTTTTAATTGTAGGTATATGTAATCAGTCTCACGCACAAAATCAAAAATCCTCAAAACTAAAATTACTAACAGACCTACCTACATACTTGCATAATAATGGAATAATGGATTTTTATTTTTCATTCTACATATAACTATCTAAGAGCTAGATAAAAATTCATGATAAACTAGCCTCCTTATCAATATGTTACAACTAACTTACTGGCTCTAAACGAGCGCTTTAAGTTAAACAATAACTTAATACTAATGCCTTTCGGCCTACAAATACGAACTTTCTTAAAAATAATATCTTTATTGTTCCCAAAAAAAGATGTAAAAGAATTTAGTTTCTATATAATTTTTTATATTTTATATAAAACTTACAAGCTGATTAAAATTAATTAAAACTACTTAAATTATGGGGCTGAACAATTTCCATGTTATGTAAATTATTTTCTAACGTTGGGGCTAATGCCTGAAGCGACATGTTTCATCCAACGAAAATTTTACCAAAAATTCAGAAAATTGGGGCGAAAAAAACAAAAATTCATTCACGCTTGCAAAAGTGGCCTTCAGGTTATTTTTAGAGCAGCTTAGTCTTATGTCCGAATGAAAGTCTTGATGTTTTTATATTTTATTTTTGAATCGGCAAAATATTATGTTCTGTGCTTTACAGTGACAGTTTGAAAAAAAAAAAAAAAACAGTTTGGTACTCTACTTGTTGATTTGGCTAATTCTTTCCTGAATCTCAGAGGACTGGGATGCTACTGTCAAAGCACATACATATGAGCTTGTGCCAGCAAGACTACTAAAATATAATTTTTCTGACTAGCCAATTATAAACAGTTTTTAAATCTTGGATAGCTTTTCCGATACAACACGGGTTATATAAATAAACGAATTTGTTCGTTTGGTTCAAGGCTATATAGCATAAAATTGAAGTAATAGAATAAGTTAAGATTATAATACCCGTGTTTTATTGGAAAAGCTATCCATTGTAGTATTTTGAAAATTTAAGTCAATGGTAACCTTAATTTTCCCTTAACTTTTCCAATTTTGCAGAACTCTTTCTAAAACCCATCAGGAACTCTTGATTTTAAGTTGAAAAACATGCTCAGAACTCTTTTTCTCAAAAAAGTCCTTGCTGCGTGAAGTCAACAAAAAAAATGTTTTTCTATTTTTAACACTTTATTTGCCAGAACTATTGAAAAAAAGTATGAGGAACACTATAACTCTTTGTTTGCTACCGGGAACTCTCATTTTGTATTCAATTTTTAACAATTCTTTTGTTAACTTCACAGGACTGTGGGGCGAGAGTCCATTCAGAATAGACTTAAAGTCGAATAGACTTGTAGTCTGTCATCGGTATTGCGAATTTCTATTAGAATCAATTTTTTTCTACTAAATAGAATTTTTTTTTCGATCAGGAATTTCTGATCGACTTTTGTGTAAATTTTTGATTAAACCTATATTAAGAAGGTATTTAAGTGGAATAAAATATCTTCTGATACAATATGAGCTTTAATATCGTCATCTATGTTTGGTGTCCTTCCTTCAAGATGCTCAATCATCTTAACATGTGCTGTAATATAAAATTTGCTACCATAATACATTTTTTTTAAAGATTTTTGTATACTCCTTATACATTCTTTAGAAATTATGCATTTTTAAAATGCATCATAAAATGCACCTTTTTCCAAAAGTCTTAATAGTTGTTGCTGATGTACTTGTTGATATTTATATGGATGTCCATCAATTTTCTCAATGTCCTTCCGTTTGCAAAAAGCTGCAAAGTCATATTTGGAACAAAGGAGCTTTACATTCAACTGCGAAATAATTTTTCAAGTTGTTATAACTGTTATTAAGGATTTTAGAGAAAGTACATTTTGAAGATGCACAAATCACCACTGCACCCTTAAAGGAGTCTGCGAAGCTACCACGTTATCATAAATATGTATACACCATAATAATATAATACAATAATGTATGTCTGCCTATTTTCATCCAAGGTCTAAAATCCAAAGGACCGGAGTTCATTTTTGCAATTAGTCGCGCAATGAAATATTATTTTTTTTGAAATAAAAAACTATTTATTTCATCAACAAAACGTCAAATTTTCGTCAAACTATATTTATTTTCTAAAACTCTTGGGGAGATTTGACTTTGCAGTCTTAAGCTTAGTCGAAAAAATTTCAAATTTGATAGAATCGAAAAAAGTCGAATAGACTTAAGTCGAATAGACTCTCGCAATAAGCCCCTGTATCTATGACACCATTAAAAAATTATCCAAAAATTTTTGTTAAAAAAAAAAAAAAAAACGTATGGAGGTAGGTAGATATTCTATCTAGGTAGGTATCATAATTCAAAAGTTTCCACCATCAAGAACTATCAACTTACTCTGATTTTTTTAAATGTAGGTATATGTAATCAGTCTCACGCACAAAATCAAAAATCCTCAAAACTAAAATTACTAACAGACCTACCTACATACTTGCATAATAATGGAATAATGGATTTTTATTTTTCATTTTACATATAACTATCTAAGAGCTAGATAAAAATTCATGATAAACTAAATATGTTACAACTAACTTACTGGCTCTAAACGAGCGCTTTAAGTTAAACAATAACTTAATACTAATGCCTTTCGGCCTACAAATACGAACTTTATTAAAAATAATATCTTTATTGTTCCCAAAAAAAGATGTAAAAGAATTTAGTTTCTATATAATTTTTTATATTTTATATAAAACTTACAAGCTAATTAAAATTAATTTAAACTACTTAAATTATGGGGCTGAACAATTTCCATGTTATGTAAATTATTTTCTAACGTTGGGGCTAATGCCTGAAGCGACATGTTTCATCCAACCAAAAATTTTACCAAAAATTCAGAAAATTGGGGCGAAAAAAACAAAAATTCATTCACGCTTGCAAAAGTGGCCTTCAGGTTATTTTTAGAGCAGCTTAGTCTTATGTCCGAATAAAAGTCTTGAAGTTTTTATATTTTATTTTTGAATCGGCAAAATATTATGTTCTGTGCTTTACATTGACAGTTTGAAAAAAAAAACAGTTTGGTACTCTACTTGTTGATTTGGCTAATTCTTTCCTGAATCTCAGAGGACTGGGATGCTACTGTCAAAGCACATACATATGAGCTTGTGCCAGCAAGACTACTAAAATATAATTTTCTGACTAGCCAATTATAAACAGTTTTTAAATCTTGGATAGCTTTTCCGATAAAACACGGGTAATATAAATAAACGAATTTGTTCGTTTGGTTCAAGGCTATGTAGCATAAAATTGAAGTAATAGAATAAGTTAAGATTATAATACCCGTGTTTTATTGGAAAAGCTATCCATTGTAGTATTCTATAGTAGCTATCTGTTGGAGCAGAAACATCAATTATATGAAAAATCTAAATAAACTTTTATATTATTAAAATCTTGAATTGAAATCATATTTGTATAACGATAACTAATCATTGAATTTTGAAACCTACATTTTGAATTTAAATCTGGCGCTCAAATTATACGACTCGCCATAATTTTTAAGTTTATGAATTCGCCTTAATGTTAACTTAAAATATAACGTAAATTCTCTATCTAACTCGCATCAAAAATTGCCTATAAATACTTGAGACGAAATAAAATGAGATGATTCTTGTGTCAAAACCCATAGGGGAAAATCTTTGCCTTTTTAATCGAAAATACTTATCGTTGTTTATTCAAATGTGTGTTATGTGAAATCAAACTGCATAAAATTAAAATTAAATTCAAAAACTAATTACCAAAATCGCACCTTCGACTTAAAATTGACCTTAAAATTAATTATATTGCATAAATCCTATTTCGAAACCTACATATACATTACTACTTGAACAACATATTCGTTATTCTAATCTAATTTGCTTAAATAATAAATTTTAATACAATTAAATTAAATCTACGAAATTCTGAACATAGTACATATCATAATTTGCCCAGTGGTATAACCAATCTCCGCAATATCTATGTGCTTTCACTAAAACAAAACTCGATATAATCCACACAAGAGAAAACTTAGGATCCACATCTCTGGTCAAACACACGCACGCAAACATTAGAATAGTTAGAAAGCTTTGATTTTGGAAGCTAGTTTTTAAATATCCAAAGCCACCCCCTCACACCACACCATTGCCTCTTTCGTCATTTTTCGACATTCGTCTCATTTCGCTCGTACTCTCACATTTAGTTGCAGTACAATCCACACCACACCATTGCCTATTTCGTCTCATTTCGGTCGTACTCTCTTATTTGGTTGCAGTACAATCCACAACATACAATCCGCATACACACCTGATTTTGATTCAATTCAACTTATTTTCAGTGTCTTAATTCACTCATAGGAGTATTATCTTCGTCGTCGTCGCGGGAGATATGGCTGCATGATCATTGCACTGAAATAAAGCTTTTTGGTCTATTGAATTTTTCATCGTTAGATTTCAATCCAATAAACAAATAAGCATCATGGGATTTACATCTTTAATATTATTGTTGATATTTAAAGTCTCAATTTAAAAAGCGTCGCTTTAAAGTTATATTCCTTATGGAACAGGATTGCTAAGGGAGTTTGTTCTTTTTTAAATTTATTTGAAATTAATCTAATTAAGCTTTTAAATAAAAGAAATTAATCTCTTTTTTTAAATATTATTTTGGCAATGGCTAATCCTCAACGAACTCTTGATGAGTTAAAGCAACAACGGGCTTCTACTAAAGGAAGCATAACCCGGACAAAGAATATCGTTTAATCTAATTCGTCGTTAACATCAACTGAGCTCGAGTGTCGGCTAGGGATTTTGGAATCCTATTTCAAACAAATTTTGGTATATCAAACAAAGATAGAAGTGTTAGCCCCCGAAGATACTTACTTACTTACTTAGGTCCTCGGACCTATTACGTCCGTGATGTTTCCCTTACGGGACATAGGGCCTCCACTACACCTACGCGCCATCGTGTACGATTTCTTGAAATATATTTCAGCTCTCTCCAACTTTTCCCCAGTCGTGCCGATTCCTGTTCGACCGTTCTTCGCCATGTATTTCTAGGCCGGCCCAATTGTCTTCCCTACTGCGTGAGGTTCCACTGCATTGCTTGAGATGCGATGCACCGATCGCCTTTTCGAAGCGTCTGGCCAATCCACTGCCACTTTCTTCTTCGTATAATAGAGTCTCGCATGAAGTTCGGCATTGGAGATACGGTTGGGCCAGAAAATCCTCAAGATGTTTCGTAGACATCTATTAACGAAGGTTTCGGCTTTCTAGTGACAGTGTCAGTGACTTTCCAAGTGCTGCAGCCGTAAAGCGGAACGGACTCAACATTGGAGTGGAACAGTCGTAGCTTGGTCTTTAAGCTAAAAGAGTTGTTTCTCCATATTTTGGACAGCATTCCGAACGCAACCTTTGCTTTTCTGATTCGGCTGCTTACGTCCAGTTCAGTTCCGCCATCCGTAGAGACAATACTCCCAAGATATTGGAAATCCCTTACCATCTCTACCGGTTGTCCAGAAATATTTACTTGGATTGATGAGGAAGTTCCAAGGCTGATCCTTTTAGTTTTTGCCGAGTTGATCTTAAGCCCTACGATTTCTGCTTCTCTCTCCACGCTTGTTGTCATTTGATGGAGATCCATGATCCTATGAGAGAGTAAGCATACGTCTCCGCGTAGTCCAGATGTTTGAGGTGAGATTGCAGAGTCCACTGAATTCCTCCATTTCCATTTGACAAAGCTGCGTGCAGTACGTCACTTATCACCAACAGGAACAGTATTGGTGACAGTATACAGCCTTGTCTAACTCCACTTTGGATTTCAAACTCCTCTGACAGCCTACCTTTGTGCAAAACGTGACACTTGGATCCATCATATGTAGCCTTGATAATAGCAATCAATTTATCTGGGATGCCCCTACTGCACAAAGCAAGCCAAATAAATTCTCTATTGACACTGTCGAACGCCTTTTCAAAATCGATGAACAGCAGGTGAAGTGCTGATGGATATTCAACGCACTGTTCGTTGATGATCCGCAAAGTGTTGATGTGATCCACACAGGAACACAGGAAGATCCAGTGCGGAAGCCTGCTGCTTCTAAGAGCTCTTCAGGAATACCATCAAGTCCAACCGCTTTGTTGTTCTTCAGTGCTTTGATGGCGGTCATAATTTATTCTTTACGGTGCGTATTCGGGAAATTGTTACTTCGGGTAGCTCAGTGGGAATAGGGTTCACTTCACTGGCGAAAACGCGGTTTAAAACCGCAGAAAAGTGTTCCCTCCACCTTATGAGCTGGTCCTCATCCGAAATTAGCAGGGGTCCGTTTGTGTCTTTAACCAGGTGTTGTTTAGAGCCCTGGACACCAGTGAACTCTTTGGTAATTCTGTAGACGGTCCTACTGTCACACCTACTAGCGGCTTCTGTAGCCAATGCGTTGATGTAGTTACGCTTATCACGTCGCACACTACGGTGAACCTCCCTCATCTTCATGCGGTACATAGATTCAAGCTCGTTTCTCCCTACTGCTGGGGTAGCTGCGATGCGAGCTTTAAGGTGTTTCCTTTCTTCGATCCTTGCCCAAGTTTCGTCGGAAAGCCAAGCACTATTTCTCCGTTGCGCCCGGCCGACTATACTTTCAATACTTTCAGCACCGGATATGAACACATTTTTCACAGCACACCAATGATTTTCGATGGATGTGGTTTCCGTGCTGCTGATTGCGTTCAATCCCCTAGTTGTTGGCGTACTGCGGGATCCTTTGGTCTATCTGTATTAAACTTGGGCATTCGAGTGTTTCCTTGGGATCTCCGAACTGCAGCTGTACGCAATCTTACGGAAGCAACCATCAGATGGTGGTCCCGGGCCATTCCCATGTCAGAACCTCTTCTGTTACGGACGTCCTGGAGACTGCTTCTAAAACGCCGGCTGATCGCGAAGTGGTTAATTTGGTTGGAAGTTGCTTGCCTGTCAGTCGACACCCAACTGACTTTGTGGCACGTCTTACGCTCGAACATGGTCCTCCAATAACAAGGCCGTTGGCGTTGCAGAAATGGACAAATCGTTCGCCATTGTCGTTTCGGTTACCAACACCATGTTTTCCCATGACATGCCTTAGCCCAGTGTTGTCATTGACAACCTTGGCATTTAAGTCTCCCATCACCATAATTATATCACCTCGTGGAACACTATCATAAGCAGCACTCAGCCGGTTATAAAAGGCCTCCTTCTCCTCGTCAGAAGAGAGCAAAGTTGGGGCGTAACACTGTATGATGGTGACGCGACGTACTCTAGTCCGGAACCTGGCTTTCAGGATCCTGTCACCTAAAGGCTCCCAGGAAATTAAGCTTTTGAGAGCTGTTTTAGAAAGCAGCAATCCAACGCCAGATTCCCGAGCGCTTCCAGGTGTTTTTCCGGAAAAGAATAGTACAGTGTTACGGGTTGGTGACTTAAACTTCCCCTAACCCAGCCATCTAACTTCACTTATCCCTAAGATGTCCATTCTATACCGCATGAATTCCTTCTCTAGTTGCAGGAATCTGGCATTCTGAGGACCTTCTTTTCCATTGTCAAGAAGCAACTTCACATTCCAGAAACCAATCTTTGCCCGGGTACAATAGCCAAAAGCCGTCAAAGAGTTATCATTAATTATCCGAGGCGTAGTGTTGATTTCGGTAGCGGGTTGATTTCAGTTACCTCCGTAACCTATACTAGAAAGCTAGGCCTTTTCGCACTTGTAATTTTGGCATATTTATGTATATTGGGATACACAAATAGTTGCCCGGGGACCACCGTGAGGAGGTAAAACAAGCACTTCATCGTGACTGATTGTTGCGCTACTGGCCCAGACCAAGTTCTGAGCAATCAATAGTTTCCCGATCAGGCACGATGCAGGTCGCCCCGAAGATACTTGCCGAGGTGAAATAGATGAATTGTATATCACTGCAAAAACAAATATTCTTTCATATTTGTGAACTGTTAGGCGTAGTAGTGTTGCACAATTGACATTAAGTGCTCCTCATTCCAATAGTCATCTACCGAAACAACGTTTACCAAGGTTTAGTGGTAGATACTCAGATTACAAAAATTTTATAAATTCATTTAACAATCTCGTGGAAAATGACTTAAGCTTAACAAAAATCGAAAATTTTAATTATTTGCTGACGTGTTTGAGTGATCAAGCTCTTGGCACAGTTAAGGCCTTTCAAGTCACGGAAGCCAATTACCCTAAGGCACTTTTGAGTTTAAAGGAGCGGTATGACAATGGCTGCCTCATCTTTTTAAAAAACATCTCACAGTTGATTGAATTACCTAAGGTTTCCAAAGCCTCTTCTGTTTCGTTAAGGAGTTTGGTGGACAACATTTCAGCGTTGTTTAGTTCATTGCTGTCGATAGGGTCATTTGAAAACATTTGCAACGCAATAATAATACATATTGCCATGTCGAAGGTCGATCCAGAAACGCAATCCAAATGGGACGAGCAACTGGACTATAGGAAGTTGCCTGAATGGAAAGAATGTGCTAGTGTTCTCAACAAACAGTGTGAATTTCTGGACGCTAGAGACAGTATACAATTGCGTTCGGATTCCATTCAAAAGCCATTCAACAAACCTAAGCCTACGCATAGTACTCGTCGCCCTCAAACATCCCTCGCTGCTAACCAACGATCGTGTATCTTTTGTCATGATAATAACCATTCAATTACAAGCTGCAAGGGTTTCATTGAACTTTCTGAAATGGACCGACATCGGCAGTCGAAAAGATTAGGGCTTTGCTTAAATTGTTTAGAAAAGGGTCACAGTGCTTCAAAATGTCCTTCGGCTTATAAATGCAAGAGTCGTAAGCAACCTCATCATAGCCTTCTGCATAGACCGCAAACCACCTACATTGCTCCTAGTACTTTAGATCCACAAGTAACACCCACCCAAAGAACATCAGCAGCAGCGCATGCAGCAATGGAAAAAGAGCGTGTTCCTGTAGCTCGAGTCATTTTGGCAACAGCCTTAGTTCTTGTCAAGGACTTGTCAGGTGGCTTCCAGTTGGGTAGGGTTCGTCTCGATTCTGGGTCGCAAGTCAATTTTATAAATGAAAAATTTGCAAACTTGCTCGGTCTTAAAAAACAAAGATAGGTAGTTGACATTGTGGGGATAGGAGTTCCCGAAACAAAAACAAACTATCAAACTCAATCAACAACTCGTTCGAGGTACAACAATTTTGAAGTGTTTTTGGAATTTTAAGTCGCACCCTCCATCACAGGTTATCAACCGGAAGCAGCGCTGAACGTGAGTAGTTGGAATCTCCCTACGAATTTAAAGCTTAATTTCAATTTAATTTCAATTTCAATTTATTTAATTACCAATGTACAAATAAGACTTAGTCTTTTATAGTACCTTAACAACACGGATAAAACATACTTTTTTGTTATAAAATACCTAAAAATAAAATATTTACAAATTCTTATACATACTTTCATATATACCTATAATACTTTTTTTTTTTTTTTTTTTTTTTTTTTATTGTTTTTATTGTTTTTTTTTCAATATTATTCAATATTACTTACTCATTCAAAATTAATATTAATAACCTGTTTAAAATTATGAATTTTGACATTATACCTAGCAAAAATGAGAAGAGATTGCAATCTTAAAGTTTGTCACTCCAATAATTCGTTTTATATTAACTGGGAGAGAGTTCCATAACTTGGTTGCATATACAATAAAGAGCCGTGAAGAATTCAGGTAGTTGAAAGCCGGTACTAATAGATTGGTAGTTCTAAGGGACTGCGCAAATTCTAATTTTTCATATATGTATTGTGGTGTTTTGTTTTGTATAATTTTGTGTAAAAATATACAGCATCTAGAAATTGCTGTAGTGAACATCCAAGGACTAGTTTGTGATAATGCGAGATGTGGTCATGTCTCCTGAGACCATAAACGTATCTAATCATGTCATTGAAAGCCACAAGCAGTTTATGTTTAGAGTGCGAATCCGGTTTACAATAAACGACGTTAGCGTAGTCAATCAATGGTACCAGTAATGTTTTTATAAGTCTCAGTTTGGTATTTACTGGAGTGATGGTAGAGAATGGCCAAAGTCTACGTAGCCCGGAATAGATTCTTCCAACTATACAGTTAATATGGTCATTTGCTGAAAGCAACCGATTAATTTTAAAACCAAGACTAGAAACAGTGTCTTTAAAATGAAGCTGGATTTGGGCTAGATAAACTGGAGGGAAGTGTGAGGTATCAAACATTTTCTTAGATATCGCAATAAGTTGAGACTTAACCGGATTTAAAGTTAGACCATTGTCAACGGACCACTTGGAGATTGCCATGAGATCTTCATTAATCCTACATATCAAGTCTTCCTGTAGACCAAGCGGCCTGGATAAATAAATTTGAACGTCATCTGCATATAGATGTAGCATTATATTTGAGCACACATTAGGGAGGTCATTTATAAATATGCAAAATAACAAAGGGCCTAGAATAGATCCTTGTGGTACACCCATATGCAAATACAAAGAATCTGATTCTACTTCACCAAACCTTACTTCTTGGGAGCGATTGTACAAATAACTCTCAATTAGACGCACAGCTCTATCATGAAAGCCAAAATAGTACTTAAGTTTTTTGCAGAGTATTTTATGGTTTACACTGTCAAAAGCCTTTGAGAAATCCAGCAGGCAAAGAACTGTTATATTGTTCAAATCATATTCAAGCCTTATATCATCGAGTACTTTAATCAATGCAGTTTGACAGCTGTGATTTGCACGAAACCCAGACTGAAATGGTGATAGTAATTTAAACCTATTTATATAATTCGTGATTTGTAAAGCCAGAATTTTCTCAAAGACCTTTGACAGGCAAGGAAGAATACTGATGGGCCGAAAATCTGAGCAAGAAAGAGGGTTAGGCTTTTTGGCCACAGGGATAACTTTAGCTATTTTCCAGTTTAATGGGAACGTTGAGGACATCATGCAGAAATTGATCAAATGTGTCAGAGTGCTCAAAATATAGGGCAATATAATTTTTACGAAGCATATTGGCACAGGGCGACCTGCATCGTGCCTGATCGGGAAACTATTGATTGCTCAGAACTTGGTCTGGGCCAGTAGCGCAACAATCAGTCACGATGAAGTGCTTGTTTTACCTCCTCGTGGTGGTCCCCGGGCAACTATTTATGTATCCCAATATACATAAATAGGCTAAAATTACAAGTGCGAAAAGGCCTAGCTTTCTAGGATAGGTTACGGAGGTTAGCATTCTCCGTAACTGAAATCAACCCGCTACCGAAACCAACACTACGCCTCGGATAATTAATGATAACTCGTTGACGACTTTTGGCTATTGTACCCGGACAAAGATTGGTTTCTGGAATGTGAAGACGCTTCTTGACAATGGAAAAGAAGGTCCTCAGAATGCCAGATTCCTGCAACTAGAGAAGGAATTCATGCGGTATAGGATGGACATCTTAGGGATAAGTGAAGTTAGATGGCTGGGTTCGGGGAAGTTCAAGTCACCAACCCGTAACACTGTACTATTCTATTCCGGAAAAACACCTGGAAGCGCTCGGGAATCTGGCGTTGGATTGCTGCTTTCCAAAACAGCTCTCAAAAGCCTAATTTCCTGGGAGCCTTTAGGTGACAGGATCCTGAAAGCCAGGTTCCGGACTAGAGTACGTCGCGTCACCATCATACAGTGTTACGCCCCAACTTTGCTCTCTTCTGACGAGGAGAAGGAGGCCTTTTATAACCGGCTGAGTGCTGCTTATGATAGCGTTCCACGAGGTGATATAGTTATGGTGATGGGAGACTTAAATGCCAAGGTTGGCAATGACAACACTGGGCTAAGGCATGTCATGGGAAAACATGGTGTTGGTAACCGAAACGACAATGGCGAACGATTTGTCGATTTCTGCAACGCCAACGGCCTTGTTATTGGAGGGACCATGTTCGAGCATAAGACGTGCCACAAAGTCAGTTGGGTGTCGACTGACAGACAAGCAACTTCCAACCAAATTGACCACTTCGCGATCAGCCGGCGTTTTAGAAGCAGTCTCCAGGACGTCCGTAACAGAAGAGGTGCTGACATGGGAATGGCCCGGGACCACCATCTGATGGTTGCTACCGTAAGATTGCGTACAGCTGCAGTTCGGAGATCCCAAGGAAACACTCGAATGCCCAAGTTTAATACAGATAGACTAAAGGATCCTGCAGTGCGCCAACAACTAGGGGACCACCTTTCACAAGGATTGAACGCAATCAGCAGCACGGAAACCACATCCATCGAAAATCATTGGTGTGCTGTGAAAAATGTGTTCATATCCGGTGCTGAAAGTATAGTCGGCCGGGCGCAAGGAAGAAATAGTGCTTGGCTTTCCGACGAAACTTGGGCAAGGATCGAAGAAAGGAAACACCTTAAAGCTCGCATCGCAGCTACCCCAGCAGCAGGGAGAAACGAGCTTGAGTCTACGTACCGCATGAAGATGAGGGAAGTTCACCGTAGTGTGCGACGTGATAAGCGTAACTACATCAACGCACTGGCTACAGAAGCAGAAGAAGCCGCTAGTAGGTGTGACAGTAGGACCGTCTACAGAATTACCAAAGAGCTCACTGGTGTCCAGAGCTCAAAACAACACCTGGTTAAAGACACAAACGGATCCCTGCTAATTTCGGATGAGGACCAGCTCATAAGGTGGAGGGAACACTTTTCTGCGGTTTTAAACCGCGTTTTCGCAAGTGAAGTGAACCCTACTCCCACTGAGCTACCCGAAGTAACAATTTCCCGAATACGCACCGTACCCCCCAGTAAAGAAGAAATTATCACCGCCATCAAAGCACTGAAGAACAACAAAGCGGTTGGACTTGACGGTATTCCTGCAGAGCTCTTAGGAGCAGCCCCAACGACATCGAGCGAGCTACTGCACCCACTTATTAAGAGAGCTTGGGAAGCAGAGAGCTTTCCTGAAGAGTGGAAAAAAGGAATGATTGTCAAGCTCCCAAAGAAAGGAGATCTCACACAGTGCGAAAACTGGAGAGGAATATGCGTTCTGCCTGCAGTAGCCAAGATAATAGCAAGGATAATATTGGACCGAATTAAAGACCACCTCGAAGACACACTCGACGCCGAACAAGCAGGTTTCCGCACTGGATCTTCCTGTGTTGATCACATCAACACCTTGAGGATCATCATCGAACAGTGCGTTGAATATCGATCACCACTTCACCTGCTGTTCATCGATTTTGAAAAGGCGTTCGACAGTGTCAATAGAGAATTTATTTGGCTTGCTTTGCACAGGAGGGGCATCCCAGATAAATTGATTGCTATTATCAAGGCTACATATGATGGATCCAGGTGTCACGTTTTGCACAAAGGTAGGCTGTCAGAGGAGTTTGAAATCCAAAGTGGAGTTAGGCAAGGCTGTATACTGTCACCAATACTGTTCCTGTTGGTGATAAGTGACGTACTGCACGCAGCTTTGTCAAATGGAAATGGGGGAATTCAGTGGACTCTGCAATCTCACCTCAAACATCTGGACTACGCGGACGACGTATGCTTACTCTCTCATAGGATCATGGATCTCCACCAAATGACAACAAGGGTGGAGAGAGAAGCAGAAATCGTAGGGCTTAAGATCAACTCGGCAAAAACTAAAAGGATCAGCCTTGGAACTTCCTCATCAATCCAAGTAAATATTTCTGGACAACCGGTAGAGATGGTAGAGGATTTCCAATATCTTGGGAGTATTATCTCTGCGGGTGGCGGAACTGAACTGGACGTAAACAGCCGAATCAGAAAAGCAAAGGCTGCGTTCGGAATGCTGTCCAAAATATGGAGAAACAACTCTTTTAGCTTAAAGACCAAGCTACGACTGTTCCGCTCCAATGTTGAATCCGTTCTGCTTTACGGCTGCAGCACTTGGAAAGTCACTGAAATTGTCACTAGAAAGCTGCAAACCTTCGTTAATAGATGTCTACGAAACATCTTGAGGATTTTCTGGCCCAACCGTATCTCCAATGCCGAACTTCATACGAGAACGGGTCAGGAGCCCATAGACTCCATTATACGAAGAAGAAAGTGGCAGTGGATTGGCCATACGCTTCGAAAAGGCGATCGGTGCATTGCATCTCAAGCAATGCAGTGGAACCCGCTCACACAGGAGGGAAGACAAGTGGGCCGGCCTAGAAGTACATGGCGAAGAACGGTCGAACAGGAATCGGCACGACTGGGGAAAAGTTGGAGAGAGCTGAAATATATTTCAAGAAATCGTACACGATGGCGCGTAGGTGTAGTGGAGGCCCTATGTCCCGTAAGGGAAACATCACGGACGTAATAGGTCCGAGGACCTAAGTAAGTAAGTAAGTATATTGGCACCCCATCTACTCCTAAAGCTTCAGATTTAACTGAACGAATTGTATCTAAAACCTCAAATTCTGAGACAGAAATAAATTCAAATTCCGTGGATGGTTCATAAAGGGCTTGACCATTAGGCCCAAAATCCAGATTTTGAGAGGTTCTTAATATGAATGATTTATTTAATTCATTTAGATCAGGCAGATTTTGAACAGCTTCCTTTTTACCGATTCCAATAGCTCGAAGATTATTCCAGAGCGTGCGAGATGATTGATTTGTATCCAACTTTGACATGAAAAATCGCTTTTTGGCTCTGCGAGTCACAAATGTTGCATCATTTCTCGCACGGCAAAATAAGTTCCAATTTTCATTGGTAGGACTAAGCTTCCATTTCGTATATAACTTTCTACGATTCTTAATTGACCTAACAACATCTGAAGTAAACCAGGGGCAATTTTTGCTGCGAATCGATACCGTTTTAAGAGGAACATGCTTTTCAAATAGTTCGAGAACCAATGATTGAAAATATTCAACTTTGTCGGCTGAATTGGAGAAATATTGACATAAATGCCAAGGGAACTCCATGGCATCAGCTTGTAGCGCAAAGTTGTCCACTGATTTAAAATCTCTAAAATGAAAACTCGATGGAGTTGGCACACGTGAGAAATCAATGTTGTAGGTGCAGTAAATAAGGTCATGATCAGAGATACCATCCAAAGCAAATTGGTCTTGCAGGAAAACATTCGAAAGATCAGAGACAATCATAAGATCAAGAAGACTAGGTGTTGAGTTTGGGGCGAAACGAGTGGCATAACAATTTGAAACATAAAGTCCATTAGTTGCAATCACATCTCTTAGTTGATTGGCTCGAGTATCCGATAGTAAAAGATCTGCATTAAAATCACCACATAGAATAATGTGTTCATATGAGGCAGAGAACTGTTGTAGAGCTGAGAATAAGGATTCAGGAGAAACACTTTTATTAGGATTATAACCCACACCTAAGACACACTTAGTATTGCCATCAGTGATCTCTAGTATTAAAAACTCTATACCGCCATTCTCTGATTTAGCAATAACTTTATTTCTAAGGGATGTGCTGCAATAAATTGCCACACCACCACCAATTGTGTCTGTGACTCTGTCATTTCGAATTAAATTATAGTTTTTAATCTCATATGCACTACTTGGAATATCTGGTCTAAACCAGGTCTCAGTAATGCAGATGATATCTACTCCTGATGAGTCAAATATATAATTAAAAAAATCCAATTTATGTCTGTTAAGGCTTCGTGCATTAATGCAACATACCTTGAAACCTTCACGGGCACCTGAAAGTATTTTTACAACCGATCTTACTGATATAACATCCATTTTAAACAAACAAACAATAAAAAAGCAATCAGTTTCAAAACCAAAAGAAAGAATAAAACAAAAATAAAAATAAACAGGCTTTACAACAAAAAACAGAAAAAAAAAGCGAAATAAAAAGTTAAATAAAACGAAGGAAAGAAAAAAGAAAGAAAAAAATATTTTTTAAATGTTGAAGTACCTAAATAAAATTAATTAATTTGATGGCAAAATTCGCTCCTGGTGACATTCAAAGCTGCGACGTCGGGGGGTCTGCTTCTGCTATACTCATAGATGTAGTTGTAGTTGAGAGTGCACTCGAATCAATTTTCATCTCAGTATCATCACTACTCTTTTTCACAAAAATGAAACCGTTTTTCGATCTGACAGAGAACAAGATCCCTTCCTTTCTTAATCGAAGTGCATGTCGCATCAGTGAGCTGTTCTGTGGTGTTAAACTCTCGTTGATGTAAATGCGGCGGTTCAAGGTGTTAGTGCAAATTGCAGTGTTATATAATTCATCGTTGTTAAAGAGCTGAGAGACAGTTAAACCTTTATTTGTTTGGAAAGCAGAGAGTAGTGCTTTCTTCTCAGCAGGAGATGAAAGTCTTATCAACAGTGGACGTGCAGTGTCGCCAGTGTTGTTATGATTCTGGGAGCGCAATCGAAAAGCATCAAAATGAGGTGTCAACGTATGCTGAAGACTTGTTGCTATTTTTTTTGCAATATTGATTGGACTCTCGCTTAATGTGTTTGGTAAACCACAAACAATAACATCACTGAGACGCTGTTGACGTTGAGAATCTTCAAGTTGGGCTCTAATTTTTTGATTTTCTTGTCTCAATGCAACAATGTCACTCTCACATTGCTGCACTCGACTACATAAAGCAGTTATAGTTTCATTTATTTCATCTTTCATGTTTTGCTCAAGAGTAGATAGCAATTTCTTGAATTTGGAAAAAAGGCTTGACTCGAACACACGAAGATTGTCAGGCAAAAGCGTTCGGCTAGTTTCGATTTTATTTGGAGTTTGAACAATTGTTTGGAGTTCTTTCAGTTTAGATTAGCTTGCCGATGATAGTTTTAATCAGCCTTTCCAAATTTTCGATTCGATTTGCTGGAAACAGGTCAGATCAAACTCGGTGACGGACTTCCATTATTACAGAAAACTGCGTTGGGATGGATCGTATCCGGAAGATACAAAACCCAAGTCAATGGAAAAAACAAATCAGGTTTCGTCAACACAAAATAAATGTCGATAGATAAATACTAAGAGAAGTTCTGGGAGTTAGAGGAAATCCAGGGCTATCGGGCGAAGTGGTCTGAAGAGCAAACGGCGTGTGAGAGCCATTTTACAGACAACATTGAGGTTCTTTTTAGCGGCCGACTCATGGTACAACTACCTCTTAAAAAAGATCCTAGCTATCTTGGAGTTTCCTACGATATCGCTTTTAGAAAATTTTTATCACTTGAGCGTAGGCTATCTAAAAATCAACCTTTAAAAATGCAGTACGTTGAATTCATGCAGCAATATGAGTCTTTGGGTCACATGTCACTCGTTCAAAATCCAAATCATGACAGCCCTCACAACTATTTACCACATCAATGCGTGATTACGCCTGAAAGCGTTTCTATGAAATTGCGCGTAGTTTTTGACGCATCTTGTTGCACATCGTCGCAGATTTCCTTAAATGGAATCCTTATGGTCGGTCCTACAATACAGGACGAACTTTTAATAATACTACTTCGCTTTAGACTTTATCGTTACGCTCTAACTGCGGACATCGTTAAAATGTATATCGAGAAGTGTTAGTACACCCATCGCATAGGAGGTTGCAATTCATATTAATTATAATTATTATTATAATATGGAGAGAAAGTGCACAAACTCCTATACAAACGTATCAACTCAACAAAATTACATATGGGACATCATCTGCACCATTTTTGGCAATCCGTTGTCTCCAGTACTTGGCTGAGAAAAACGAAGATCATTTAAGCTCAGGTGCCTCTGTTTTGAGGTCGGACTTTTACTTTTACGTCGACGGGAGCAGATGACTTAGATGCATTAACTCGAAAACGAAACGAAGTTGTTTCCATTTTGAGTTCAGCCGGATTTGAGCTATCTAAATGGAATAGCAACCATCCCTCCTTGATTGAGGGAACCAAACAAAAAGAAATAAAACTAACAGAATCTTATTTAACAAGCACGTTAGGTATCGCTTGGAATCCTAGTGCTGATGAATCTAGCTTTTCATACATGCCAACTAAGATTTTTACAAAATATACTAAGAGATCTATTCTCTCTCTTTCGTCATCACTTTTTGATCCAATGGGTTTACTCAGCCCCATCATCATTCGAGCCAAAATATTGCTACAACAACTTTGGATAGATAAGGTGGACTGGGATGCATCCATTCCACAAACCATTGACACGGAGTGCCGTCAGTTTGTGACCGACCTTCATTCGCTTCAAAATCTTTCGGTTCCCCGGTTTATATTTGTAGAAAATAAACAGTCCTACCAAGTACATGGCTTCTCAGACGCATCCATGAAAGAGTATGGTTGCTGTATTTATTTGAGAAGTGTAGATACTTTTGGGTCAGTTGGAGTGAAGCTTTTAGTCGCAAAGTCCAGGGTTGCACCCGCTTATAAGAAACAACTTCCTCGCTTGGAGCTTTAAGCTGCACATCTTGTGTCCAAACTCTGGGTAAAAATTTTGGACAGATGCTGCAATTGTTTTGCACTGGATAGCAATGCATTCTCCGAAGCTAAATACTTTTGTTGGAAATAGGGTAGCTGAGATTCAGGAAATAACGAAGCAGGTAGTTTGGAAACATGTCCCAACCCACGAAAATCCAGCAGATGTAGTTTCGCGGGGATGCACGGTGGACGAGCTGCAGAATTCGATTTGGTTCAAGGGACCATCATTCTTACTTGAAGAACAGGAAAACTGGTCATGCACAGAAGGGATCCTACCTTCTGCAGAGGAACTTTCGTTGGAAAAAAGAAAAACTGTCTTGAGCTGTCAACAACAAGAGCAGTGCTATTATCTTGAAATGATAGAAAAAGTGAGTTCTTATACTAAGATCACAAGAATCTTTGCATACGTTATTAGGTACCGTAATTTGCGAATATGGAAAATCCCGTTCCCAAACGAATATCTGACAGCTGAAGAGCTAGACTACGCCCTACAAATCATAGTAAATTTGATCCAAAGGAAGTATTTTGCAAACGAAATCGAATCCATTAAAAATAAAGCAAAACTTAAAGGATCGATAAATTCGTTATATCCTTTTATTGAAGACAGGAATGGTCTTCTTTTGTTGAAAGTGGGAGGCCGATTGAAGCACGCGAGTATTCCAGAGGAGAGCAAGCATCAGTTACTACTCCCCAGGGATTGCAATTTCAGCAAAACACTCGTCGAATATCTTCATGTGTCTAACTACCATGCTGGTCCAAAGGCTCTTGTTGCTCTGACGAGACAGAGATTTTGGATAGTGAATATTCGAGAGCTTGCACGCCGTAAAGTCGGAAAATGTCCTCATTGTGCAAGGTACAGACCCAAATTGTTCGAGCAGGTAATGAGAGATTTGCCTGCTGAAAGATTAAACCCTTCACGTCCATTTCTATGTTGTGGTGTCGACTTCTGCGGTCCATTATACACTTATTACAAAATTCGTGGTAAGGTTCCGTACAAAACCTATATAGCGGTCTTTGTCTGCTTCTCGTCAAAAGCAGTCCATTTGGAAGCTGTGTCGGACCTTTCAGCCGATGCATTTATAGGAGCGTTGAAAAGGTTGATAGGTCGTAGAGGTCTCCCAAGAGATAAACACTGTGACAATGCGAACAATTTTGCTGGCGCACAGTCAAAAATTAAAGAATTGCGTGATATGTTGTTCAGAAAAACTAACTAAGAAGATATTGTTACTTTTTGTTCTAATACCAACATAAATTTTCATTTTATACCCCCTAGGGCACCCCACTTCGGTGAAATCTGGGAAGCGGCCGTTAAAGTAGCGAATGGTCATCTCTATCGCAGCCTGAGAGGTGCAAAATTGTCATTTGAAGAGTTGGCAATTGCCCTGGTGGAGATCGAGGCCATTATGAATTCAAGGCCAATCAGTCCAATGTCAACAGATCCGAACGATCTCGAAGCCCTAACGCCAGCACATCTCCTTATTGGTTCATCGCTAAAGGCTGTTCCTGAGCCAGCAGTAGAGGTCTCCGAAATCAGCTATCTTCAAAGATGGAGGCGAATAAGTGCCGTAAAAACCCATTTTTGGAAGAGGTGGCTATCTGAGTACGCCCAAGAACTTCAAGCTCGTGGAAAGTGGACGTCATCCAGTCCCAACATCGCTCTTGGTTCCCTGGTCATCATTCACGAGGACAACTTACCGCCCCAACGGTGGCTGTTGGGAAGAGTTATAAAAATCATCGAAGGTCCAGATGGCAAAGTTAGAGTGGCCGATGCAAAAACACAACGAGAAGAATTCAGACGTCCCATTCGTAAATTGGCAGCGATTCTGTCTTGAAAGTTAGTCCTTTCAAAGGAGGCAGAATGTTGGCGCAGAAACATCAATTATATGAAAAATCTAAATAAATTTTTATATTATTAAAATCTTGAATTGAAATCATATTTGTATAACGATAACTAATCATTTAATTTTGAAACCTACACTTTGAACTTAAATCTGGCGCTCAAATTATACCACTCGACATAATTTTTAAGTTTATGTATGCGCATTAATGTTAACTTAAAATATAACATAAATTCTCTATCTAACTCGCATCAAAAATTGCGTATAAATACTTGAGACGAAATAAAATGAGATGATTCTTGTGTCAAAACCCTTAGGGGAAAATCTTTGCCTTTTTAATCGAAAATATTTGTCGTTGTTTTTTTGCTTGCTTTTTATGGTATTTTGTTCGGCCATATAAAAGTCCTGTTCGTATCTCAATAAATAGGAAATACTTATCGTAGTACATAGTACTTATGGTAGTGCATAATTAAAGTTTAAAAGTACTTAAATCGCGTTCTTTTGCAAACGTTAACAATTGGTTAACGCATCAACCCGGATTTTCCTATCCCACTAAATAAGGGAATTAATAGATATCCCTCGGTTGACGGTCAAGTCACTAATCGTACATTTTTCGACGCCCAACGTTGTTAAGTGCGATAACCCACAGAAATCTATTCGCAGATACATTTACTTTTCAAGAGAAATATGAAAAAAAAATTGTGAAAAACATTAACATTAACATTAAAATTAAACATTCAATCATATTTCTCGTCGCGCTTTCGGTATCGGTTTCACGAGTGCATGGTGTAGGTGAAGTGCAAAAAACTTCCTGGGAAAAGAGAGCCAACCTGTCCAGAATGTACATATTCATTAAAGATCCAACAGGAAGAAAGTACCAGCCTGCAGATCACCAGATAAAAGGTTGTGGGAGATAAGTATAACATCTCCCACCCAGGTACCTACTCTTGGTCTAAATTTTATTCAAATGTGTGTTATGTGAAATCAAACTGCATAAAATTAAAATTAAATTCAAAAACTAATTACCAAAATCGCACCTTCGACTTAAAATTGACCTTAAAATTAATTATATTGCATAAATTAATATACCTACATATGCATTACTACTTGAACAACATATTCGTTATTCTAGTCTAATTTGCTTAAATAATAAATTTTAATACAATTAAATTAAATCTACGAATTCTGAACATAGTACATATCATATTTTGCCCAGTCGTATAACCAATCTCCGCAATATCTATGTGCTTTCACTAAAACAAAACTCGATATAATCCACACAAGAGAAAACTTAGGATCCACATCTCTGGTCAAACACTCACACGCACACATAAGAATAGTTAGAAAGCTTTGATTTTGGAAGCTAGTTTTTAAATATCCAAAGCCACCCCCGCACACCACACCATTGCCTCTGTCGTCGTTATTCGCCACTCGTCTCATTTCGCTCGTACCTTCACATTTAGTTGCAGTACAATTCACACCACACCATTGCCTCTTTCGTCGTTATTCGACATTAGTCTCATTTCTCTCGTACTCTCACATTTAGTTGTAGTACAATTCACACCACACCATTGCCTATTTCGTCGCTATTCCCCATTCGTCTCATTTCGCTCGTACTCTCTTATTTGGTTGCAGTACAATCCACAACATACAATCCGCATACACACCTGATTTTGATTCAATTCAACTTGTTTTCAGTGTCTTCATTCACTCACAGGAGTATTATCTTCGTCGTCGCGGGAGATATGGCTGCATGATCATTGCACTAAAATAAAGCTTTTTGGTCTATTGAATTTTTCATCGTTAGATTTCAATCCAATAAACAAATAATCATCGTGGGATTTACATCTTTAATATTATTGTTGATATTTAAAGTCTCAATTTAAAAAGCATCGCTTTAAAGTTATATTCCCTATGGAACAGGATTTCTAAGGAAGTTTGTTCTTTTTTAAATTTATTTGAAATTAATCTAATTAAGCTTTTAAATAAAAGAAATTAATCTCTTTTAATTCAATTTCGCCATTTTGAACATTTTTAAATATTATTTTGGAAATGGCTAATCCTCAACGAACTCTTGATGAGTTAAAGCAACAACGGGCTTCTACTAAAGGAAGCATAACCCGGATAAAGAATATTGTTGAATCTAATTCGTCGTTAACATCAACTGAGCTCGAGTGTCGGCTAGCGATTTTGGAATCCTATTTCAAACAAATTTTAGTATACCAAACAAAGATAGAAGTGTTAGCCCCCGAAGATACTTACTTACTTATTTAGGTCCTCGGACCTATTAAGTCCGTGATGTTTCCCTTACGGGACATAGGGCCTCCACTACACCTACGCGCCATCGTGTACGATTTCTTGAAATATATTTCAGCTCTCTCCAACTTTTCCCCAGTCGTGCCGATTCCTGTTCGACCGTTCTTCGCCATGTACTTCTAGGCCGGCCCACTTGTCTTCCCTTTTGTGTGAGCGGGTTCCACTGCATTGCTTGAGATGCAATGCACCGATCGCCTTTTCGAAGCGTATGGCCAATCCACTGCCACTTTCTTCTTCGGATAATGGAGTCTATGGGCTCCTGACCCGTTCTCGCATGAAGTTCGGCATTGGAGATACGGTTGGGCCAGAAAATCCTCAAGATGTTTCGTAGACATCTATTAACGAAGGTTTGCAGCTTTCTAGTGACAGTGTCAGTGAATTTCCAAGTGCTGCAGCCGTAAAGCAGAACGGACTCAACATTGGAGCAGAACAGTCGTAGCTTGGTCTTTAAGCTAAAAGAGTTGTTTCTCCATATTTTGGACAGCATTCCGAACGCAACCTTTGCTTTTCTGATTCGGCTGTTTACGTCCAGTTCAGTTCCGCCACCCGTAGAGACAATACTCCCAAGATATTGGAAATCCTCTACCATCTCTACCGGTTGTCCAGAAATATTTACTTGGATTGATGAAGAAGTTCCAAGGCTGATCCTTTTAGTTTTTGCCGAGTTAATCTTAAGCCCTACGATTTCTGCTTCTCTCTCCACCCTTGTTGTCATTTGATGGAAATCCATGATCCTATGAGAGAGTAAGCATACGTCGCCCACGTAGTCCAGATGTTTGAGGTGAGATTGCAGAGTCCACTGAATTCCTCCATTTCCATTTGACAAAGCTGCATGCAGTACGTCACTTATCACCAACAGGAACAGTATTGGTGACAGTATACAGCCTTGCCTAACTCCACTTTGGATTTCAAACTCCTCTGACAGCAAAACGTGACACTTGGATCCATCATATGTAGCCTTGATAATAGCAATCAATTTATCTGGGATGCCCCTACTGCGCAAACCAAGCCAAATAAATTCTCTATTGACACTGTCGAACGCCTTTTCAAAATCGATGAACAGCAGGTGAAGTGGTGATCGATATTCAACGCACTGTTCGATGATGATCCGCAAGGTGTTGATGTGATCCACACAGGAAGATCCAGTGCGGAAACCTGCTTGTTCGGCGTCGAGTGTGTCTTCGAGGTGGTCTTTAATTCGGTCCAATACTATCCTTGCTATTATCTTGGCTACTGCAGGCAGAACGCATATTCCTCTCCAGTTTTCGCACTGTGTGAGATCTCCTTTCTTTGGGAGCTTCATTCCTTTTTTCCACTCTTCAGGAAAGCTCTCTTAACAAGTGGGTGAAGTAGCTCGCTCGATGTTGTCGGGGCTGCTCCTAAGAGCTCTGCAGGAATACCGTCCAGTCCAACCGCTTTGTTGTTCTTCAGTGCTTTAATGGCGGTCATAAATTCTTCTTTACGGGGGGGTACGGTGCGTATTCGGGAAATTGTTACTCAGTGGGAATAGGGTTCACTTAACAGGCGAAAACGCGGTTTAAAACCGCAGAAAAGTGTTCCCTCCACCTTATGAGCTGGTCATCATCCGACATTAGCAGGGATCCGTTTGTGTCTTTAACCAGGTGTTGTTTAGAGCTCTGGACACCAGTGAACTCTTTGGTAATTCTGTAGGCGGTCCTACTGTCACACCTACTAGCGGCTTCTGTAGCCAATGCGTTGATGTAGTTACGCTTATCACGTCGCACACTACGGTGAACTTCCCCCATCTTCATGCGGTACGTAGATTCAAGCTCGTTTCTCCCTACTGCTGGGGTAGCTGCGATGCGAGCTTTTAGGTGTTTCCTTTCTTCGATCCTTGCCCAAGTTTCGTCGGAAAGCCAAGCACTATTTCTCCCTTGCGCCCGGCCGACTATACTTTCAGCACCGGATATGAACACATTTTTCACAGCACACCAATGATTTTCGATGGATGTGGTTTCCGTGCTGCTGATTGCGTTCAATCCTTGTGAAAGGTGGTCCCCTAGTTGTTGGCGCACTGCGGGATCCTTTAGTCTATCTGTATTAAACTTGGGCATTCGAGTGTTTCCTTGGGATCTCCGAACTGCAGCTGTACTCAATCTTACGGTAGTAACCATCAGATGGTAGTCCCGGGCCATTCCCATGTCAGCACCTCTTCTGTTACGGACGTCCTGGAGACTGGTTCTAAAACGCCGGCTGATCGCGAAGTGGTTAATTTGGTTGGAAGTTGCTTGCCTGTCAGTCGACACCCAACTGACTTTGTGACAGGTCTTATGCTCGAACATGGTCCCTCCAATAACAAGGCCGTTGGCGTTGCAGAAATCGACAAATCGTTCGCCATCGTCGTTTCGGTTACCAACACCATGTTTTCCCATGACATGCCTTAGCCCAGTGTTGTCATTGACAACCTTGGCATTTAAGTCTCCCATCACCATAATTATATCACCTCGTGGAACGCTATCATCTCCTCGTCAGAAGAGAGCAAAGTTGGGGCGTAACACTGTATGATGGTGACGCGACGTACTCTAGTCCGGAACCTGGCTTTCAGGATCCTGTCACCTAAAGGCTCCCAGGAAATTAAGCTTTTGAGAGCTGTTTTAGAAAGCAGCAATCCAACGCCAGATTCCCGAGCACTTCCAGGTGTTTTTCCGGAAAAGAATAGTACAGTGTTACGGGTTGGTGACTTAAACTTCCCCTAACCCAGCCATCTAACTTCACTTATCCCTAAGATGTCCATTCTATACCGCATGAATTCCTTCTCTAGTTGCAGGAATCTGGCATTCTGAGGACCTTCTTTTCCATTGTCAAGAAGCAACTTCACATTCCAGAAACCAATCTTTGCCCGGGTACAATAGCCAAAAGTCGTCAACGAGTTATCATTAATTATCCGAGGCGTAGTGTTGGTTTCGGTAGCGGGTTGATTTCAGTTACGGAGAATGCTAACCTCCGTAACCTATCCTAGAAAGCTAGGCCTTTTTGCACTTGTAATTTTGGCCTATTTATGTATATAGGGATACACAAATAGTTGCCCGGGGACCACCACGAGGAGGTAAAACAAGCACTTTATCGTGACTGATTGTTGCGCTACTGGCCCAGACCAAGTTCTGAGCAATCAATAGTTTCCCGATCAGGCACGATGCAGGTCGCCCCGAAGCCGAGGTGAAATAGAAGAATTTTATATCACTGCAAAAACAAAAATTCTTTCATATTTGTGAACTGTTAGGCGTAGTAGTGTTGCAGACTTGACATTAAGTGCTCCTCATTCCTACCGAAACAACGTTTACCAAGGCTTAGTGGTAGATACTCAGATTACAAAAAAATTTTAAATTCATTTAACAATCTCGTGGAAAATGACTTAAGCTTAACAAAAATCGAAAAATTTAATTATTTGCTGGCGTGTTTGAGTGATCAAGCTCTTGGCACAGTTAAGGCCTTTCAAGTCACGGAAGCCAATTACCCTAAGGCACTTTTGAGTTTAAAGGAGCGGTATGACAATGACTGCCTCATCTTTTTAAAAAACATCTCACAGTTGATTGAATTACCTAAGGTTTCCAAAGCATCTTGTACTTCGTTAACGAGTTTGGTGGACAACATTTCAGCGTTATTTAGTTCATTGCTGTCGATAGGGTCATTTGAAAACATTTGCAACGCAATAATAATACATATTGCCATGTCGAAGGTCGATCCAGAAACACAATCCAAATGTGACGAGCAACTGGACTATAGGAAGTTGCCTGAATGGAAAGAATGTGCTAGTGTTCTCAACAAACGTTGCCAATTTCTGGAAGCTAGAGACAGTATACAATTGCGTTCGGATTCCAATCAAAAGCCATTCAACAAACCTAAGCCTACGCATAGTACTCATCGCCCTCAAACATCCCTCGCTGCTAATCAACGATCGTGTATCTTTTGTCATGATAATAACCATTCAATTACAAGCTGCAAGGGTTTCATTGAACTTTCTGAAATGGACCGATATTGGCAGACGAAAAGATTAGGGCTTTGCTTAAATTTTTTAGAAAAGGGTCACAGTGCTTCAAAATGTCCTTCGGCTTATAAATGCAAGAGTCGTAAACAACCTCATCATAGCCTTCTGCATAGACCGCAAACCACCTACATTGCTCCTAGTACTGTAGATTCACAAGTTACACCCATCCAAAGTACATCAGCAGCAGCGCATGCAGCAATGGAAAAAGAGCGTGTTCCTGTAGCTCGAGTCATTTTGGCAACAGCCTTAGTTCTTGTCAAGGACTTGTCAGGGGGCTTCCAGTTGGGTAGGGTTCTTCTCGATTCTGGGTCGCAAGTCAATTTTATAAATGAAAAATTTGCAAACTTGCTCGGTCTTAAAAACAAAGAAAGGTAGTTAACATTGTGGGGATAGGAGTTCCCAAAACAAAAACAAACTATCAAACTCAATCAACAATTCGTTCGAGGTACAACAATTTTGAAGTTTCTTTGGAATTTTTAGTCGCACCCTCCATCACAGGTTATCAGCCGGAAGCAGCGCTGAACGTGAGTAGTTGGAATCTCCCTACGAATTTAAAGCTTGCCGATGATAGTTCTAATCAGCCTTCTCAAATTGACTTGTTGTTAGGTGCGGAGGCATTCTTCGATTTGCTGGAAACAGGTCAGATCAAACTCGGTGACGGACTTCCATTATTACAGAAAACTGCATTGGGATGGATCGTATCCGGAAGATACAAAACCCAAGTCAATGGAAAATACAAATCTTGTTTCGTCAACACAAAGAAAATTTCGATAGATAGTTAGAGGAAATCCAGGGCTATCGGGCGAAGTGGTCTGAAGAGCAAACGGCGTGTGAGAACCATTTTACAGACAACATTGAGGTTCTTTCTAGCGGCCGACTCATGGTACAACTACCTCTTAAAAAAGATCCTAGCTATCTTGGAGCTTCCTACGATATCGCTTTTAGAAAATTTTTATCACTTGAGCGCAGGCTATCTAAACATCAACCTTTTAAAATGCAGTACGTTGAATTCATGCAGCAATATGAGTCTTTGGGTCACATGTCACTCGTTCGAAATCCAAATCATGATACCCCTCACTACTATTTACCACATCAATGCGTGATTACGCCTGAAGGCGTTTCTACGAAATTGCGCGTAGTTTTTGACGCATCTTGTTGCACATCGTCGCAGATTTCCTTAAATGGAATCCTTATGCTCGGTCCTACAATACAGGACGAACTTTTACTAACACTACTTCGCTTTAGACTTTATCGTTACGCTCTAACTGCGGACATCGTTAAAATGTATATCGAGAAGTGTTAGTACACCCATCGCATAGGAGGTTGCAATTCAAATTAATTATAATTATAATTATTATTATAATATGGAGAGAAAGTGCACAAACTCCTATACAAACGTATCAACTCAACACAATTACATATGAGTCATCATCTGCACCATTTTTGGCAATCCGTTGTCTCCAGTACTTGGCTGAGAAAAACGAAGACCATTTGAGCTCAGGTGCCTCTGTTTTGAAGTCGGACTTTTACGTGGACGATATGTTGACGGGAGCAGATGACTTAGATGCATTAACTCGAAAACGAAACGAAGTTGTTTCCATTTTGAGTTCAGCCGGATTAGAGCTATCTAAATGGAATAGCAACCATCCCACCAAACAAAAAGAAATAAAACTAACAGAATCTAATTTAACAAGCACGTTAAGTATCGCTTGGAATCCTAGTGCTGATGAATCTAGCTTTTCATACAAGCCAACTAAGATTTTTACAAAATATACTAAGAGATCTATTCTCTCTCTTTCGTCATCACTTTTTGATCCAATGGGTTTACTCAGCCCCATCATCATTCGAGCCAAAATATTGCTACAACAACTGTGGATAGATAAGGTGGACTGGGATGCATCCATTCCAAAAACCATTGACACGGAGTGGCGTCAGTTTGTGACCGACCTTCATTCAATTCAAAATCTTTCAGTTCCCCGGTTTATATTTGTAGAAAATAAACAGTCCTACCAAGTACATGGTTTCTCAGACGCATCCATGAAAGCGTATGGTTGCTGTATTTATTTGAGAAGTGTAGATACTTTTGGGTAAGTTGGAGTGAAGCTTTTAGTCGCAAAGTTCAGGGTTGCGCCCGCTAATAAGAAACAACTTCCTCGCTTGGAGCTTTGCGCTGCACATCTTTTGTCCAAACTCTGGGTAAAAATTCAACAAGTCATAGACAAAAACTACTCAGAAGTGTTCTTTTGGACAGATGCTGCAATTGTTTTGCACTGGATAGCAATGCATTCTCCGAAGCTAAATACTTTTGTTGGAAATAGGGTAGCTGAGATTCAGGAAATAACGAAGCAGGTAGTTTGGAAACATGTCCCAACCCACGAAAATCCAGCAGATGTAGTTTCGCGGGGATGCACGGTGGACGAGCTGCAGAATTCGATTTGGTTCAAGGGACCATCATTCTTACTTGAAGAACAGGAAAACTGGTCATGCACAGAAGGGATCCTACCTTCTGCAGAGGAACTTTCGTTGGAAAAAAGAAAAACTGTCTTGAGCTGTCAACAACAAGAGCAGTGCTATTATCTTGAAATGATAGAAAAAGTGAGTTCTTATACTAAGATCACAAGAATCTTTGCATACGTTATTAGGTACCGTAATTTGCGAATATGGAAAATCCCGTTCCCAAACGAATATCTGACAGCTGAAGAGCTAGACTACGCCCTACAAATCATAGTAAATTTGATCCAAAGGAAGTATTTTGCAAACGAAATCGAATCCATTAAAAATAAAGCAAAGCTTAAAGGATCGATAAATTCGTTAAGTCCTTTTATTGAAGACAGGAATGGTCTTCTTTTGTTGAAAGTGGGAGGCCGATTGAAGCACGCGAGTATTCCAGAGGAGATCAAGCATCAGTTACTACTCCCCAGGGATTGCAATTTCAGCAAAACACTCGTCGGATAACTTCATGTGTCTTACTACCATGCTGGTCCAAGGGCTCTTGTTGCACTGACGAGACAGAGATTTTGGATAGTGAATAGTCGAGAGCTTGCACGCCGTATAGTCGGAAAATGTCCTCATTGTGCAAGGTACAGACCAAATTGTTCGAGCAGGTAATGGGAGATTTGCCTGCTGAAAGATTAAACCCTTCACGTCCATTTCTATGTTGTGGTGTCGACTTCTGCGGTCCCATATACACTTATTACAAAATTCGTGGCAAGGTTCCGTACAAAACCTATATAGCGGTCTTTGTCTGCTTCTCGTCAAAAGCAGTCCATTTGGAAGCTGTGTCGGACCTTTCAGCCGATGCATTTATAGGAGCGTTGAAAAGGTTGATAGGTCATAGAGGTCTCCCAAGAGATATACACTGTGACAATGCGACCAATTTTGCTGGCGCACAGTCAAAACTTAAAGAATTGCGTGATATGTTGTTCAGAAAAACTAACTAAGAAGATATTGTTACTTTTTGTTCTAATACCAACATAAATTTTTATTTTATACCCCCTAGGGCACCCCACTTCGGTGAAATCTGGGAAGCGGCCGTTAAAGTAGCGAAGGGTCATCTCTATCGCAGCCTAAGAGGTGCAAAACTGTCATTTGAAGAGTTGGCAATTGCCCTGGTGGAGATCGAGGCCATTATGAATTCAAGGCCAATCAGTCCAATGTCAACAGATCCGAACGATCTCGAAGCCCTAACGCCAGCACATCTCCTTATTGGTTCATCGCTAAAGGCTGTTCCTGAGCCAGCAGTAGAGGTCTCAGAAATCAGCTATCTTCAAAGATGGAGGCGAATAAGTGCCGTAAAAACCCATTTTTGGAAGAGGTGGCTATCTGAGTACGCCCAAGAACTTCAAGCTCGTTGAAAGTGGACGTCATCCAGCCCCAACATCGCTCTTGGTTCCCTGGTCATCATTCACGAGGGCAACTTACCGCCCCAACGGTGGCTGTTGGGAACAGTTATAAAAATCATCGAAGGTCCAGATGGCAAAGTTAGAGTGGCCAATGCAAAAACACAACGAGAAGAATTCAGACGTCCCATCCGTAAATTGGCAGCTTGAAAGTTAGTCCTTTTAAAGGAGGTAGAATGTTGGCGCAGAAACATCAATTATATGAAAAATCTAAATAAACTTTTATATTATTAAAATCTTGAATTGAAATCATATTTGTATAACGATAACTAATCATTTAATTTTGAAACCTACATTTTGAATTTAAATCTGGCGCTCAAATTATACCACTCGCCACAATTTTTAAATTTATGAATTCGCCTTATTGTTAACTTAAAATATAACGTAAATTCTCTATCTAACTCGCATCAAAAATTGCCTATAAATACTTGAGACGAAATAAAATGAGATGATTCCTGTGTCAAAACCCTTAGGGGAAAATCTTTGCCTTTTTAATCGAAAATACTTGTCGTTGTTTTTTTGCTTGCTTTTTATGGTATTTTGTGCGGCCATATAAAAGTCCTCTTCGTATCTCAATAAATAGGAAATACTTATCGTAGTACATAGTACTTATGGTAGTGCATAATTAAAGTTTAAAAGTACTTAAATCGCGTTCTTTTGCAAACGTTAACAATTGGTTAACGCATCAACCCGGATTTTCCTATTCCACTAAATAAGGGAATTAATAGATATCCCTCGGTTGACGGTCAAGTCACTAATCGTAAATTTTTTGACGCCTAACGTTGTTAAGTGCGATAACCCACAGAAATCTATTCGCAGATACATTTACTTTTCAAGAGAAATATGAAAAAAAAATTGTGAAAAACATCAACATTAACATTAAAATTAAAATTAAACATTCAATCATATTACTCGTTGCCCTTTCGGTATCGGTTTCGCGATTGCATGGTGTAGGTGAAGTGCAAAAAACTTCCAGGGAAAAGAGAGCCAACCTGGCCAGAAAGTACATATTCATCAAAGATCCAACAGGAAGAAAGTACCAGCCTGCAGATCACCAGATAAAAGGAAAAATTGTGCGAGATAAGTACCTACTCTTGGTCTAAATTAAGTACCTACTCTTGGTCTAAATTTTATTCAAATGTGTGTTATGTGAAATCAAACTGCATAAAATTAAAACTAAATTCAAAAACTAATTATCAAAATCGCACCTTCGACTTAGAATTGACCTTAAAATTAATTATATTGCATAAATTAATATACCTACATATACATTACTACTTGAACAACATATTCGTTATTCTAGTCTAATTTGCTTAAATAATAAATTTTAATACAATTAAATTAAATCTACGAATTCTGAACATAGTACATATCATAATTTGCCCAGTCGTATAACCAATCTCCGCAATATCTATGTGCATTCACTAAAACAAAACTCGATATAATCCACAAAAGAGAAAACTTATGATCCACATCTCTGGTCAAACACTCACACGCACACATTAGAATAGATAGAAAGCTTTGATTTTGGAAGCTAGTTTTTAAATATCCAAAGCCACCCCCGCACACCACACCATTGCCTCTGTCGTCATTATTCGCCATTCTTCTCATTTCGCTCGTACTCTCACATTTAGTTGCAGTACAATTCACACCACACCTCTTTCGTCGTTATTCGACATTCGTCTCATTTCGCTCGTACTCTCACATTTAGTTGCGGTACAATCCACACCACACCATTGCCTATTTCGTCGCTATTCGCCATTCGTCTCATTTCGCTCGTACTCTCTTATTTGGTTGCAGTACAATCCACAACATACAATCCGCATACACACCTGATTTTGATTCAATAGGGCTTTTTAGAAAAAAAGCAATATATCTCTGTCTCATAACTTCTAAACGTCAAATAAAAATTTTGGGTTAATGACGTTTGAGTGCTTGGCGTTATTTGGATTAGTGGCGCGTTCTTTTTTGTAACTATGGTCAAAAACAAAAGTGGCAATGTCAAAATTAAAAAAGTTATTTTTTTTTAATAACGATCAAAGTTAATAAAATGGGAAGGGGTTGAAAAAAAAAATCGAAAAAATAAGAAATAATAAACAAAATACAAAATTTTGATTGCGTTAAATTTATTGATAAATAATTCACTACCAAAAATGCATGGTTCCTACAAATTAAATAACTATCAACTTCATTTTTGCATGAAATTGAATAGCAATACAAAGCATTTCTAATTTGTTTTAGCTTTTTTTGTTAATTTTTTATGAGCCACACATTTTTTTATTAAAAAATTGACCCAAGCGGATGAATAAAATTTCGATGAAAGTGAACTATTCAGAAAACAATTCCAAATATCGAATTCAATAATAAAACAATTAAATTTATAATTAATTATTATAAAATTGGAAACAATTCCAAATCGGAAGACGAAAAGCAAACACAATCTAACCCCAAAATGAAAACTCAAAGTAACTTTTTCTTATTAAAAGAACGATGAAGGTGAACTAGTTAGAAAAAAAAGAACGCACAAATGTCATTAACCCAAAATTTTGGCTGTGAGTTTTGAGTTTGACAATTCGGTAAAAATCCCCATTCAACTTGTTTTCAGTTGTTTTCAGTGTCTTCATTCACTCATAGGAGTATTATCTTCGTCGTCGTCGCGGGAGATATGGCTGCATGATCATTGCACTGAAATAAAGCTTTTTGGTCTATTGAATTTTTCATCGTTAGATTTCAATCCAATAAACAAATAATCATCGTGGGATTTACATCTTTAATATTATTGTTGATATTTAAAGTCTCAATTTAAAAAGCATCGCTTTAAAGTTTTATTCCCTATGGAACAGGATTTCTAAGGAAGTTTGTTCTTTTTTAAATTTATTTGAAATTAATCTATTTAAGCTTTCAAATAAAAGAAATTAATCTCTTTTAATTCAATTTCGCCATTTGGAGCATTATTAAATATTATTTTGGCAATGGCTAATCCTCAACGAACTCTTGATGAGTAAAAGCAACAACGGGCTTCTACTAAAGGAAGCATAACCCGGATACAGAATACTGTTGAATCTAATTCGTCGTTAACATCAACTGAGCTCGAGTGTCGGCTAGGGATTTTGGAATCCTATTTCCAAGCCCCGAAGATACTTACTTAGGTCCTCGGAGCTATTACGTCCGTGATGTTTCCGTTACGGGACATAGGGCCTCCACTACACCTACTCGCCATCGTGTACGATTTCTTGAAATATATTTCAGCTCTCTCCAACTTTTCCCCAGTCGTGCCGATTCCTGTTCGACCGTTCTTCGCCATGTACTTCTAGGCCGGCCCACTTGTCTTCCCTCCTGTGTGAGCGGGTTCCACTGCATTGCTTGAGATGCAATGCACCGATCGCCTTTTCGAAGCGTATGGCCAATCCACTGCCACTTTCTTCTTCGTATAATGGAGTCTATGGGCTCCTTACCCGTTCTCGCATGAAGTTCGGCATTGGAGATACGGTTGGGCCAGAAAATCCTCAAGATGTTTCGTAGACATCTATTAACGAAGGTTTGCAGCTTTCTAGTGACAGTGTCAGTGAATTTCCAAGTGCTGCAGCCGTAAAGCAGAACGGACTCAACATTGGAGCGGAACAGTCGTAGCTTGGTCTTTAAGCTAAAAGAGTTGTTTCTCCATATTTTGGACAGCATTCCGGACGCAACCTTTGCTTTTCTGATTCGGCTGTTTACGTCCAGTTCAGTTCCGCCACCCGTAGAGACAATACTCCCAAGATATTGGAAATCCTCTACCATCTCTACCGGTTGTCCAGAAATATTTACTTGGATTGTTGAGGAAGTTCCAAGGCTGATCCTTTTAGTTTTTGCCGAGTTGATCTTAAGCCCTACGATTTCTGCTTCTCTCTCCACCCTTGTTGTCATTTGATGGAAATCCATGATCCTATGAGAGAGTAAGCATACGTCGCCCACGTAGTCCAGATGTTTGAGGTGAGATTGCAGAGTCCACTGAATTCCTCCATTTCCATTTGACAAAGCTGCGTGCAGTACGTCACTTATCACCAACAGGAACAGTATTGGTGACAGTATACAGCCTTGCCTAACTCCACTTTGGATTTCAAACTCCTCTGACAGCAAAACGTGACACTTGGATCCATCTTGATAATAGCAATCAATTTATCTGGGATGCCCCTACTGCGCAAACCAAGCCAAATAAATTCTCTATTGACACTGTCGAATGCCTTTTCAAAATCGATGAACAGCAGGTGAAGTGGTGATCGATATTCAACGCACTGTTCGATGATGATCCGCAAGGTGTTGATGTGATCCACACAGGAAGATCCAGTGCGGAAACCTGCTTGTTCGGCGTCGAGTGTGTTTTCGAGGTGGTCTTTAATTCGGTCCAATACTATCCTTGCTATTATCTTGGCTACTGTAGGCAGAACGCATATTCCTCTCCAGTTTTCGCACTGTGTGAGATCTCCTTTCTTTGGGAGCTTGACAATCATTCCTTTTTTCCACTCTTCAGGAAAGCTCTCTTAACAAGTGGGTGCAGTAGCTCGCTCGATGTTGTTGGGGCTGCTTCTAAGAGCTCTGCAGGAATACCGTCAAGTCCAACCGCTTTGTTGCTATTCCGCCGTCTGGGCTTCAGTTGCCGAAGTATTTTAGGTCGACTACGCACTAGGACAAAACTGTCATCTGCCCAAAAACTATTATAAATTTAAATTTACTTAATTTAACGATCTTAGCTTATAACATAACAGGTCTTAAAAGCAAACTCTTGCAACCTGATTTTTTCAAATATATTTTTAGTTTTGATGTTATTATATTAATAGAAACTTTTTTAGAACCGAAAGATGAAAATGATTTTTTAAAATATTTCAAAGATTATAAAATAACTTTAATCTCAGCAATACGAAGTAGTGTACATGGGAGGGCGAGTGGAGGTATACTTTGTGCAATAAAATCTAATATTTCTCACCTTGCTCAATTTAGGACCATTAATAACAAACTTCTATTCATATATTAAGCAATAGTTTGAATTATTATATTATACCGGTTTATCTTAACTGCAACAATTGGCAGAATGATTTTGATAATTTGTGTAGTTTTATGACCAATTCGTCTTTAGAAAATACTCTTATTATTGGCGATCTCAATGCTCGGATTGGTGATTATCAGAATCATCCTGCTCATATGTCACAAACCCTGCTGAATTTCGGTGCCAACAGGAGTTCAAAAGATATAACTCTTAACAGAAATGGTAAACTACTGGCAGAATTTTTTGAAGATTTTGGATTTTTTGTGCTGAATGGAGTGTCGAATGGCGACGTAGATGGTAATTTCACGTTCATTAGCGGTCAAGGACAATCAGTAATTGACTTTTGTGCCATATCTGGAGAGTGGTTCAATGTAGTCGATAATTTTGAGGTGCTTTTGGCTGGTTTTTCTTCTCACTTACCAATTATGATTAAAGCGCATTTTAAGGAATAAATCCAACCGAGGACCTTGGAAACTCTACGAAAACTAAAATGGATTCAAAGCAAAGCCTCCCGTTACAAAGGAAATCTTGATTACCAATGTAACTTCCTTCCGCTCCAGTCAACAAGCTCCGTAGAACAAATTGAAGAAAATGTTGTGAGAATAATTTATGCCTCGGCACCAGATGTTAATAATAATCACATAACTTTCACACCTAAATGTAAATGGTTCGACAAGGAGTGTGTAAAGCTTCCTAAACTGTCGTTTAAATATTTAAAGCTATTCAGATTGACAAACATCATCTCCTTTAAAAATTTGTATCTTGGTGCCAACAAGTAATTTAAACAATTATGCTGTACCAAAAAAATAAATTACCTTAAAAATCTGGCCGTACACGTACAACATAGCAAAAATTCCAAGGAATTTTGGTCCAGCGTACGTGAACTGAGTGGATTGCACCGAGGTATGAAGATCGCTGTTGAAGCTCAGACTCTAGCAGCACATTTTAAAACTCTTTTGTCGGCTGATGAGCATCTTCATACCTTCAGCTATGCAATGCAAGACTTTTATGTGTCTGAATTGGACGCTCCGATATCTTTAGGAGAACTGGAGGCAACTCTTTTAGGAATGAGAAACAACAAAGCGGCAGGCATTGATGGTATCCCATTTGAATTCTTAAAACATTGCAATGACCAACTCAAAACGTATATCGTAAATTATTTAAACCTTCTTTGTAACAATGCTTATGTGCGTACAACTTTTTCAAAAGCCCTCATATTCCCAATATTGAAAAAAGGTAATGCGATGCAACCCGAAAACTATAGAGGAATCTCAATACTCAACTCTCTAAGAAAGATATTTGCGGGAATTCTTTATGGAAGACTTTCGAACTGGATAGAAAGAACGAACAGGTTGAGTTCATTCCAAGCGGGTTTTCGTTCTGGATTTTCCACTATGGACCACATTTTAGCCTTAACTTGCATTGCTAAGAAATATACTGAAAAAAATAAGAGACTATATGTATGTTTTGTTGATTTTAAAGCCGCTTTTGATACCGTCAACAGACAGGCTCTGATATATAAGCTAGATAAGCTTGGAGTGTCTCGGAAGTTTCTGATGCTTTATAAAAATTTCTTGTCGTCATCTAGTGCAGCAGTTTGGGATGGTACCAAGTTGTCAGAGTGGTTTGATACGTCAGCAGGTGTCCCACAGGGATGTATTCTAAGACCTCTTTTATTCGCGCTGTTTATCGATGATATCTCTGAAATGCTTCCTGGAGGTGTTATGTTTGCTGGAACTCTCATCAAGGTTCTTCTCTACGCTGATGACTTGGTATTAATAGCTGACAACCCCTTTACTCTCCAACTCCAAATTAATCGTCTGGATGATTACTGTAAGACTTGGGATCTCAGCATCAATGTCCAAAAAACCAAAATTATGATTTTTGAAAGTCGAAATAGAAGGGTAAGGCTACCTGAAGAAACTTGGCGTCTCAATAATGAAACGATTGACATAGTACGTGAATTCAAGTACCTTGGAGTGTTGTTAACATCGAACTTGAACTTTGGGAAGCATGCAAAGGATAAAAGCACTGAAGCTAAGCTGGCGCTAAATATTATGTGGAAAAGGTTCTTTGCTAACCAAAACATTGACCATTCGACAAAATATCAAGTGTTTAGTGCGACAATTAACACTTGCATGTGCTATGGAGTGCAAGCCTTTGGTGTTACGCCCTTCGAAGAATTTGAAGCTGTTCAAAGATTCTTCTTCAAACGAATATTTCGATTACCGAATTCAGCACCAACCTATGCTATACACGTGGAATCTGGCTTACCACCCATCTACATTAATAATCTTAAAGCTCATGCAGAATATTTAATAAAAGTGATGAGGAGAAGCAATACCAGTCTCCACAAAACAATTCTGATTAGACAACTGCAATTGAATCAGTATCCTTTTAGGGAATGGAATCAGTTGGACTTATCCAATGACCTTCTTCTGTCCTTAACAGAGGAGAACGTTTTCGAATGGCAAAATATATTCGCATCAATTATTGCTAAGACCGATGAAAGGATATATGACCAGCACCTAACCAGAGCCTCGTCGTCAACTTCCAGATTATTCTACAGGAACCTTAACCATCAAATTCTAACTGAGGATAGCTATTTCAACGTTAAGTACTCGTCTGAGGCTATAAGTACTATTTTCAGAGCAAGAGTAGAAATCCTTAATCTGAACTACATCCCACATAGAACTGATCTTCAGCAGACTTGTGACTTGTGCAACAGAAGAGAATGTGAAGATGTTTACCACTTCATTGCGGTTTGCCCTTTATTACAAGAAATTCGGCGCTTGTATTTCCAAGAAAGTTTTATTTCACTCAATAGCTTGTATGAAATATTAAATGGTGGTCGTGGTTGGTCTAACTTATACAAATTTTGCAAACACGCTTTAAATTATCGGAATAGTTTTTGAAATTTTGATTCTCTAAATATTTCTTCAAATTATTACTTTTTATATGGCAAATCATAACAATTGAAAAAAATAAGAAATCATTTAAAATTATTACTTTTTATGTGGCAAATCATTAAAATTGCAAAAAATCCCAAATCGTTTAAATTTATTACTTTTTATGTGGCAAATCATTAAAATTGCAAAAACCTCATGATTATCGCTCTCCCATTATTTATCTAAATCTTATGTTTTTTATGTTGCATATCATCAAAATTATGAAAACCTAAGAACCATACCGATTTAATCTTAGCTAAAACTATAAATTTAGTGTCATTTTTCGTTTTTATTCTTGCTATTTCTGATTAAAAATATTTTATTTTTTTATATCAAGATACTCGTAGTGTAAAAATCATTTTGTAAAATTGTTGTTAATTACATGATTTCTATTTTACTTTTTTAATTTTATATTTACTTACTCATGAAATGTCATATCCGGCAGACGGCAGATTGCCATGTCCGTATTCTTAAGTTTATAATTGTATCAATATAGAATCGAAAAAATAAAGAATTTTATCTATCTATCTATCTATCTATGTTGCTATTCAATGCTTTGATGGCGGTCATAATTTCTTCTTTACGGGGGGGGGGGGGGGGGTACGGTGCGTATTCGGGAAATTGTTACTTCGGGTAGCTCAGTGGGAATAGGGTTCACTTCCCTGGCGAAAACGCGGTTTAAAACCGCAGAAAAGTGTTCCCTCCACCTTATGAGCTGGTCCTCATCCGACATTAGCAGGGATCCATTTGTGTCTTTAACCAGGTGTTATTTAGAGCTCTGGACACCAGTGAACTCTTTGGTAATTCTGTAGACGGTCCTACTGTCACACCTACTAGCGGCTTCTGTAGCCAATGCGTTGATGTAGTTACGCTTATCACGTCGCACACTACGGTGAACTTCCCTCATCTTCATGCGGTACGTAGATTCAAGCTCGTTTCTCCCTACTGCTGGGGTAGCTGCGATGCGAGCTTTAAGGTGTTTCCTTCTTCGATCCTTGCCCAAGTTTCGTCGGAAAGCCAAGCACTATTTCTCCCTTGCGCCCGGCCGACTATACTTTCAGCACCGGATATGAATACATTTTTCACAGCACACCAATGATTTTCGATGGATGTGGTTTCCGTGCTGCTGATAGCGTTCAATCCTTGTGAAAGGTGGTCCCCTAGTTGTTGGCGCACTGCGGGATCCTTTAGTCTATCTGTAATAAACTTGGGCATTCGAGTGTTTCCTTGGGGTCTCCGAACTGCAGCTGTATTCAATCTTACGGTAGTAACCATCAGATGGTAGTCCCGGGCCATTCCCATGTCAGCAACTCTTCTGTTACGGACGTCCTGGAGACTGCTTCTAAAACGCCGGCTGATCGCGAAGTGGTCAATTTGGTTGGAAGTTGCTTGCCTGTCAGTCGACACCCAACTGACTTTGTGACACGTCTTATGCTCGAACATGGTCCCTTCAATAACAAGGCCGTTGGCGTTGCAGAAATGGACAAATCGTTCGCCATTGTCGTTTCGGTTACCAACACCATGTTTTCCCATGACATGCCTTAGCCCAGTGTTGTCATTGACAACCTTGGCTTTTAAGTCTCCCATCACCATAATTATATCACCTCGTGGAACGCTATCATAATCAGCACTCAGCCGGTTATAAAAGGCCTCCTTCTCCTCGTCAGAAGAGAGCAAAGTTGGGGCGTAACACTGTATGATGGTGACGCGACGTACTCTAGTCCGGAACCTGGCTTTCAGGATCCTGTCACCTAAAGGCTCTCAGGAAATTAAGCTTTTGAGAGCTGTTTTAGAAAGCAGCAATCCAACGCCAGATTCCCGAGCGCTTCCACGGGTTTTTTTTCGGAAAAGAATATTACAGTGTTACGGGTTGGTGACTTAAACTTCCCCTAACCCAGCCATCTAACTTCACTTATCCCTAAGATGTCCATTCTATACCGCATGAATTCCTTCTCTAGTTTCAGGAATCTGGCATTCTGAGGACCTTCTTTTCCATTGTCAAGAAGCAACTTCACATTCCAGAAACCAATCTTTGCCCGGGTACAATAGCCAAAAGTCGTCAACGAGTTATCATTAATTATCCGAGGCATAGTGTTGGTTTCGGTAGCGGGTTGATTTCAGTTACGGAGAATGCTAACCTCCGTAACCTATCCTAGAAAGCTAGGCCTTTTCGCACTTGTAATTTTGGCCTATTTATGTATATTGGGATACACAAATAGTTGCCCGGGGACCACCACGAGGAGGTTAAACAAGCACTTTATCGTGACTGATTGTTGCGCTACTGGCCCAGACCAAATTCTGAGCAATCAATAGTTTCCCGATCAGGCACGATGCAGGTCGCCCCGAAGCCGAGGTGAAATAGAAGAATTGTATATCACTGCAAAAACAAAAATTCTTTCATATTTGTGAACTGTTAGGCGTAGTGTTGCAGACTTGACATTAAGTGCTCCTCATTCCTACCGAAACAACGTTTACCAAGGTTTAGTGGTAGATACTAAGATTACAAAAAAATTTTAAATTCATTTAACAATCTCGTGGAAAATGACTTAAGCTTAACAAAAATCGAAAAATTTAATTATTTGCTGGCGTGTTTGAGTGATCAAGCTCTTGGCACAGTTAAGGCCTTTCAAGTCACGGAAGCCAATTGCCCTAAGGCACTTTTGAGTTTAAAGGAGCGGTATGACAATGACTGCCTCATCTTTTTAAAAAACATCTCACAGTTGATTGAATTACCTAAGGTTTCCAAAGCATCTTGTGTTTCGTTAACGAGTTTGGTGGACAACATTTCAGCGTTGTTTAGTTCATTGCTGTCGATAGGGTCATTTGAAAACATTTGCAACGCAATAATAATACATATTGCCATGTCGAAGGTCGATCGAGAAACACAATCCAAATGTGACGAGCAACTGGACTATAGGAAGTTGCCTGAATGGAAAGAATGTGCTAGTGTTCTCAACAAACGTTGCCAATTTCTGGAAGCTAGAGACAGTATACAATTGCGTTCGGATTCCAATCAAAAGCCATTCAAGAAACCTAAGCCTACGCATAGTACTCATCGCCCTCAAACATCCCTCGCTGCTAACCAACGATCGTGTATCTTTTGTCATGATAATAACCATTCAATTACTTTCTGAAATGGACCGATATTGGCAGACGAAAAGATTAGGGCTTTGCTTAAATTTTATAGAATAGGGTCACAGTGCTTCAAAATATCCTTCGGCTTATAAATGCAAGAGTCGTAAGCAACCTCATCATAGCCTTCTGCATAGACCGCAAACCACCTACATTGCTCCTAGTACTGTAGATACATCAGCAGCAGCGCATGCAGCAATGGAAAAAGAGCGTGTTCCTGTAGCTCGAGTCATTTTGGCAACAGCCTTAGTTCTTGTCAAGGACTTGTCAGGTGGCTTCCAGTTGGGTAGGATACTTCTCGATTCTGGGTCGCAAGTCAATTTTATAAATGAAAAATTTGCAAACTTGCTCGGTCTTAAAAAACAAAGATAGGTAGTTGACATTGTGGGGATAGGAGTTCCCGAAACAAAAACAAACTATCAAACTCAATCAACAATTCGTTCGAGGTAGAACAATTTTGAAGTGTTTTTGGAATTTTAAGTCGCACCCTCCATTACAGGTTATCAACCGGAAGCAGCGCTGAACGTGAGTAGTTGGAATCTCCCTACGAATTTAAAGCTTGCCGATGATAGTTTTAATCAGCCTTACCAAATTTTCGATTCGATTTGCTGGAAACAGGTCAGATCAAACTCGGTGACGGACTTCCATTATTACAGAAAACTGCGTTGGGATGGATCGTATCCGGAAGATACAAAACCCAAGTCAATGGAAAAAACAAATCAGGTTTCGTCAACACAAAATAAATGTCGATAGATAAATACTAAAAGAAGTTCTGGGAGTTAGAGGAAATCCAGGGCTATCGGGCGAAGTGGTCTGAAGAGCAAACGGCGTGTGAGAGCCATTTTACAGACAACATTGAGGTTCTTTCTAGCGGCCGACTCATGGTACAACTACCTCTTAAAAAAGATCCTAGCTATCTTGGATTTTCCTACGATATCGCTTTTAGAAAATTTTTATCACTTGAGCGTAGGCTATCTAAAAATCAACCTTTAAAAATGCAGTACGTTGAAATCATGCAGCAATATGAGTCTTTGGGTCACATGTCACTCGTTCGAAATCCAACTCATGACAGCCCTCACTACTATTTACCACATCAATGCGTGATTACGCCTGAAAGCGTTTCTACGAAATTGCGCGTAGTTTTTGACGCATCTTGTTGCACATCGTCGCAGATTTCCTTAAATGGAATCCTTATGCTCGGTCCTACAATACAGGACGAACTTTTACTAACACTACTTCGCTTTAGACTTTATCGTTACGCTCTAACTGCGGACATCGTTAAAATGTATATCGAGAAGTGTTAGTACACCCATCGCATAGGAGGTTGCAATTCAAATTAATTATAATTATAATTATTATTATAATATGGAGAGAAAGTGCACAAACTCCTATACAAACGTATCAACTCAACACAATTACATATGAGACATCATCTGCACCATTTTTGGCAATCCGTTGTCTCCAGTACTTGGCTGAGAAAAACGAAGACCATTTGAGCTCAGGTGCCTCTGTTTTGAAGTCGGACTTTTACGTGGACGATATGTTGACGGGAGCAGATGACTTAGATGCATTAACTCGAAAACGAAACGAAGTTGTTTCCATTTTGAGTTCAGCCGGATTAGAGCTATCTAAATGGAATAGCAACCATCCCTCCTTGATTGAGGGAACCAAACAAAAAGAAATAAAACTAACAGAATCTAATTTAACAAGCACGTTAGGTATCGCTTGGAATCCTAGTGCTGATGAATCTAGATTTTCATACAAGCCAACTAAGATTTTTACAAAATATACTAAGAGATCTATTCTCTCTCTTTCGTCATCACATTTTGATCCAATGGGTTTACTCAGCCCCATCATCATTCGAGCTAAAATATTGCTACAACAACTGTGGATAGATAAGGTGGACTGGGATGCATCCATTCCACAAACCATTGACACGGAGTGGCGTCAGTTTGTGACCGACCTTCATTCAATTCTAAATCTTTCGGTTCCCCGGTTTATATTTGTAGAAAATAAACAGTCCTACCAAGTACATGGTTTCTCAGACGCATCCATGAAAGCGTATGGTTGCTGTAGGGTCAGTTGGAGGGTTGCGCCCGCTAATAAGAAACAACTTCCTCGCTTGGAGCTTTGCGCTGCACATCTTTTGTCCAAACTCTGGGTAAAAATTCAACAAGTCATAGACAAAAACTACTCAGAAGTGTTCTTTTGGACAGATGCTGCAATTGTTTTGCACTGGATAGCAATGCATTCTCCGAAGCTAAATACTTTTGTTGGAAATAGGGTAGCTGAGATTCAGGAAATAACGAAGCAGGTAGTTTGGAAACATGTCCCAACCCACGAAAATCCAGCAGATGTAGTTTCGCGGGGATGCACGGTGGACGAGCTGCAGAATTCGATTTGGTTCAAGGGACCATCATTCTTACTTGAAGAACAGGAAAACTGGCCATGCAAAGAAGGGATCCTACCTTCTCAAGAGGAACTTTCGTTGGAAAAAAGAAAAACTGTCTTGAGCTGTCAACAACAAGAGCAGTGCTATTATCTTGACATGATAGAAAAAGTGAGTTCTTATACTAAGATCACAAGAATCTTTGCATACGTTATTAGGTACCGTAATTTGCGAATATGGAAAATCTCGTTCCCAAACGAATATCTGACAGCTGAAGAGCTAGACTACGCCCTACAAATCATAGTAAATTTGATCCAAAGGAAGTATTTTGCAAACGAAATCGAATCCATTAAAAATAAAGCAAAACTTAAAGGATCGATAAATTCGTTAAGTCCTTTTATTGAAGACAGGAATGGTCTTCTTTTGTTGAAAGTGGGAGGCCGATTGAAGCACGCGAGTATTCCAGAGGAGATCAAGCATCAGTTACTACTCCCCAGGGATTGCAATTTCAACAAAACACTCGTCGATTATCTTCATGTGTCTAACTACCATGCTGGTTCAAAGGCTCTTGTTGCACTGACGAGACAGAGATTTTGGATAGTGAATATTCGAGAGCTTGCACGCCGTATAGTCGGAAAATGTCCTCATTGTGCAAGGTACAGACCAAATTGTTCGAGCAGGTAATGGGAGATTTGCCTGCTGAAAGATTAACCCCTTCACGTCCATTTCTATGTTGTGGTGTCGACTTCTGCGGTCCCATATACACTTATTACAAAATTCGTGGTAAGGTTCCGTACAAAACCTTTATAGCGGTCTCTGTCTGCTTCTCGTCAAAAGCAGTCCATTTGGAAGCTGTGTCGGACCTTTCACCCGATGCATTTATAGTAGCGTTGAAAAGGTTGATAGGTCGTAGAGGTATCCCAAGAGATATAACCTGTGACAATGCGACCAATTTTGCTGGCGCACAGTCAAAACTTAAAGAATTGCGTGATATGTTGTTCAGAAAAACTAACTAAGAAGATATTGTTACTTTTTGTTCTAATACCAACATAAATTTTTATTTTATACCCCCTAGGGCACCCCACTTCGGTGAAATCTGGGAAGCGGCCGTTAAAGTAGCGAAGGGTCATCTCTATCGCAGCCTGAGAGGTGCAAAACTGTCATTTGAAGAGTTGGCAATTGCCCTGGTGGAGATCGAGGCCATTATGAATTCAAGGCCAATCAGTCCAATGTCAACAGATCCGAACGATCTCGAAGCCCTAACGCCAGCACATCTCCTTATTGGTTCATCGCTAAAGGCTGTTCCTGAGCCAGCAGTAGAGGTCTCCGAAATCAGCTATCTTCAAAGATGGAGGCGAATAAGTGCCGTAAAAACCCATTTTTGGAAGAGGTGGCTATCTGAGTACGCCCAAGAACTTCAAGCTCGTTGAAAGTGGACGTCATCCAGCCCCAACATCGCTCTTGGTTCCCTGGTCATCATTCACGAGGGCAACTTACCGCCCCAACGGTGGCTGTTGGGAACAGTTATAAAAATCATCGAAGGTCCAGATGGCAAAGTTAGAGTGGCCGATGCAAAAACACAACGAGAAGAATTCAGACGTCCCATTCGTAAATTGGCAGCTTGAAAGTTAGTCCTTTTAAAGGAGGTAGAATGTTGGCGCAGAAACATCAATTATATGAAAAATCTAAATAAACTTTTATATTATTAAAATCTTGAATTGAAATCATATTTGTATAACGATAACTAATCATTTAATTTTGAAACCTACATTTTGAATTTAAATCTGGCGCTCAAATTATACCACTCGCCATAATTTTTAAATTTATGAATTCGCCTTATTGTTAACTTAAAATATAACGTAAATTCTATATCTAACTCGCATCAAAAATTGCCTATAAATACTTGAGACGAAATAAAATGAGATGATTCCTGTGTCAAAACCCTTAGGGGAAAATCTTTGCCTTTTTAATCGAAAATACTTGTCGTTGTTTTTTTGCTTGCTTTTTATGGTATTTTGTGCGGCCATATAAAAGTCCTGTTCGTATCTCAATAAATAGGAAATACTTATCGTAGTACATAGTACTTATGGTAGTGCATAATTAAAGTTTAACAGTACTTAAATCGCGTTCTTTTGCAAACGTTAACAATTGGTTAACGCATCAACCCGGATTTTCCTATCCCACTAAATAAGGGAATTAATAGATATCCCTCGGTTGACGGTCAAGTCACTAATCGTAAATTTTTTGACGCCTAACGTTGTTAAGTGCGATAACCCACAGAAATCTATTCGCAGATACATTTACTTTTCAAGAGAAATATGAAAAAAAAAATTGTGAAAAACATCAACATTAACATTAAAATTAAAATTAAACATTCAATCATATTACTCGTTGCGCTTTCGGTATCGGTTTCGCGATTGCATGGTGTAGGTGAAGTGCAAAAAACTTCCAGGGAAAAGAGAGCCAACCTGTCCAGAAAGTACATATTCATCAAAGATCCAACAGGAAGAAAGTACCAGCCTGCAGATCACCAGATAAAAGGAAAAATTGTGCGAGATAAGTACCTACTCTTGGTCTAAATTAAGTACCTACGCTTGGTCTAAATTTTATTCAAATGTGTGTTATGTGAAATCAAACTGCATAAAATTAAAATTAAATTCAAAAACTAATTACCAAATCGCACCTTCGACTTAGAATTGACCTTAAAATTAATTATATTGCATAAATTAATATACCTACATATACATTACTACTTGAACAACATATTCGTCATTCTAATCTAATTTGCTTGAATAATAAATTTTAATACAATTAAATTAAATCTACGAAATTCTGAACATAGTACATATCATAATTTGCCCAGTGGTATAACCAATCTCCGCAATATCTATGTGCTTTCACTAAAATAAAACTCGATATAATCCACACAAGAGAAAACTTAGGATCCACATCTCTGGTCAAACACACACACGCACACATTAGAATAGTTAGAAAACTTTGATTTTGGAAGCTAGTTTTTAAATATCCAAAGCCACCCCCGCACACCACACCATTGCCTCTGTCGTCGTTATTCGCCATTCGTCTCATTTCGCTCGTACTCTCACATTTAGTTGCAGTACAATCCACACCACACCATTGCCTCTTTCGTCGTTATTCGACATTCGTCTCATTTCGCTCGTACTCTCACATTTAGTTGCAGTACAATCCACACCACACCATTGCCTATTTCGTCGCTTTTCGCCATTCGTCTCATTTCGCTCGTACTCTCTTATTTGGTTGCAGTACAATCCACAACATACAATCCGCATACACACCTGATTTTGATTCAATTCAACTTGTTTTCAGTGTCTTCATTCACTCATAGGAGTATTATCTTCGTCGTCGTCGCGGGAGATATGGCTGCATGATCATTGCACTGAAATAAAGCTTTTTGGTCTATTGAATTTTTCATCGTTAGATTTCAATCCAATAAACAAATAATCATCGTGGGATTTACATCTTTAATATTATTGTTGATATTTAAAGTCTCAATTTAAAAAGCATCGCTTTAAAGTTATATTCCCTATGGAACAGGATTGCTAAGGATGTTTGTTCTTTTTTAAATTTATTTGAAATTAATCTAATTAAGCTTTTAAATAAAAGAAATTAATCTCTTTTAATTCAATTTCGCCATTTGGAACATTTTTAAATATTATTTTGGCAATGAAGCATAACCCGGATAAAGAATATTGTTGAATCTAATTCGTCGTTAACATCAACTGAGCTCGAGTGTCGGCTAGGGATTTTGGAATCCTATTTCAAACAAATTTTAGTATATCAAACAAAGATAGAAGTGTTAGCCCCCGAAGATACTTACTTACTTACTTAGGTCCTCGGACCTATTACGTCCGTGATGTTTCCCTTACGGGCCTCCACTACACCTACGCGCCATCGTGTACGATTTCTTGAAATATATTTCAGCTCTCTCCAACTTTTCTCCAGTCGTGCCGGCCCACTTGTCTTCCCTCCTGTGTGAGCGGGTTCCACTGCATTGCTTGAGATGCAATGCACGGATCGCCTTTTCGAAGCGTCTGGCCAATCCACTGCCACTTTCTTCTTCGTATAATGGAGTCTATGGGCTCCTGACCCGTTCTCGCATGAAGTTCGGCATTGGAGATACGGTTGGGCCAGAAAATCCTCAAGATGTTTCGTAGACATCTATTAACGAAGCTTTCGGCTTTCTAGTGACAGTGTCAGTGACTTTCCAAGTGCTGCAGCCGTAAGGCAGAACGGACTCAACATTGGAGCGGAACATTCGTAGCTTGGTCTTTAAGCTAAAAGAGTTATTTCTCCATATTTTGGACAGCATTCCGAACGCAGCCTTTGCTTTTCTGATTCGGCTGTTTACGTCCAGTTCAGTTCCGCCATCCGTAGAGACAATACTCCCAAGATATTGGAAATCCTCTACCATCTCTACCGGTTGTCCAGAAATATTTACCTGGATTGATGAGGAAGTTCCAAGGCTGATCCTTTTAGTTTTTGCCGAGTTGATCTTAAGCCCTACGATTTCTGCTTCTCTCTCCACGCTTGTTGTCATTTGATGGAGATCCATGATCCTATGAGAGAGTAAGCATACGTCGTCCGCGTAGTCCAGATGTTTGAGGTGAGATTGCAGAGTCCACTGAATTCCTCCATTTCCATTTGACAAAGCTGCGTGCAGTACGTCACTTATCACCAACAGGAACAGTATTGGTGACAGTATACAGCCTTGCCTAACTCCACTTTGGATTTCAAACTCCTCTGACAGCCTACCTTTGTGCAAAACGTGACACTTGGATCCATCATATGTAGCCTTGATAATAGCAATCAATTTATCTGGGATGCCCCTACTGCGCAAAGCAAGCCAAATAAATTCTCTATTGACACTGTCGAACACCTTTTCAAAATCGATGACCAGCAGGTGAAGTGGTGATCGATATTCAACGCACTGTTCGATGATGATCCGCAAGGTGTTGATGTGATCCACACAGGAAGATCCAGTGCGGAAACCTGCTACTCATAAGAGCTCTGCAGGAATACCGTCAAGTCCAACCGCTTTGTTGTTCTTCAGTGCTTTGATGGCAGTCATAATTTCTTCTTTACGGGGAGGTACGGTGCGTATTCGGGAAATTGTTACTTCGGGTAGCTCAGTGGGAATAGGGTACACTTCACTGGCGAAAACGCGGTTTAAAACCGCAGAAAAGTGTTCCCTCCACCTTATGAGCTGGTCCTCATCCGAAATTAGCAGGGATCCGTTTGTGTCTTTAACCAGGTGTTGTTTAGAGCTCTGGACACCAGTGAACTCTTTGGTAATTCTATAGACGGTCCTACTGTCACACCTACTAGCGGCTTCTGTAGCCAATGCGTTGATGTAGTTACGCTTATCACGTCGCACACTACGGTGAAATTCCCTCATCTTCATGTGGTACGTAGATTCAAGCTCGTTTCTCCCTGCTGCTGGGGTAGCTGCGATGCGAGCTTTAAGGTGTTTCCTTTCTTTGATCCTTGCCCAAGTTTCGTCGGAAAGCCAAGCACTATTTCTCCCTTGCGCCCGGCCGACTATACTTTCAGCACGGGATATGAACACATTTTTCACAGCACACCAATGATTTTCCATGGATGTGGTTTCCGTGCTGCTGATTGCGTTCAATCGCCTAGTTGTTGGCGCACTGCGGGATCCTTTAGTCTATCTGTATTAAACTTGGGCATTCGAGTGTTTCCTTGGGATCTCCGAACTGCAGCTTTACGCAATCTTACGGTAGCAACCATCAGATGGTGGTCCCGGGCCATTCCCATGTCAGAACCTCTTATCCCTAAGGTGTCCATTCTGTACCGCATGAATTCCTTCTCTAGTTGCAGGAATCTGGCATTCTGAGGACCTTCTTTTCCATTGTCAAGAAGCAACTTCACATTCCAGAAACCAATCTTTGCCCGGGTACAGTAGCCAAAAGTCGTCAACAAGTTATCATTAATTATCCGAGGCGTAGTGTTGATTTCGGTAGCGGGTTGATTTCAGTTACGGAGAATGCTAACCTCCGTAACCTATCCTAGAAATCTAGGCCTTTTCGCACTTGTAATTTTGGCATATTTATGTATATTGGGATACACAAATAGTTGCCCGGGGACCACCGCGAGGAGGTAAAACAAGCACTTCATCGTGACTGATTGTTGCGCTACTGGCCCAGACCAAGTTCTGAGCAATCAATAGTTTCCCGATCAGGCACGATGCAGATCGCCCCGAAGATACTTGCCGAGGTGAAATAGATGAATTGTATATCACTGCAAAAACAAAAATTCTTTCATATTTGTGAACTGTTAGGCGTAGTAGTGTTGCAGACTTGACATTAAGTGCTCCTCATTCCAAAAGTCATCTACTGAAACAACGTTTACCAAGGTTTAGTGGTAGATACTCATATTACAAAAATTTTATAAATTCATTTAACAATCTCGTGGAAAATGACTTATGCTTAACAAAAATCGAAAAATTTAATTATTTGCTGGCGTGTTTGAGTGATCAAGCTCTTGGCACAGTTAAGGCCTTTCAAGTCACGGAAGCCAATTACTCTAAGGCACTTTTGAGTTTAAAGAAGCGGTATGACAATGACTGCCTCATCTTTTTAAAAAACATCTCATAGTTGATTGAATTACCTAAGGTTTCCAAAGCATCTTTTGTTTCGTTAAGGAGTTTGGTGGACAACATTTCAGCGTTGTTTAGTTCATTGCCGTCGATAGGGTCATTTGAAAACATTTGCAACGCAATAATAATACATATTGCCATGTCGAAGGTCGATCCAGAAACACAATCCAAATGAGACGAGCAACTGGACTATAGGAAGATGCCTGAATGGAAAGAATGTGCTAGTGTTCTCAACAAACGGTGCCAATTTCTGGAAGCTAGAGACAGTATACAGTTGCGTTCGGATTCCATTCAAAAGTCATTCAACAAACCTAAGCCTACGCATAGTACTCATCGCCCTCAAACATCCCTCGCTGCTAACCAACGATCGTTTATCTTTTGTCATGATAATAACCATTCAATTACAAGCTACAAGGGTTTCATTGAGCTTTCTGAAACGGACCGATATCGGCAGTCGAAAAGATTAGGGCTTTGCTTAAATTGTTTGGAAAAGGGTCACAGTGCTTCAAAATGTCCTTCGCCTTATAAATGCAAGAGTCGTAAGCAACCTCATCATAGCCTTCTGCATAGACCGCAAACCACCTACATTGCTCCTAGTACTGTAGATTCACAAGTTACACCCACCCAAAGTACATCACCAGCAGCGCATGCAGCAATGGAAAAAGAGCGTGTTCCTGTAGCTTGAGTCATTTTGGCAACAGCCTTGGTTCTTGTCAAGGACTTGTCAGGTGGCTTCCAGTTGGGTAGGGTTCTTCTCGATTCTGGGTCGCAAGTCAATTTTATAAATGAAAAATTTGCAAACTTGCTCGGTCTTAAAAACAAAGAAAGGTAGTTTACATTGTGGGGATAGGAGTTCCCGAAACAAAAACAAACTATCAAACTCAATCAACAATTCGTTCGAGGTACAACAATTTTGAAGTGTCTTTGGAATTTTTAGTCGCACCCATCACAGGTTATCAACCGGAAGCAGCGCTGAACGTGAGTAGTTGGAATCTCCCTACGAATTTAGAGCTTGGCGATGATAGTTTTAATCAGCCTTCCCAAATTGACTTGTTCTTAGGTGCGGAGGCATTCTTCGATCTGCTGGAAACAGGTCAGATCAAACTCGGTGACGGACTTCCATTATTACAGAAAACTGCGCTGGGATGGATCGTATCCGGAAGACACAAAACCCAAGTCAATGGAAAAAACAAATCTTGTTTCGTCAACACAAAAGAAATATCGATAGATAAATACTTAGAGAAGTTCTGGGAGTTAGAGGAAATCCAGGGCTATCGGGTGAAGTGGTCTGAAGAGCAAACGGCGTGTGAGAGCCATTTTACAGACAACATTGAGGTTCTTTCTAGCGGCGGCCTCATGGTACAACTACCTCTTAAAAAAGATCCTAGCTATCTTTGAGCTTCCTCCGATATCGCTTAAAGAAAATTTTTATCACTTGAGCGCAGGCTATCTAAAAATCAACCTTTAAAAATGCAGAACGTTGAATTCATGCAGCAATATGAGTCTTTGGGTCACATGTCACTCGTTCGAAATCCAAATCATGATACCCCTCACTACTTTTTACCACATCAATGCGTGATTACGCCTGAAAGCGTTTCTACGAAATTGGGCGTAGTTTTTGACGCATCTTGTTGCACATCGTCGCAGATTTCCTTAAATGGAATCCTTATGGTCGGTCCTACAATACAGGACGAACTTTTAATAATACTACTTCGCTTTCGACTTTATCGCTACGCTTTAACTGCGGACATCGTTAAAATGTATATCGAGAAGTGTTAGTACACCCATCGCATAGGAGGTTGCAATTCATATTAATTATAATTATAATTATTATTATAATATGGAGAGAAAGTGCACAAACTCCTATACAAACGTATCAACTCAACACAATTACATATGAGACATCATCTGCACCATTTTTGGCAATCCGTTGTCTCCAGTACTTGGCTGAGAAAAACGAAGACCATTTGAGCTCAGGTGCCTCTGTTTTGAAGTCGGACTTTTACGTGGACGATATGTTGACGGGAGCAGATGACTTAGATGCATTAACTCGAAAACGAAACGAAGTTGTTTCCATTTTGAGTTCAGCCGGATTAGAGCTATCTAAATGGAATAGCAACCATCCCTCCTTGATTGAGGGAACCAAACAAAAAGAAATAAAACTAACAGAATCTAATTTAACAAGCACGTTAGGTATCGCTTGGAATCCTAGTGCTGATGAATCTAGCTTTTCATACAAGCCAACTAAGATTTTTACAAAATATACTAAGAGATCTATTCTCTCTCTTTCGTCATCACATTTTGATCCAATGGGTTTACTCAGCCCCATCATCATTCGAGCTAAAATATTGCTACAAAAACTTTGGATAGATAAGGTGGACTGGGATGCATCCATTCCACAAACCATTGACACGGAGTGGCGTCAGTTTGTGACCGACCTTCATTCAATTCAAAATATTTCGGTTCCCCGGTATATATTTGTAGAAAATAAACAGTCCTACCAAGTACATGGTTTCTCAGACGCATCCATGAAAGCGTATGGTTGCTGTATTTATTTGAGAAGTGTAGATAGTTTTGGGTCAGTTGGAGTGAAGCTTTTAGTCGCAAAGTCCAGGGTTGCACCCGCTTATAAGAAACAACTTCCTTGGCTGGAGCTTTGCGCTGCACATCTTGTGTCCAAACTCTGGGTAAAAATTCAACAAGTCGAAGACCAAAACTACTCAGAAGTGTTCTTTTGGACAGATGCTGCAATTGTTTTGCACTGGATAGCAATGCATTCTCCGAAGCTAAATACTTTTGTTGGAAATAGGGTAGCTGAGATTCAGGAAATAACGAAGCAGGTAGTTTTGAAACATGTCCCAACCCACGAAAATCCAGCAGATGTAGTTTCGCGGGGATGCACGGTGGACGAGCTGCAGAATTCGATTTGGTTCAAGGGACGATCATTCTTACTTGAAGAACAGGAAAACTGGCCATGCACAGAAGGGATCCTACCCTCTCAAGAGGAACTTTCGTTGGAAAAAAGAAAAACTGTCTTGAGCTGTCAACTACAAGAGCAGTGCTATTATCTTGACATGATAGAATAAGTGAGTTCTTATACTAAGATCACAAGAATCTTTGCATACGTTATTAGGTACCGTAATTTGCGAATATGGAAAATCCCGTTCCCAAACGAATATCTGACAGCTGAAGAGCTAGACTACGCCCTTCAAATCATAGTAAATTTGATCCAAAGGAAGTATTTTGCAAACGAAATCGAATCCATTCAAAATAAAGCAAAACTTAAAGGATCGATAAATTCGTTAAGTCCTTTTATTGAAGACAGGAATGGTCTTCTTTTGTTGCAAGTGGGAGGCCGATTGAAGCACGCGAGTATTCCAGAGGAGAGCAAGCATCAGTTACTACTCCCCAGGGATTGCAATTTCAGCAAAACACTCGTCGAATATCTTCATGTGCCTAACTTCCATGCTGGTCCAAAGGCTCTTGTTGCACTGACGAGACAGAGATTTTGGATAGTGAATAGTCGAGAGCTTGCACGCCGTATAGTCGGAAAATGTCCTCATTGTGCAAGGTACAGACCCAAATTGTTCGAGCAGGTAATGGGAGATTTGCCTGCTGAAAGATTAACCCCTTCACGTCCATTTCTATTTTGTGGTGTCGACTTCTGCGGTCCCATATACACTTATTACAAAATTCGTGGTAAGGTTTCGTACAAAACCTTTATAGCGGTCTTTGTCTGCTTCTCGTCAAAAGCAGTCCATTTGGAAGCTGTGTCGGACCTTTCAGCCGATGCATTTATAGGAGCGTTGAAAAGGTTGATAGGTCGTAGAGGTCTCCCAAGAGATATACACTGTGACAATGCGACCAATTTTGCTGGCGCACAGTCAAAACTTAAAGAATTGCGTGATATGTTGTTCAGAAATCTGGGAAGCGGCCGTTAAAGTAGCGAAGGGTCATCTCTATCGCAGCCTGAGAGGTGCAAAACTGTCATTTGAAGAGTTGGCAATTGCCCTGGTGGAGATCGAGGCCATTATGAATTCAAGGCCAATCAGTCCAATGTCAACAGATCCGAACGATCTCGAAGCCCTAACGCCAGCACCTCTCCTTATTGGTTTATCGCTAAAGGCTGTTCCTGAGCCAGCAGTAGAGGTCTCCGAAATCAGCTATCTTCAAAGATGGAGGGGAATAAGTGCCGTAAAAACCCATTTTTGGAAGAGGTGGCTATCTGAGTACGCCCAAGAACTTCAAGCTCGTTGAAAGTGGACGTCATCCAGCCCCAACATCGCTCTTGGTTCCCTGGTCATCATTCACGAGGGCAACTTACCGCCCCAACGGTGGCTGTTGGGAACAGTTATAAAAATCATCGAAGGTCCAGATGGCAAAGTTAGAGTGGCCGATGCAAAAACACAACGAGAAGAATTCAGACGTCCCATTCGTAAATTGGCAGCGATTTTGTCTTGAAAGTTAGTCCTTTTAAAGGAGGCAGAATGTTGGCGCAGAAACATCAATTATATGAAAAATCTAAATAAACTTTTATATTATTAAAATCTTGAATCTAAATCATATTTGTATAACGATAACTAATCATTTAATTTTGAAACCTACATTTTGAATTTAAATCTGGCGCTCAAATTATACCACTCGCCATAATTTTTAAATTTATGAATTCGCCTTATTGTTAACTTAAAATATAACGTAAATTCTCTATCTAACTCGCATCAAAAATTGCCTATAAATACTTGAGACGAAATAAAATGAGATGATTCCTGTGTCAAAACCCTTAGGGGAAAATCTTTGCCTTTTTAATCGAAAATACTTGTCGTTGTTTTTTTACTTGCTTTTTATGGTATTTTGTGCGGCCATATAAAAGTCCTGTTCGTATCTCAATAAATAGGAAATACTTATCGTAGTACATAGTACTTATGGTAGTGCATAATTAAAGTTTAAAAGTACTTAAATCGCGTTCTTTTGCAAACGTTAACAATTGGTTAACGCATCAACCCGGATTTTCCTATCCCACTAAATAAGGGAATTAATAGATATCCCTCGGTTGACGGTCAAGTCACTAATCGTAAACTTTTTGACGCCTAACGTTGTTAAGTGCGATAACCCACAGAAATCTATTCGCAGATACATTTACTTTTCAAGAGAAATATGAAAAAAAAAAATTGTGAAAAACATCAACATTAACATTAAAATTAAACATTCAATCATATTACTCGTTGCGCTTTCGGTACCGGTTTCGCGATTGCATGGTGTAGGTGAAGTGCAAAAAACTTCCAGGGAAAAGAGAGCCAACCTGTCCAGAAAGTACATATTCATCAAAGATCCAACAGGAAGAAAGTACCAGCCTGCAGATCATCAGATAAAAGGAAAAATTGTGCGAGATAAGTACCTACTCTTGGTCTAAATTAAGTACCTACTCTTGGTCTAAATTTTATTCAAATGTGTGTTATGTGAAATCAAACTGCATAAAATTAAAATTAAATTCAAAAACTAATTACCAAATCGCACCTTCGACTTAGAATTGACCTTAAAATTAATTATATTGCATAAATTAATATACCTACATATACATTACTACTTGAACAACATATTCGTCATTCTAATCTAATTTGCTTAAATAATAAATTTTAATACAATTAAATTAAATCTACGAAATCTGAACATAGTACATATCATAATTTGCCCAGTGGTATAACCAATCTCCGCAATATCTATGTGCTTTCACTAAAATAAAACTCGATATAATCCACACAAGAGAAAACTTAGGATCCACATCTCTGGTCAAACACACACACGCACACATTAGAATAGTTAGGTGCTTTGATTTTGGAAGCTAGTTTTTAAATATCCAAAGCCACCCCCGCACACCACACCATTGCCTCTGTCGTCGTTATTCGCCATTCGTCTCATTTCGCTCGTACTCTCACATTTAGTTGCAGTACAATCCACACCACACCATTGCCTCTTTCGTCGTTATTCGACATTCGTCTCATTTCGCTCGTACTCTCACATTTAGTTGCAGTACAATCCACACCACACCATTGCCTATTTCGTCGCTATTCGCCATTCGTCTCATTTCGCTCGTACTCTCTTATTTGGTTGCAGTACAATCCACAACATACAATCCGCATACACACCTGATTTTGATTCAATTCAACTTGTTTTCAGTGTCTTCATTCACTCATAGGAGTATTATCTTCGTCGTCGTCGCGGGAGATATGGCTGCATGATCATTGCACTGAAATAAAGCTTTTTGGTCTATTGAATTTTTCATCGTTAGATTTCAATCCAATAAACAAATAATCATTGTGGGATTTACATCTTTAATATTGTTGTTGATATTTAAAGTCTCAATTAAAAAAAAGCATCGCTTTAAAGTTATATTCCCTATGGAACAGGATTGCTAAGGATGTTTGTTCTTTTTTAAATTTATTTGAAATTAATCTAATTAAGCTTTTAAATAAAAGAAATTAATCTCTTTTAATTCAATTTCGCCATTTGGAACATTTTTAAATATTATTTTGGCAATGGCTAATCCTCAACGAACTCTTGATGAGTTAAAGCAACAACGGGCTTCTACTAAATGAAGCATAACCCGGATAAAGAATATTGTTGAATCTAATTCGTCGTTAACATCAACTGAGCTCGAGTGTCGGCTAGGGATTTTGGAATCCTATTTCAAACAAATTTTAGTATATCAAACAAAGATAGAAGTGTTAGCCCCCGAAGATACTTACTTACTTACTTAGGTCCTCGGACCTATTACGTCCGTGATGTTTCCCTTACGGGCCTCCACTACACCTACGCGCCATCGTGTACGATTTCTTGAAATATATTTCAGCTCTCTCCAACTTTTCTCCAGTCGTGCCGGCCCACTTGTCTTCCCTCCTGTGTGAGCGGGTTCCACTGCATTGCTTGAGATGCAATGCACGGATCGCCTTTTCGAAGCGTCTGGCCAATCCACTGCCACTTTCTTCTTCGTATAATGGAGTCTATGGGCTCCTGACCCGTTCTCGCATGAAGTTCGGCATTGGAGATACGGTTGGGCCAGAAAATCCTCAAGATGTTTCGTAGACATCTATTAACGAAGGTTTCGGCTTTCTAGTGACAGTGTCAGTGACTTTCCAAGTGCTGCAGCCGTAAGGCAGAACGGACTCAACATTGGAGCGGAACATTCGTAGCTTGGTCTTTAAGCTAAAAGAGTTATTTCTCCATATTTTGGACAGCATTCCGAACGCAGCCTTTGCTTTTCTGATTCGGCTGTTTACGTCCAGTTCAGTTCCGCCATCCGTAGAGACAATACTCCCAAGATATTGGAAATCCTCTACCATCTCTACCGGTTGTCCAGAAATATTTACCTGGATTGATGAGGAAGTTCCAAGGCTGATCATTTTAGTTTTTGCCGAGTTGATCTTAAGCCCTACGATTTCTGCTTTTCTCTCCACGCTTGTTGTCATTTGATGGAGATCTATGATGCTATGAGAGAGTAAGCATACGTCGTCCGCGTAGTCCAGATGTTTGAGGTGAGATTGCAGAGTCCACTGAATTCCTCCAATTTCATTTGACAAAGCTGCGTGCAGTACGTCACTTATCACCAACAGGAACAGTATTGGTGACAGTATACAGCCTTGCCTAACTCCATTTTGGATTTCAAACTCCTCTGACAGCCTACCTTTGTGCAAAACGTGACACTTGCATCCATCATATGTAGCCTTGATAATAGCAATCAATTTATCTGGGATGCCCCTACTGCGCAAAGCAAGCCAAATAAATTCTCTATTGACACTGTCGAACACCTTTTCAAAATCGATGACCAGCAGGTGAAGTGGTGATCGATATTCAACGCACTGTTCGATGATGATCCGCAAGGTGTTGATGTGATCCACACAGGAACACCAGTGCGGAAACCTGCTACTCCTAAGAGCTCTGCAGGAATACCGTCAAGTCCAACCGCTTTGTTGTTCTTCAGTGCTTTGATGGCGGTCATAATTTTTTCTTTACGGGGAGGTACGGTGCGTATTCGGGAAATTGTTACTTCGGGTAGCTCAGTGGGAATAGGGTTCACTTCACTGGCGAAAACGCGGTTTAAAACCGCAGAAAAGTGTTCCCTCCACCTTATGAGCTGGTCCTCATCCGAAATTAGCAGGGATCCGTTTGTGTCTTTAACCAGGTGTTGCTTAGAGCTCTGGACACCAGTGAACTCTTTGGTAATTCTATAGACGGTCCTACTGTCACACCTACTAGCGGCTTCTGTAGCCAATGCGTTGATGTAGTTACGCTTATCACGTCGCACACTACGGTGAAATTCCCTCATCTTCATGTGGTACGTAGATTCAAGCTCGTTTCTCCCTGCTGCTGGGGTAGCTGCGATGCGAGCTTTAAGGTGTTTCCTTTCTTTGATCCTTGCCCAAGTTTCGTCGGAAAGCCAAGCACTATTTCTCCCTTGCGCCCGGCCGACTATACTTTCAGCACGGGATATGAACACATTTTTCACAGCACACCAATGATTTTCCATGGATGTGGTTTCCGTGCTGCTGATTGCGTTCAATCGCCTAGTTGTTGGCGCACTGCGGGATCCTTTAGTCTATCTGTATTAAACTTGGGCATTCGAGTGTTTCCTTGGGATCTCCGAACTGCAGCTTTACGCAATCTTACGGTAGCAACCATCAGATGGTGGTCCCGGGCCATTCCCATGTCAGAACCTCTTATCCCTAAGATGTCCATTCTGTACCGCATGAATTCCTTCTCTAGTTGCAGGAATCTGGCATTCTGAGGACCTTCTTTTCCATTGTCAAGAAGCAACTTCACATTCCAGAAACCAATCTTTGCCCGGGTACAGTAGCCAAAAGTCGTCAACAAGTTATCATTAATTATCCGAGGCGTAGTGTTGGAGAATGCTAACCTCCGTAACCTATCCTAGAAAGCTAGGCCTTTTCGCACTTGTAATTTTGGCATATTTATGTATATTGGGATACACAAATAGTTGCCCGGGGACCACCGCGAGGAGGTAAAACAAGCACTTCATCGTGACTGATTGTTGCGCTACTGGCCCAGACCAAGTTCTGAGCAATCAATAGTTTCCCGATCAGGCACGATGCAGATCGCCCCGAAGATACTTGCCGAGGTGAAATAGATGAATTGTATATCACTGCAAAAACAAAAATTCTTTCATATTTGTGAACTGTTAGGCGTAGTAGTGTTGCAGACTTGACATTAAGTGCTCCTCATTCCAAAAGTCATCTACTGAAACAACGTTTACCAAGGTTTAGTGGTAGATACTCATATTACAAAAATTTTATAAATTCATTTAACAATCTCGTGGAAAATGACTTATGCTTAACAAAAATCGAAAAATTTAATTATTTGCTGGCGTGTTTGAGTGATCAAGCTCTTGGCACAGTTAAGGCCTTTCAAGTCATGGAAGCCAATTACCCTAAGGCACTTTTGAGTTTAAAGAAGCGGTATGACAATGACTGCCTCATCTTTTTAAAAAACATCTCATAGTTGATTGAATTACCTAAGGTTTCCAAAGCATCTTTTGTTTCGTTAAGGAGTTTGGTGGACAACATTTCAGCGTTGTTTAGTTCATTGCCGTCGATGGGGTCATTTGAAAACATTTGCAACGCAATAATAATACATATTGCCATGTCGAAGGTCGATCCAGAAACACAATCCAAATGAGACGAGCAACTGGACTATAGGAAGATGCCTGAATGGAAAGAATGTGCTAGTGTTCTCAACAAACGGTGCCAATTTCTGGAAGCTAGAGACAGTATACAGTTGCGTTCGGATTCCATTCAAAAGCCATTCAACAAACCTAAGCCTACGCATAGTACTCATCGCCCTCAAACATCCCTCGCTGCTAACCAACGATCGTGTATCTTTTGTCATGATAATAACCATTCAATTACAAGCTACAAGGGTTTCATTGAGCTTTCTGAAACGGACCGATATCGGCAGTCGAAAAGATTAGGGCTTTGCTTAAATTGTTTGGAAAAGGGTCACAGTGCTTCAAAATGTCCTTCGCCTTATAAATGCAAGAGTCGTAAGCAACCTCATCATAGCCTTCTGCATAGACCGCAAACCACCTACATTGCTCCTAGTACTGTAGATTCACAAGTTACACCCACCCAAAGTACATCAGCAGCAGCGCATGCAGCAATGGAAAAAGAGCGTGTTCCTGTAGCTTGAGTCATTTTGGCAACAGCCTTAGTTCTTGTCAAGGACTTGTCAGGTGGCTTCCAGTTGGGTAGGGTTCTTCTCGATTCTGGGTCGCAAGTCAATTTTATAAATGAAAAATTTGCAAACTTGCTCGGTCTTAAAAACAAAGAAAGGTAGTTGACATTGTGGGGATAGGAGTTCCCGAAACAAAAACAAACTATCAAACTCAATCAACAATTCGTTCGAGGTACAACAATTTTGAAGTGTCTTTGGAATTTTTAGTCGCACCCATCACAGGTTATCAACCGGAAGCAGCGCTGAACGTGAGTAGTTGGAATCTCCCTACGAATTTAGAGCTTGGCGATGATAGTTTTAATCAGCCTTCCCAAATTGACTTGTTCTTAGGTGCGGAGGCATTCTTCGATCTGCTGGAAACAGGTCAGATCAAACTCGGTGACGGACTTCCATTATTACAGAAAACTGCGCTGGGATGGATCGTATCCGGAAGACACAAAACCCAAGTCAATGGAAAAAACAAATCTTGTTTCGTCAACACAAAAGAAATATCGATAGATAAATACTTAGAGAAGTTCTGGGAGTTAGAGGAAATCCAGGGCTATCGGGTGAAGTGGTCTGAAGAGCAAACGGCGTGTGAGAGCCATTTTACAGACAACATTGAGGTTCTTTCTAGCGGCGGCCTCATGGTACAACTACCTCTTAAAAAAGATCCTAGCTATCTTTGAGCTTCCTCCGATATCGCTTAAAGAAAATTTTTATCACTTGAGCGCAGGCTATCTAAAAATCAACCTTTAAAAATGCAGAACGTTGAATTCATGCAGCAATATGAGTCTTTGGGTCACATGTCACTCGTTCGAAATCCAAATCATGATACCCCTCACTACTATTTACCACATCAATGCGTGATTACGCCTGAAAGCGTTTCTACGAAATTGGGCGTAGTTTTTGACGCATCTTGTTGCACATCGTCGCAGATTTCCTTAAATGGAATCCTTATGGTCGGTCCTACAATACAGGACGAACTTTTAATAATACTACTTCGCTTTCGACTTTATCGCTACGCTTTAACTGCGGACATCGTTAAAATGTATATCGAGAAGTGTTAGTACACCCATCGCATAGGAGGTTGCAATTCATATTAATTATAATTATAATTATTATTATAATATGGAGAGAAAGTGCACAAACTCCTATACAAACGTATCAACTCAACACAATTACATATGAGACATCATCTGCACCATTTTTGGCAATCCGTTGTCTCCAGTACTTGGCTGAGAAAAACGAAGACCATTTGAGCTCAGGTGCCTCTGTTTTGAAGTCGGACTTTTACGTGGACGATATGTTGACGGGAGCAGATGACTTAGATGCATTAACTCGAAAACGAAACGAAGTTGTTTCCATTTTGAGTTCAGCCGGATTAGAGCTATCTAAATGGAATAGCAACCATCCCTCCTTGATTGAGGGAACCAAACAAAAAGAAATAAAACTAACAGAATCTAATTTAACAAGCACTTTAGGTATCGCTTGGAATCCTAGTGCTGATGAATCTAGCTTTTCATACAAGCCAACTAAGATTTTTACAAAATATACTAAGAGATCTATTCTCTCTCTTTCGTCATCACATTTTGATCCAATGGGTTTACTCAGCCCCATCATCATTCGAGCTAAAATATTGCTACAAAAACTTTGGATAGATAAGGTGGACTGGGATGCATCCATTCCACAAACCATTGACACGGAGTGGCGTCAGTTTGTGACCGACCTTCATTCAATTCAAAATATTTCGGTTTCCCGGTATATATTTGTAGAAAATAAACAGTCCTACCAAGTACATGGTTTCTCAGACGCATCCATGAAAGCGTATGGTTGCTGTATTTATTTGAGAAGTGTAGATAGTTTTGGGTCAGTTGGAGTGAAGCTTTTAGTCGCAAAGTCCAGGGTTGCACCCGCTTATAAGAAACAACTTCCTTGGCTGGAGCTTTGCGCTGCACATCTTGTGTCCAAACTCTGGGTAAAAATTCAACAAGTCGTAGACCAAAACTACTCAGAAGTGTTCTTTTGGACAGATGCTGCAATTGTTTTGCACTGGATAGCAATGCATTCTCCGAAGCTAAATACTTTTGTTGGAAATAGGGTAGCTGAGATTCAGGAAATAACGAAGCAGGTAGTTTTGAAACATGTCCCAACCCACGAAAATCCAGCAGATGTAGTTTCGCGGGGATGCACGGTGGACGAGCTGCAGAATTCGATTTGGTTCAAGGGACGATCATTCTTACTTGAAGAACAGGAAAACTGGCCATGCACAGAAGGGATCCTACCCTCTCAAGAGGAACTTTCGTTGGAAAAAAGAAAAACTGTCTTGAGCTGTCAACTACAAGAGCAGTGCTATTATCTTGACATGATAGAATAAGTGAGTTCTTATACTAAGATCACAAGAATCTTTGCATACGTTATTAGGTACCGTAATTTGCGAATATGGAAAATCCCGTTCCCAAACGAATATCTGACAGCTGAAGAGCTAGACTACGCCCTTCAAATCATAGTAAATTTGATCCAAAGGAAGTATTTTGCAAACGAAATCGAATCCATTCAAAATAAAGCAAAACTTAAAGGATCGATAAATTCGTTAAGTCCTTTTATTGAAGACAGGAATGGTCTTCTTTTGTTGAAAGTGGGAGGCCGATTGAAGCACGCGAGTATTCCAGAGGAGAGCAAGCATCAGTTACTACTCCCCAGGGATTGCAATTTCAGCAAAACACTCGTCGAATATCTTCATGTGCCTAACTTCCATGCTGGTCCAAAGGCTCTTGTTGCACTGACGAGACAGAGATTTTGGATAGTGAATATTCGAGAGCTTGCACGCCGTATAGTCGGAAAATGTCCTCATTGTGCAAGGTACAGACCCAAATTGTTCGAGCAGGTAATGGGAGATTTGCCTGCTGTTAGATTAACCCCTTCACGTCCATTTCTATGTTGTGGTGTCGACTTCTGCGGTCCAATATACACTTATTACAAAATTCGTGGTAAGGTTCCGTACAAAACCTATATAGCGGTCTTTGTCTGCTTCTCGTCAAAAGCAGTCCATTTGGAAGCTGTGTCGGACCTTTCATCCGATGCATTTATAGGAGCGTTGAAAAGGTTGATAGGTCGTAGAGGTCTCCCAAGAGATAAACACTGTGACAATGCGATCAATTTTGCTGGCGCACAGTCAAAACTTAAAGAATTGCGTGATATGTTGTTCAGAAAAACTAACTAAGAAGATATTGTTACTTTTTGTTCTAATACCAACATAAATTTTCATTTTATAACCCCTAGGGCACCCCACTTCGGTGAAATCTGGGAAGCGGCCGTTAAAGTAGCGAAGGGTCATCTCTATCGCAGCCTAAGAGGTGCAAAATTGTCATTTGAAGAGTTGGCAATTGCCCTGGTGGAGATCGAGGCCATTATGAATTCAAGGCCAATCAGTCCAATGTCAACAGATCCGAACGATCTCGAAGCCCTAACGCCAGCACCTCTCCTTATTGGTTCATCGCTTAATGCTGTTCCTAAGCAAGCAGTAGAGGTCTCCGAAATCAGCTATCTTCAAAGATGGAGGCGAATAAGTGCCGTAAAAACCCATTTTTGGAAGAGGTGGCTATCTGAGTACGCCCAAGAACTTCAAGCTCGTTGAAAGTGGACGTCATCCAGCCCCAACATCGCTCTGGGTTCCCTGGTCATAATTCACAAGGACAACTTACCGCCCCAACGGTGGCTGTTGGAAAGAGTTATAAAAATCATCGAAGGTCCAGATGGCAAAGTTAGAGTGGGCGATGCAAAAACACAACGAGAAGAATTCAGACGTCCCATTCGTAAATTGGCAGCGATTCTGTCTTGAAAGTTAGTCCTTTTAAAGGAGGCAGAATGTTGGCGCAGAAACATCAATTATATGAAAAATCTAAATAAACTTTTATATTATTAAAATCTTGAATTGAAATAAGGGAATTAATAGATATACCTCGGTTGGCGGTCAAGTCACATGATCGGACACTATCCATAGTAGGATTTTACATGAATAACAAATACAACATCGGCTGCCGATGAAAGTTAAAGTAGAATCATACTGCGGATAGTTTTCCGAGTCTCGAATGGATTTTTGGTGATTTCACTCTCAAATGTTGGTTACTATTAGTTTTTTTGTGAAGTTAATTTTGACTGCTTCGGATTCAAATTTTATATATATTTTTTAATATTCTGACAGGTGTTCTTTCAGTTAAACCAATTTTCAAATACAAAAACCTGGCTTCTGCGGATGCGATTTTTTGGTAATTTTCTGCTGTACTATTTATAGAATGCCAACAAAACACGGGTAACGAATCTATTAATATAATAACTATACTATAACATCATTATAAGTAACATGTTTATAAATAGTCTATTAATACAATAACTATATGTACTTTAACATCTTTTGGTGCGCCTTTATATTTGCTTCTATCTCCGCCTCAAAATAATTTCCATGTTAAATACTACAGCAATTATGAATAATTGTTACTTTACTTTACATTGAAAACATTTTAAAGCGCGACAGGAGCGGATATAAAGGCACAATAAAAAACGAATATTATTAAAGGCAAAGTGGGAATGTCAAAATTCGTTTTCTGTTATGCAACTACGAATATGTATGTGTACCTACATATATACATGTATATTTTTCACAAAAAAAAAACTTGAACCTAAACTCATCTGAGGATTTGTTATAAATTTTAAAATTAATTTTAGGACAATCAAATTGTATTACTTAAGGTCTCAAACTGGAACTCCAAGCCTCCCCCACAGCCAAATCCTAGATCCGCTCTGCTGCTCTCTACCTCTCTACTCTAAAAATGTCGTGCCAAATGAATCATTCACCAACACAAACGAACAGAGAGAAACATATAATTTTTGAATCCTCAAACGTCGATCTATATTATAATCACAACCGGTGGTTGTTGTGTTAGCCATAAGCTTTTAGGTTACCCTTATCCGTTAGTAGCTACAATCAGCTACCACCATGCTACACTTGCCTTATTTTAGTGTACAGCCCCTTAAGGAGTTTGTTCTCCCTATCAACAATTACCTAATCACAAAACCTACCCTTTCACCTTCCCCTTTATAACTTCCTTACTCCAACTTCATTTTGAGTTATAAAAATGTTTAGGTATTCAATTTCTTTTAAAAACAAACCCTTTCTTTATTTCAAAATTTCACATTAATCAACTCAAAGGTAACTGACCTATCCTTACTTGAAGTTCAATAACCTTTATAAATTAACAATTAAATTGTTTAAGTTTAATGTGTAATGCCAATGACCATTATTATAAATATTCTATACTCTGTTCAACAAAAATTGTCAGTACAGGGCTTATGGGTGAGCTTTTTTCAAAACAGTGGCGCGTGTGTATACTTTCACGACAATGAATTGAGAAAACTGCCAATAAAAAAGATTCTACACCACTGAACAACGTACAGGAATTGTTGTTGTAATGCCCTGCAAAATATCGTACACTCCACCATGACCGTCCTCATTGCATGCACATGCCCAAGGCACACTGATCATATAATCGTTTCTAATATGGCTGTGTGAGCTAAAAAAAATATATATTCCAATTCCAACAGAGTTACCTATCCATTGAAAGCAATACAAAAGAGCTTTTCAGTGGTTTTTATTGAATAGCTTTCTGTTTTCAAGCTTTTGAGAACAAAATTAATTAAGCTGAGATATAATGCAAAGTACGGAAACCCTATGAGAGCTTTTACTTGAAATAGGTATATGCAAGCTAATGCGACCAGACAGAGATACAAACGTCTTATATTCCCTGTACAGCGTTGCCGATGTGGCACGATTGTGCCTTTTAGACACGGACATTTTCTCGTGGCACGGTGGCACGAAAAATTTCAATACGGCACGTATTTTTATTTTCATTATTCTACCGAAACTTAATCTCAAAGTATAAACACAGTGTAAACATTCATCAAACTAACTGGGCGCAATCAACAGAACCTTTCACAAGAATTTGCAAGGAAACTAAATTTAAAGTACAATGTTTTAAATGCATTTAAGATCATTGACCCAAAGTTTTTAAAAAATCATCCAAATGTACAAAGTATTTTGCCACATTTTAATATTTTGGTATCAGAATTTTCAAATTTATTAGAGTTTGAGAAAGATGTCCTTTTTACCGAAATAAGAAAAATTTTTGAGATTGGGCTGGCTGAAAGTGTTTTTCTTGAAGATTCAAAAAGATTTTGGGTGAAGTTGTATAAATTAAAAAATAATAATGATGAACGAATATTCATTAATATTTCAAAATATATGTTGATCCTCCTTAGTTTGCCTCACAGAAGTCCATCAGCAGAGCGAGTATTTTCAAGGCTTAATAATATTAAAACACATAACAAAAATAGGTTTTCCTATAAAACAATTAATGCTATAATGTTATATAATGAATTTATAAAACCAGACAACTGTCAGAACTGCCTTTTTGCAAAAGTGCTTGCAAAATTCAATTTTCGTGTATGCTTCAAATCCAAAACTAATTTGTTTACTGGATTAGGAAATATTAGAAGCTTCAAAATCCAAAAAAAAATTAATTAATTTTTATGGCTAGTTATAAAGTAAACACGTCATTGATAAGTCATAGACACTACCTATATTTTAACAAACAAATTATTTTAAAAGAACTTAAAAATGGAAATTTCCTATAGTGATCTAGTTGAAATTTTTTTCGATAAAAAGCAAACAGAAGAAGAATTCATCACAGGTGTAAAAAATAAATATAACCTTATAGCTGACAATTGGTCACTTACAGGAATAGCTAACTTCGATAAAAAATTGTCATCATTTTATATAAACGCTAAGTCAAAATGGAATGCAGCCAATAGAACAAAACTCAATTTTTTAAAGAAAAATGATTGTTGGCTGTCAAATGTTCTGTGCATTGATTTTGAAATGACAGATGAAACGGATAGTTTACCAAGTACATCAAATAATTCTAGAGGAAGGCCAAGGAAATCTATAACGGAGTGCTCGTCATTTACCAAGAAACAGAAATTGATCAATGCTACTGAAGACATCACCACTGAAAATCTTTCAACAGCCTTAGTTATAAAGTATAATAAGGATAAGGTAGCAAGTCCACTACGACTTAAAAGGATAAAAGAAAGCATTCGCACTCATCAAAAAGATCATATCATGTATGATAGTGCAAACGCCTTAGCCTTGTTTATGTATCTAGGACTAACAAAAGAAAAGTATGGAATTTTAAGAAGTTCCTTAATGAGACACAACGTAAATGTTCTCCCATCTTATAAGACCATAACACTCACGAAAAATGCATCAGATCCAGATAATTGTGAAGTAACAGAAACATCTGCCAGAGACAGCCTTCAAGACACCTTAGATCACACAACAAGAAGAATTTTGGAAACCAAGAGTGAACCGGAATTAATTGGACTTCCAAGAAGGCTGACGTTACAAAGCAAGTGGGGCTGTGATGGATCATCTGGGCAAAGTGCCTATAAACAAAAAATAGTAACACATGATGGTGAAACAATAACGGATGCAAACATGTTATGGCCTCAATAGTTCCCCTGAGACTTAAGTGTTCCAATAGTGAATATTGGAAAAACCCTCGCCCATCATCAGTTCATTTTTGCCGACAAATAATGTCCCAGTATGCAAAGGAAACTGCAGATCTTATAAGGAGCACAGTGAATGACATCAAAAGCCAAATCGCTGATCTTCAACCTTTTGAATATAAGGTTAATGATGAAGTACCTATTCTTGTAAACCACGAACTATTTTTAACGATGATTGACGGAAAAGTGTTGAATGAAATCACTGAAACAAAGTCGACACGGTCATGTCCCATTTGCAAAAGAACGCAAAAAAACTTCAACAATGAAGAAGAGTCAACAAATGATGAGCATAATTACGAATATGGAATATCTCCATTACATGCCAGAATCAGATACATGGAATTCATTTTAAAACTTGCGTATACACTCAAACAAGATAGAGAAAATATTGATTAAAGTATTGGAACTAAGGAGGCAGACAAAATAAGGAAGCAGGATATCCAAAGGAAATTTCGCGAGGAAATGGGACTCGATGTGGATAAACCAAAACAAGGATTTGGAAATACTACCGATGGAAATACATCGAGAAGATTTTTCGCAGAACCAGATGTAACAGCTCGTATAACTGGAGTCAATATGGAGGTGATAAGAAGGCTTCAAGTAATACTTAACGTTCTAAACTGCAGAGAAAATGTTGACGGCTCGAAGTTTGGAGATTATGCAATGGAAACAACAAATTTATTAAAAGAAAAGTATCCCGAAAAGCAACTTACACCTACTCTTCATAAAATTTTGGCTCATGGCCAAAGTATAATCGAGTATCAGTCGTTACCAATCGGAGAGCTGTCAGAAGAGGCTCAGGAATCCAAAAATAAAGACCATACAAAAATGTATTTACCAAAATACGTGCAAGGTTTCAAGTATGCGACAGAATGAAGATATATTTAACATGTTTTCAGCCTCATCGGACCCTCTTATTTCTTCGTTAAGGCATGTTAGAACTGAAAAAGACCTCAAAGCACGATACTCTCCAGAAATGATAAGTTTATTAGAAATTACATCGGACTTTGACGAAAGTTTCCAAGAAATTTAGTTTTTTGTTTTTATTTATTATAACTTATTAATTTATTTATTCTCCACTGTTAAACTTGAAATATATTATTGAAATAATTTGTTATGTTGATGTGCCACAAAATAAAAAAAACTTTTTGCAACACAAAATTTAAATGGTTCATTTTTTTCATCTACTCTTTCAATTGAACTAGTTTTTTAATACTCGGCAAATACTGCAAACACTAACATTTGAGTTTTATTCTAAACTAAAATTGTATTATTTTATAGCACCTTGCACACTATCTCTATACCTTGACTAAAAATATACCACTGAAGTAGTATATTTTCAGTCTTATGTTGAGTAAAATAATAAAAAAAGGCTTTTGGTATACATACAGAAATATTTAAAAAAATTTTTGTTTGTTTACTTTTATACACCACTGTGACTTTTTTTGACTTTAAGGCACCCTGCTCTTACTTCAGACATTTACTATTGACATTTCTTGAGGTAAAATATTAAGTGCATTTTCTATTGGGAGAAAGTCGTATTTCAGCAGAAAATTCTGAAACACCCTGTAAATATTTTTTCTTAAAATTCACAAAATTTATAGCTTTGGAATTTTCCTTCAAGCTGAAAAAAAAAATGATCTCGATATCTTAATTTGTTTACGAGCTATGATTTTTGCAACCAAAAAAGTCAATATGCGCCATTGTGCGCCAGCTAATTTATTTATTTAATTTGTTCTTATTTTATTCCTTGTTTATTTAATTTGTTATTTGTTTGTTGTATTTAATTGTACTGTCATTGAATTAAAGTTTTTGTTTTGTTTTTAAAGAAGAACTTAATTATTTTTTCATAAGGCACCCAAAAGACACGTTTTTTCAGAAAATTTGGCACGATATTTATTATTTTGGCGGCAACGCTGTCCCTGTACTGATAATTTTTGCTGAACAGAGTATAGCTTAGAAAAAGAAATAGAGGAACTGCCCTTGTTGGAAAAAAGTGAAGCAGTTTTTTAAATGGTGTGAGATCCCACAAACACAAATGCACAAACACAAACGGAGTGCTCTTTGACGGCAACTCACTAGGGCGCCATCAGAATAATCATTTTTGCTATTTTCCGAAGTTGTTTTAGTGGTATGGTCTTAGAAAAAGAAAGACTACGTGCGTGAAGCAATTTTGTCAATCTGAAATTTCAAATCGCTAGTGTGACTTTAAAAAAGAACAATAAAAAAGTGTCACAATTTAAGACGCATATATATTTGAAAAAATCTAAGAACTTTGAAAACAAAAAAACTTTTTAAGTGAATAAAATAGACATTGTGGTTATCTATCAATAAACAAAAAGAAACATTAAGTGCGTTGTTAAATCGTGTGAAAAGCGACGAAAAAAAGCGGTAAGATAATTTCCTCACATGTGTGTTTTATTATATTTTTCTCAACGCAAGTTCTGTTAACTGTTTGTATTTATGTAGATTAATTAACTTTCGAACAACATATTATTTATAATGGACTAAACTTTAAACATGAGCCATGGTCCATGAATAACCAAACATGAACTGATAGACACCTTACTGAAAAGACAAATTAACATTGAAACATGAACTAATAAGTTGACGAAAAAAGAAATCGATTTAATAAAAAAAAATAACAGATAGTTGCGCCTTTCAAACTCCGATATAATTTCATGCGCCCCTGTTAACTTGAATTTCAATGACATTTCTGGTTCTGGAATTCTAACAAACAAATTATGTTTTTTTTGATTTTTTTTTTGTTTTGTTTTTATATTTAGCGCGTGCAAAAGGGGTTGTGACTACCCTTAAGATGATATACACAGCACGAGCGATTAGGTAGATTGGAGGGGATTTAAAAGGAGATACCGACGTTTTGAACGTCTGTAGATCACAATGGGAGGGGAAAATTGAGCTGGGTAGAGCATTCCACATTCGAGTAGTGCGACTAAAGAAAGAATCTCTGTACTTAACAGTACGTCCGAAATTGGGCTCAAGGGTAAACTGATGGGCATTCCTAGAAGCGCGAGTATTACGGTTGAATTGTTTAAGGGCAGGAATGCAACTGGCTATTTCACTAGAGCATTGTTTATGGAAATAACGGTAAAATAACGAAAGACATGAAACATTTCGACGGTGCTCAAGAGATGAGAATGTTTCCGTTTCTTTCACCTATCATTTTAAGAGCTCTCTTTTCAATTCTATCCAATAAACTCAAGTGGGTTATTGGAGCACCTGCCCAAATGTCAGAGTTATAGAAGAATAAAGGCTTTGTAGATCACAGCCAGATCAGAAGGGGAGACAAATTTCTTGCATCGACGGAGAAAACCTAAATATATGGTCGTTCCATAAAAGGTGGTCTGTGACACACATACCGAGGACTGAAAGCTTTTCGGTTTCCTCAATGCAAGTGCCACTCATGGATAGTGGCATGGGGGTGTGTTTCGTTTTAACTACTGTAGACAGCATTGAGTTTTTGAAGCATTAAATTCTACACGATTTTGTATTCCCCATTGGACAATGCTGTCGAGATCAGAATTTAATGAGCTTATCATGCGCTGCCGTTCAAGTTCCACATCCGAAGGACATGGATGTGAATCTAAGAACGAATATGAAAAACTGAGGGTACTGTCGTCAGCGAAACAATTTAATGGATTAGAAGTTTCAGATAAAAGATCGTTTATGAATATAAGGAAGAGAGTCGGAGACAGAACGGAGCCCTGGGGCACACTAGCATTTATTTTGTAAATTTCAGACTTGAAACCATCCAATACAACTTGTATTGAACGGTCCGAAAGGTAATTTCTAATCCAACGAAGAAGAGATTCATCGATACCAAATGCACGCATTTTCGATAAGAGAGCTTAATGCCAAACTCTATCAAATGCTTTAGAAATATCAAGCGCAATAATCTTACTTTCTCCAAAACGATGTAAAGATTTGTGCCACTGTTCGGTGAGATATACCATCAGATCACCAGTGGACCTATTGCTACGAAAGCCGTACTGCCGGTCATTAAGAAGCTTTCGTTCTTCGAGATATTTCTTGAGCTGGAAGTTAATCAGCGTTGCCATGACCTAAGAAAGAAGGGACGTAAGCCCAATTGGTCGATAGTTAGAGGGGGAAGAAGACACGCCTTATTTTGGGACAGGCTGGACAAATGCTGTTTTCCATCCACTCGGAAAGAGACCAGTAGAGTAGGACAGATGGAAAAGCTTAGGCAGTGGTTTTGCCAGCGTTAAAGAACACCTCTTCAGAACAATGGGAGGGATACTATCCGGGCCAGCGGATTTGTGTATATCGAGATCTTTCAGAACTCTGGAAACTGCACGAGTGCGGAAGAAGATTTGTCCCATAGAATCATTTGCGCTCTCAAGTACAGGAGGAGTCAAAACACTTTCAGCCAGCGACGAATTAACAGCAAACTGTGCTGCAAGCAAATTGGCTTTATCGATTGAGCTGACAAAAGGAGTATCGTTGAAGACGAGCGTTGGAACCGAAGACGAGTTGGTGTTTCGTATGTTTACCTTTGGGACATTGTAGAATTTTTTGCCGTAATTTTTGATTAATTTATGTGCACATTTTCAACTAAATAATAATATTCTTGATTAAATTTAAAGTGTAACCCATTCTAAATATGTTGTTTAATAGTTCATCAATCTAAATACAAAAACTTTACAGCACATTTTTTGAGAAAAATATGATAAAACTCACCTGCGAAAGGAAATGCTTTTACCCACCTTGTTTTGTTGATTTCCACACCCCTGAACAATGCACTTCATGTTTTTTTTTTTAATTTATAAGAAAATCACCACAATGTCCAATTAATGCACTTCAAATTATTTGTTTTTTTTTTTTTCAAAGTAATTGTTATATTAATTTGGGTTTTAACTTGTATCAATTTTTTTTTTTCTTTGTTTTTTCTAATCACACGCTTACGATTTGACACTTCTGGTTCTCAAAAATTGCTCACGTACACTGTATATGTGACAAATACCTCTTCCTCTATTTCTTCTTCTAAGGAGTATAGTTACGACTTACGAGTATAGGAAGGATTGATTTTTCTCTCTTTTTCTTGCTTATAAATGCTGTTATCAGGTTTTAAACTGTGAAAATTGATTTAAGAGAAATCAGCACAATTCAAAAGAGAATTCTTAATCTGATCTACATTTTATGTATGTATGTATGGGTGGCTATACAGATACACTAATCTTAACAAGTAGATTTTGTTTGCAATAGTTTTTGCCTGCGAACACGGTTGCCACTTGGAAATAAAACTTGTGACCAAAATTGAAAATAAAAAGGACCAAAACGAGTAAAAAGTGACCAACATAATTAAAATCTGAAAACTTCGTAGTACACAGAAAATTAAAGTTAGCCATATTTTTTTTCACTTATTATCATAAATTATTGATTAGAAATTAACAAAAATAAATAAACAAAACGGTACAACATAATTCACAAAATTACTTTAAGGACTATGTTTAAGGGTAAGATTTATTTACTAAATCACATTTTTTCAATCAATATGAAATTGCGTATAGATAAATTAAATCTACTTAAACGTACACACATAATATCTCCTTTTAAAAAAAAAGGTTTCTGCCGACCAAACGCTATGGCTTACACGTTTTGCATCGTGAATCTCTTTGCACAACATAATATTATTTATGGTGTCACAGTTAAGTTTGTTTCTTAACTAAGTTTTAATTAAACTTTAATCATAAAACTTTCTTTCAGCAGCAGCTGAGCTGTTTTGTAACGACAATAACAAACCTTTAGTAATGTTATTTTAATTTTACAACAAAGATTTATTAATATATCTTATTACTAACCTATCCATTTTGTATGTTTTGTTTTCAACGGGAACTAACAAAACCAACTAGCGAAATAGACGGAGACGCTTAAACGTTTAAACACAAAAATATTTCAAACTTTCCATCTGTCAATAAATTGTCAAAAGAAGTGGTCGTGGATGGGTAGTGCAATGTGTTCAATTTAACACATGCATCGATTACATTAGGCGATGAAAAAACATTGCGCTTCATTTTGAGAAAATGAAAATTAAAAGTCGAGTTCTTTTATATTTATTCTTCAAAAAAGTGACCAGATGGATAACAAAATGACCAAGTGTAAAAAAAATTTCCAAATTCTGTCTCAAATGACCAACGTAGCAACCGTGCCTACGAGTTATTCCATATAAAAAACGTCTAATCGAAAAGCCATCGCATTTTTGATTTTTTTCAAACTTTGTGGGAATTATCTCTAGGTTCCAAAAGATGGAAATCCAGCTGGATTTAATTTTCGCATTCACCGTTCCCCCTCTACCTCCCTTGAAAAATTAAAAATCATCATTTTAATGGTTTTTTTATTTTATTTTTAGAAATGATCTTTTTTAAGATATCAATACGTTTGAGGTGTCATTTTAAAGATAAAAAACGGCTGTTTTTTGAAAAAAATATTTTAATTTACAAAATCATAGCCAAACAGTATCAATCACGGTGCTGAAAAAACGTGTTGTTTACTGTTTTTTCTTGATTTTTAACTGCCTCCCGTTTGCCGACTGTTAACTTAAACGCGCGAACATTTCTCAAATACTTAGAACACATATTTTCAAAGAAATAAAACCAAAAATTGACTTATTTTTCTCACCCTTTATATAAAATATCACTGCTTTAAAAATCCATATTTTGAAAAATTGCATTTTTAAGGTCATAATATCAATATGTTTGACAAAAAATATCGAGATGAAATTTTTAGCATTACCTAGCTTGCAGTTTCAGCTTTAATTTCTGAAAGTTTTGTTTTGTTATTTTTATCCATAGTGTGAGCGCACTGGTGTAAAGAAAGCAGTATTTTTCACATGATAACAAAAGTGATACTAGAATTTGAGAACCGTTATAAGCAATAGTCTGAATTTGTTTATTTTTTTTTAGATTCAATTTGATGCCCTTTTTATGTTGAATCAAATGAGCTATCACTTATCAAAATCGGTCAAAAATTGTTAAAGCTATGGTTTCTTTAATAAAATATAACATAAGATAAATGAACATGAAAATAAAAAGAAAAAATCCATCGCAAATTAAAACAGTTTTTTTAATTCACCATTTGTCCCATTTAAGAATAATTTTTTTCCGATTAAAAATAATCATACCTAGCTTCTACAATTTCTAACCCATTTTAATAAATAATAGCTCATTCGATTCGATAAAAAGACAATTAAAATTGAATTTCAAAAAAAAAAAAAAAAATCAGAGTATTGCTCATATTCTCAAATTCAAGTAAAGCTCTTGTTATTATTTGAAAAATAGTGCTTTCTTTAAACCAGTGCGCTCACACTATGGATGAAAATAACAAAACAAAACTTTCAGAAATTAAAGCTGAAACTACAAGCTAAGTAATGCTAAAAATTTCATTTCGATATTTTTTGTCAAACATAGTGATATGATGGCCTTAAAAATGCAATTTTTCAAAATATGGATTTTTAAAGCAGCGATATTTTATATAAAGGGTGAGAAAAAATGAGTCAATTTTTTGTTTTGTTTCTTTGAAAGCATATGTTCTAAGTATTTGAGAAATATAAGCGCGTTAAATTTAACAGTCGGCAAACGGGAGGCAGTTAAAAATCAAGAAAAAACAGTAAACAACACGTTTTTTCAGCATCGTGGTTGATACTGTTTGGGTATGATTTTGTAAATTGAAATTTTTTTTTTCAAAAACTACCGTTTTTTATCTTTAAAATGCCACCTCAAACGTATTGATATCTTTAAAAAGATCATTTCTAAAAATAAAATAAAAAACATTAAAATGATGATTTTTAGATTTTTCAAGGGCGGTAGAGGGGGAACGGTGAATACGAAAATAAAATCCAGCTGGATTTCCATCTTTTTGAACCTAGAGATGATTCCCACAAAGTTTGAAAAAAATCAAAAATGCGATGGCTTTTCGATTAGGCGTTTTCATATGAAATGACTCCTTCATAAAATTATGTACTCCTTATAATGCCTCTAAACACGAAAATGCGATTTATAAAACTTATGTAACGTTGCATAGAACCATAATAAGCTATCAATAGAGCATACATAAGGAAATTATAGTGACGAAATGTCATTTTGAATTTTGTCCACAATTGGACAATTTAAAGAAAATAAGAATAAAAAAGCATGAAATAAACAAAAAATACATACCTACTTAGTTCATTAAAATTATTTTTCATACAAAAGCTTTTTTATTGTGCCTTTGATACAAGATTTAATTCTGAAGTCAATGGCGCAAAATTTTTAGTATGATACTAGGTTAAAAATTGTGTTTTGCTAATTTTAAACGAGTTTAACAGCGTTCTATCCCCTTACATTTAACTAAAGTTAAAATCACCAACTGGCTATTTTATCTTTTTAGTATCGTACTAAATCCATATGAGAAGACCCAAATGTTCCAGGTTCGAGTCCTGCTGGTGCCCAACTTTTTTTTCTTTTTTTCATTTTTTTTTTTTTGTAAATAATGAAGTCAAAATGATAAAATATAAATATCGAATACTTATTTCAAGCACATGATGGGTTTCCGTTAACATATAATTAATTTACAACGCATAAAAACAAAATTTGTATTCATTAAATTCAAACCCTACAAATGCAATTTACTAGTTAGCAAAGGGTTTAAAATTTTGGAATAGATAGTAAATTGCTAAATACTTAGGAAATTGCTAACTAGTAAAATGTTAAGCCCTTAACAATAGGTTGTTTAAAATTTTGCGCCAATGATTTCAAACTTTTACTTTAGCTGGTGGCATGATTATGAAATAGGTAAGTACAATGCAAATCCATTCATACTCAGTCACTGCATTTATTGTAAAAAGAATTTCACATCGAATATTCAAAAAAAAAAAAAAAACGACTAGAACCGGAAACTATACGACTAGAATGCGTAAAGTTGTAAAGGAGTATCTAAAAAAGTAAGGAACATGTTTAGCTTTCGATTCCATTTTCTTTTGGTTTTGCTTTTTAATTCTACCACAACCCAAATTTATATTTTCTTGACAAATGACAAACAGCTGATTGGATATGACAGCTAAAATGGAATAGATTTCCCCATTTGGGTACTTTTTTTTTGACTTAAGCACTGTATAACTATGATTTATAGACAAACATTTTATAAATACGAATTTATACAACGTTACATAGGCCCTCATTATGAATTAAAACTTTGCGAATTCGCTTATGTCGTATTAAGAATAGCGATTCGCTAAAATCAAGCTCGCTTCAAATGTCAAAACTTTAGCGAATTTGATTATCACTGTATTACAAATAGCGAACCATCGCTTATTTGTTCGATAAAAGAGTCAAAACTTATCGAAAGATAAAAGACCTTTAAATTATTTGTTATTGTTTTTTTTAGGCCAAACTTAAAAAAAATAAATAAATTGATATGTATGTATTTTGAAACAAATGCCAATCGATTTCCAAATTTGTAGGTATTCCGGGTCGAATAAATGGTCTATTTGTAAGGCAAGTTCAGGATCTCAAAGGTCTCACTGTAAAAATACGGAGCGCAACAAAAATTAACTCGCTCACGTCCGTCGGGTCGAAGATAAATTTAAGATCTCACTTTTATGAACTTGCAAAAAGCCATTAGATTTGAGGAAAGGACACGGAATCGCTCACTAATTTTGTAAGAATAATGAACATGAACGCGGAAATGTTATTTTGCCAATTATAAACAGAAATACGAAGATAGAACATAAACTTGGAAAAATAAAAAAAAAATGAACCAGAATAGATAATGATATTGGTCAAACTGTTGCAAAATGCAAATAATCTGTGAGCTGAAATGAATTAGAACCATCGCGCTTTAGGTATTCTTCTTAATATGACGACCGTAATTAATTGACCACATCGTTCTGGAAACATTTCAGGTCAAGAAATTTTGTTTTGCAATCTTACACATTATACAAAAACCGAATTATTATTAAATTCTTTTTAATGTATTGGAAAGTTAATCCAGTCAATTATAAAAAAAAACAAATATGTAAGTGATGCTCTATTCGAATATTATTATTTTTTTAACAAACAAATAATCACAATTCACAAACAGAAATAAAAAGTCAAGCCATTTGACGTTTAACATATTGTGTAAATTCATACGAAAACTGTTGGCAGCATTGATTTCTGAAGCGAATCTGGAGGAAGCTCGCTAACGATAATACTGTGATAAGTGAAATTCGCTAAATCGTTCGACTTTTAGCGAACGTTCGAATGCCTTCATAAATCCTAACTATTCATCTGTTTAGTGAGTTCTATTAAATAAGACTGTAACAGGCGTATTCAATAGAATTCGCTAAACAGGTCTAAGCAGGTGAATAGTTATGCAGTGTATAAGGATTTATGTAGCCTCTATACAACGCTGAATAAATAGTGATTTATAAAACATTTCCCCACCCAGTATAATTATACAGGCTTTGTGTCAAATAAAGTACCAAAATGTAGAAATCTATTACGTTTTGCTTCCAAAACTGACAACGAGACTCAGTTGTTTGTGAAAAATCAAAAAAATAATTTTGTTGACATAAGTTTTTTTTTTTGATTTTTTCTTAATATCTTTGTTGTTATAATGCGTGTTTTTTGTGCACCCTATGTTAGCTCAAGAAATAATGGCACAAAAAACGCTCATCATTGATTCAGAAAAGAATTTGGCATCACTGATATAATAATGACATTTTCTGACATTTTGGCTGTCAACTCTGTTTGTGAACAAAAAAAAATTAAATTTCGTTAAAATTTTAATAAATGAAAAGAAACTTGTTCTTCCTGGACCAGGTCTTGCTTTTATTTATTGGAAAGTAACATTCATTTTAAATTAATAATTATATTTGAATAAATAAACAAAAGTTTTGTTTTTACCTTTTTTTCTGTCATCTTTTTCTCGATCATTCGACTCGTGCTTCAAGATACATCAGCCAAATTAATGAATTTTTGGATGAATTTTTGACATTTGTTGAGAATTCATCGCATAAACGTAGAAAATTGTGTATGGAAGCACTGTTTTTATTTAAGCTTAATTCTTAAGCAGAGGCTTTTGCTTAAATTTAATTTGTATTTCTCCCCAAAGTGATCGACGTGATTTTGTGTAAAATTTTATTGAAACTGGTTAAGGAGCCGGTTAAAGCGATCAGGAAAACAAATCAGGAAAAACTTTCAAATGGAGTATGTGCACTGTTTTCATTCGATTTAAAACACAAATGGTACACTAATAAAATACAATTTACAATTAAACAATTATCTTTTGTTAAAAATGTATTTATTTATTTTCCTGATGCAAATTCATTTTTCGTGCCAGCTGATCGTAATTTCCCACAAAATGGAACAAAAAATTCCAATGATTTTCACTGATGATTTCACTGATTCCACTGACAGAATAACGGACGAAAAAGTTTTTCGTGTGCATTTCAATCAGGAAAACTTGGCGGTAGGCTGGCCAAATGACATATTCAAAAAATATTCAATTTCATACTATCTCAACTTTTCCTGGTGCGTTTTCCTGATCGCTATAACTGGCCCCTAACGTTAACATATAAGCAGGGCCGGCCCAAGCCAAACTTGCGCCCTGTGCAAGATTTGTAGAAAGCGCCCCTTTTTTACATTTTCACACATACACTGATACACATGCATAAGCCTTTTCCACATTACCCAGGAGCCAGGATGTAGACTTTCAATGCGTTTTTTCTATTTAGGTATCCCCGGTAGGCCTAATCCTCAGTAACAAACAAATATGTTTACATACATATATGATTGTATGTATCAAAGGTAATAAAAGTACATATTTACAAAAAAAAGTAAATAAACAAAATAAAATAAAAATATAGTATATACATACATTAATATATATACATACATATACAAAATAAAAAATTATATAAACTTCATTTAAAAAAATAAATAAATTCTTTAATTAATTTAAAAACAAAATAATATAAAAATATAATATAAAATAATACATACATATGTATATATAAAAAATAAACAGGGAAACGTTTAAACTTACTTTTCTGGCCTTACATTTAGCAAAATCAGAAATGACATCATCAAAGTTTAAAGAATTTGTTTGTAAAATGTTAATTTTTTTGATTGTAAAAGTTTTTTTTTATAAAAAAGTTAATTTTTTTTTTGTAAAAAAAGTAATTTTTGTAAAAAAGTTTAATTTTTTTTTTGTAAAAAAGTGTAAATTTTTTTTCATAAGAAAGTTAATTTTTGTTTGTAAAAAAGTTAATTTTTTTGTAGAAAAGTTATTTTTTTTTTGTAAAAAAGTTTATTTTTTTTTTTTGTAAAAAAAAGTTTTATTTTTGTAAAATCGCATTACAGCGTTATACAGTCAGTGAGTCAATATTTATATATTATTTATTTATTTTAATACTTACATTTTCCCCATCAGATTGTTCCTCGCTGCGTTTTAAAAATTTTGCGAAATATTTGTTCTTTATTTTCGGCCTCAACGAGCCTTCGCATTTTTCTAAATTCTGCCCGAATGCTTTTTTATCCATATTGGAAAAACAAAAAATAAACACTTTCATAAAATACGTCACTTCTATTAAAAACTGGAAGCTATTTATTTAATCTTAACCAACAAAGCGAAAAAGCAATTAAAACAATCTGCACCAGACCATTGTATTTATAATCTATAGTACTATCATGGAGCTCAATTTTGTAGTATTTGTTGTAGTAAATAAACGGTTTATTAAATTTGTAAGAAAACCTTTACAGCACGTTATGAACAAATTATCTGTAAAATAAAATTCATACGAGGTTGATATCTTTATTGGTTCTCGAGATATGGTGGACGAAAAAAGTACCCCGAAAATACGTACATACAAACATACAGACATCTTGCTAAAAACGACGAAGTCTGATTCTAGATACCTCAAAACGTGAAGATATGTCAAAATTTTCAATTCGACAAATCGCACAAATTACAATAACTTCCAATGGGAAATTAATAAAGTGGTTAGCTACCTATTAATATTTTAAATTGACTTACCATTTTGTTTTTTATATATACAAAATTGTACGTTTACCTATATAAGTTCTCTTGAATTTATTACAATTAACTTTATATTTAATATTTTAAAATTATTTGAAAATCGCCATATTTTTTTTTTTTAAATGCGATTTAAAGATAAACTACTGGAACTGGTAGCCGCCGGAAATGGGTTAATTGTATATTTATATTTGCCAACATTTATTTTCCCTTAAAAATATTGTTTTACGAAATAAACTGTATTTATTGAAAAAAAGTGTGAAAAGATGCATATTTCCAAAGTTATATACGAAAATAAGAAAAAACAGGGAGTAAATAATGCACTTTCTTGCACGTTTTGATTTTTCCTGCAAAAGCACACCTTTTTGAGCGGGTGCAACCTCATATTCTCTTTGTTTATATTATTTGTGTTCGAATACCACAAAAATCTAAGATACTAGATGTTACATCCATGCCAAAATCTAATTTGCCTGGACTAATATATTTATATCGACTTCGGATGAATTTTATTTTTCAGATTACAACGTGCTGAAAAGGCTTACACATGATACATAACACACATAAAACATAACAATACAATGCACATAATAACGTAAAAAAGATTTGGTAAAAATTAAAAAACAACAATCAACTATTTTTTTTAACCAAGAAAAAACAGTTGAAAAATAATTTCGTCTCAAACATTTCCAGAACAAATAATGATTCCGAACCCAGTTTATATTTTGTCTAGACATAATAACGTCAACATATGGTACACAACGGTAGTGACATCAAATTTTCGTAAAAATATATATTACACGTTGTGTAATTTTGAGATTTTTAAATCCACCCTTTGAAAGATTAAAATCAAAATGTTTATGCCAAAAACGACTTTTCAAAAATGTATTAATTTGAAAAGTTCTTGAACTCAAAATCGTTTAAACACCAAAATTTGTCATCTGAAACTTAACTTGTTTATTTTTTATATTATTTGCAACCATGTATTTTTCTTTAAAGTAGGTACAATCCCTCCAATATATGTTATTTTTCTGCCAATAGTCTATATTTAAATAATTCCTTGCACGTTTAAGTTAAATAAGTAAGGAGTTAAGAAAAAAAGCAATATTCATGAGATTCTCAGAATTTTATAAGTTATTCCCAAAATAAACTAGAAACTGTTCTATTATAAATACCTACAGTACATAGCGATTTTTTAAGGAAAATAAGCAGGAACCTTTACCTATATGGTTTTCAAGAGCACCAATGGGAAGTTACTAGTGGGTTTCGCACCCAGTCTCTTTTTATTATTTTGTTTGGTCGTCCTACCTAAGTATTTCAACTGATAGGTACCTAGTTAAAATAAGCTTACCTTATAAATTTTTTTTTTTTTTTTAAATAATTGTTTTCAATAATTAATTTTCCAATTAAAAATAGGTGCATACCTTCATATTTGTTTACAAACAAAGTTTTTTTAAGTTTAATTTTGTTTAAATACCTACCTACAACTAAAGGGTTTTTCAACAGGGACGCTACAAAAGAAGAGCAATAGGGACAGCAAACGACGCCATATTTCTTGCTGCTCTTTTGACATTTCTCTTAAGTAAGGTTTGCCATTTTATGATGGAAAGATATACGAGCCAACGAGTCGAAATTATTAAAATTTACTACCGAAATTCGGAGTCAGTGGCCTCAATGTTAAGAGCGCTACGTCCAATTTATGGTCGTCATAATCGTCCTAGCAGATCAACAATTGAGCGTCTAGTGAAAAAAAATTTGAATCCACAGGCACAGTACAAAATGTTCCCGTGTCAGTGAGACAAGGAAGTGCTCGTAGTGTCGAGAATATTGCTGCCGCTGAGGCTTCAGTTGCAGAAAGCCCAAATGTGTCTCTCACACGTCGTTCTCAAGCGTTGGGCATCTCTGTGACGTCGTTGTGGCGAAAAAAAAGAAAAGATCTTGGCCTACATCCAAATGCGTCATATGTTCGTGCATTGGGCTGCGCAACAACTTGAAAATGATTCGGATTTTCATCGAAAAATTATCTTCAGCGATGACGATGACAATCAATTTATTGGAAACCAAGTTTGGAGAACGTGTTATCTTACGAAATGGTCCAGTCGCTTGGCCGCCTCGGTCGTGCGATTTGACGCCGTTAGACTATTTCCTGTAGGGCTACGTCAAGTCTATGGTCTATGCTAACAAGCCAGCGACGATTGATGAACGTGAAATTGCAGCAGTATCGACCGATTTATGCTTGAAAACCGTCGAAAATTGGGTTCAGCGTCTGGACTTCTGCAAGCGTGCCCGTGGTGGCCACGCAAAAGAAATCGAGCTCCATACATAATGGCATCAAACGTACTTTCACAGGAATAAAAAGTTTCATTGATTTCCAAAACCGTTTTTGTTTTATTTAAAAAAAACTTTTGTAGTGCTCTTATTGAAAAACCCGATATTTATAAAAATGTTAGTAGACAGGTATGTACATAAGTGGTAATACTCGTAGATCATTCAAACGTTCATAATTAATAGGTAGGTACCTATAAGACGGAGCAAAAGCTATGCAGCCTAACTGCGAGTGTGTTATCATACGAAAAACGCAATTGAGATGCATAGACATACTGATATTGCATAAAATACCTATGCAATATCGCAACGTTGCAAGACCATTCCCTCGTAGAATGAAGTTCAACAACGTTGCCTTCATAATCATCAAAAGCAAAACCAAATAGGGAGGTTCACACTCGTCGACAAGTTCATCAACTCGTGTCGAATCGTCACATAATTTGTAATGTGAACACAAGTTGAACGACTGTTGGAAGTTTTTCAAATTTTTTGATATTTTGCTCGGTCGAGCGACTGCTGTAGCTAATGTGAACACTAGTTGAACAACTAATATGTCTGAAAATTTGAATTTTAGTGTTTCTTTTCAATTTTGTATGTGAGATTCATAGAGAATGGGTTGAACTAGAAGTAAACCCACAAAAGGAAGGGAGAAAATATGAATTTCCATCACTGAAACTAGTGCAAAAAGTTAAATCTACGCCGTGTTTGCTTTTTGAAAATTTATTTACAAATGAAGTTGATGAGGCGGTCGTTGAATGTGAACGCTAGCAACACGACTCAGGTTGATCGACTTGTTGATGAGTGTGAACCCCCCTAATAATTCAAAATTCAAATGCTAAGAAAGAAAAAAAGAATAAAATACCTACGTATACCTCATACTATGTATATACTCCTTCCTATATCCATAAGCCCATTAGCGCATTTTTTTATTTTCTCGTTTCATCCCCCTTATTATCGTCGTTCCTTGGCGCAAACATTTGAGTCTCTTACTAAGGGGAGTGAGAGAGTCAGATGTTTTCGGTGTACGAATTCCATTTATACAACCCTCTCTGTCTTACTAAATATCTTTATTATTCTTCCTTACTCTACACTAAGGTCTCCAATGGCGTTTTCAGCGCAAATTTCTGCCAAATTGTGAGGAGAGTATAAGTACTACAAAATTGAGCTCCATGATAGTACTATAGATTATAAATACAATGGTCTGGTGCAAATTGTTTTAATTGCTTTTTCGCTTTGTTGGTTAAGATTAAATAAATAGCTACCAGTTTTTAATAGAAGTGACGTATTTTAAGAGGTGTTTATCTTTTGTTTTTCCAATATGGATAAAAAAGCATTCGGGCAGAATTTAGAAAAAGTCGAAGGCTTGTTGAGGCCGAAAATAAAGAACAAATTTTGCGAAATATTTGTTCTTTATTTTCGGCCTCAACAGCCTTCGCCTTTTTCTAAATTCTGCCCGAATGCTTTTTTATCCATATTGGAAAAACAAAAAATAAACACTTTCATAAAATACGTCACTTCAATTAAAAACTGGTAGCTATTTATTTAATCTTAACCAACAAAGCGAAAAAGCAATTAAAACAATCTGCCCCAGACCATTGTATTTATAATCTATAGTACTATCATGGAGCTCAATTTTGTAGTATTTGTTGTAGTAAATAAACGGTTTATTAAATTTGTAAGAAAACCTTTACAGCACGTTATGAAAAAATTATCTGTAAAATAAAATTCATACGAGGTTGATATCTTTATTGGTTCTCGAGATATGGTGGACGAAAAAAGTACCCCGAACGTACGTACATACAAACATATTTGCTAAAAACGACGAATTCTGATTCTAGAGACCTCAAAACGTGAAGATATGTCAAAATTTTCAATTCGACAAATCGCACAAATTATAGGTACAATAACTTCCAATGGGGAATTAATAAAGTGGTTAGCTACCTATTAATATTTTAAATTGACTTACCATTTTGTTTTTAATATATACAAAATTGTACGTTTATCTATATAAGTTCTCTTGAATTTATTACAATTAACTTTATATTTAATATTTTAAAATTATTTGAAAATCGCCATATTTTTTTTTTTAAATGCGATTTAAAGATAAACTACTGGAACTGGTAGCCGCCGGAAATGGGTTAATTGTATATTTATATTTGCCAACATTTATTTTCCCTACAAAATATTTTTTTACGAAATAAACTGTATTTATACAAAAAACAGGGAGTAAATAATGCACTTTCTTGCACGTTTTGATTTTTTCTGCAAAAGCACACCTTTTTGAGCTTGTGCAACCTCATATTCTCTTTGTTTATATTATTTGTGTTCGAATACCACAAAAATCTAAGATACTAGATGTTACATCCATGCCAAAATCTAATTTGCCTGGACTAATATATTTATATCGACTTCGGATGAATTTTATTTTTCAGATTACAACGTGCTGAAAAGGCTTACACATGATACATAACACACATAAAACATAACAATACAATGCACATAATAACGTAAAAAAGATTTGGTAAAAATTAAAAAACAACAATCAACTATTTTTTTTAACCAAGAAAAAACAGTTGAAAAATAATTTCGTCTCAAACATTTCCAGAACAAATAATGATTCCGAACCCAGTTTATATTTTGTCTAGACATAATAACGTAGTCAACATATGGTATTTTTTTTTTCTTTAGAAAAAAAAAAAACAACGGTAGTGACATCAAATTTTCGTAAAAATATATATTACACGTTGTGTAATTTTGAGATTTTTAAATCCACCCTTTAAAAAGATTAAAATCAAAATGTTTATGCCAAAAACGACTTTTCAAAAATGTATTAATTTGAAAAGTTCTTGAACTCAAAATCGTTTAAACACCAAAATTTGTCATCTGAAACTTTATTTGTTTTTTTTTTTATATTATTTGCAACCATGTATTTTTCTTTAAAGTAGGTACAATCCCTCCAATATATGTTATTTTTCTGCCAATAGTCTATTTTTAAATAATTCCTTGCACGTTTAAGTTAAATAAGTAAGGAGTTAAGAAAAAAAGCAATATTCATCAGATTCTCAGAATTTTATAAAACTAGAAACTGTTCTATTATAAATACCTACAGTACATAGCGATTTTTTAAGGCAAATAAGCAGGAACCTTTACCTATATGGTTTTCAAGAGCACCAATGGGAAGTTACTAGTGGGTTTCGCACCCAGTCTCTTTTTATTATTTTGTTTGGTCTTCCTACCTAAGTATTTCAACTGATAGGTACCTAGTTAAAATAAGCTTACCTTATAAATTTTTTTTTTTTTTTAAATAATTGTTTTCAATAATTAATTTTCCAATTAAAAATAGGTGCATACCTTCATATTTGTTTACAAACAAAGTTTTTTTAAGTTTAATTTTGTTTAAATACCTACCTACAACTAAAGGGTTTTTCAACAGGGACGCTACAAAAGAAGAGCAACAGGGACAGCAAACGGCGGCAATATTTCTTGCTGCTCTTTTGACATTTCTCTTCAGTAAGGTTTGCCATTTTATGATGGAAAGATATACGAGCCAACGAGTCGAAATTATTAAAATTTACTACCGAAATTCGGAGTCAGTGGCCTCAATGTTTAGAGCGCTACGTCCAATTTATGGTCGTCATAATCGTCCTAGCAGATCAACAATTGAGCGTCTAGTGAAAAAAAATTTGAATCCACAGGCACAGTACAAAATGTTCCCGTGTCAGTGAGACAAGGAAGTGCTCGTAGTGTCGAAAATATTGCTGCCGCTGAAAAAAAAGAAAAGATCTTGGCCTACATCCAAATGCGTCATATGTTCGTGCATTGGGCTGCGCAACAACTTGAAAATGATTCGGATTTTCATCGAAAAATTATCTTCAGCGATGACGATGACAATCAATTTATTGGAAACCAAGTTTGGAGAACGTGTTATCTTACGAAATGGTCCAGTCGCTTGGCCGCCTCGGTCGTGCGATTTGACGCCGTTAGACTATTTCCTGTAGGGCTACGTCAAGTCTATGGTCTATGCTAACAAGCCAGCGACGATTGATGAACGTGAAATTGCAGCAGTATCGACCGATTTATGCTTGAAAACCGTCGAAAATTGGGTTCAGCGTCTGGACTTCTGCAAGCGTGCCCGTGGTGGCCATGCAAAAGAAATCGAGCTCCATACATAATGGCATCAAACGTACTTTCACAGGAATAAAAAGTTTCATTGATTTCCAAAACCGTTTTTGTTTTATTTAAAAAAAACTTTTGTAGTGCTCTTATTGAAAAACCCGATATTTATAAAAATGTTAGTAGACAGGTATGTACATAAGTGGTAATACTCGTAGATCATTCAAACGTTCATAATTAATAGGTAGGTACCTATAAGACGGAGCAAAAGCTATGCAGCCTAACTGCGAGTGTGTTATCATACGAAAAACGCAATTGAGATGCATAGACATACTGATATTGCATAAAATACCTATGCAATATCGCAACGTTGCAAGACCATTCCCTCGTAGAATGAAGTTCAACAACGTTGCCTTCATAATCATCAAAAGCAAAACCAAATAGGGAGGTTCACACTCGTCGACAAGTTCATCAACTCGTGTCGAATCGTCACATAATTTGTAATGTGAACACAAGTTGAACGACTGTTGGAAGTTTTTCAAATTTTTTGATATTTTGCTCGGTCGAGCGACTGCTGTAGCTAATGTGAACACTAGTTGAACAACTAATATGTCTGAAAATTTGAATTTTAGTGTTTCTTTTCAATTTTGTATGTGAGATTCATAGAGAATGGGTTGAACTAGAAGTAAACCCACAAAAGGAAGGGAGAAAATATGAATTTCCATCACTGAAACTAGTGCAAAAAGTTAAATCTACGCCGTGTTTGCTTTTTGAAAATTTATTTACAAATGAAGTTGATGAGGCGGTCGTTGAATGTGAACGCTAGCAACACGACTCAGGTTGATCGACTTGTTGATGAGTGTGAACCCCCCTAATAATTCAAAATTCAAATGCTAAGAAAGAAAAAAAGAATAAAATACCTACGTATACTTCATACTATGTATATACTCCTTCCTATATCCATAAGCCCATTAGCGCATTTTTTTATTTTCTCGTTTCATCCCCCTTATTATCGTCGTTCCTTGGCGCAAACATTTGAGTCTCTTACTAAGGGGAGTGAGAGAGTCAGATGTTTTCGGCGTACGAATTCCATTTATACAACCCTCTCTGTCTTACTAAATATCTTTATTATTTTTCCTTACTCTACACTAAGGTCTCCAATGGCGTTTTCAGCGCAAATTTCTGCCAACTTGTGAGGAGACTATAAGTACTACAAAATTGAGCTCCATGATAGTACTATAGATTATAAATACAATGGTCTGGTGCAGATTGTTTTATTGCTTTTTCGCTTTGTTGGTTAAGATTAAATAAATAGCTACACCTCTTAAAATACGTCACTTCTATTAAAAACTGGTAGCTATTTATTTAATCTTAACCAACAAAGCGAAAAAGCAATTAAAACAATCTGCACCAGACCATTGTATAATCTATAGTACTATCATGGAGCTCAATTTTGTAGTACTTATACTCTCCTCACAAGTTGGCAGAAATTTGCGCTGAAAAGTTGTTGCGCAGCCCAATTCACGAACATATGACACATTTAATCTTGTAAGGATGTAGGCCAAGATCTTTTCTTTTTTTTCGCCACAACGACGTCACAGAGATGCCCAACGCTTGAGAACGACGTGTGAGAGACACATTTGGGCTTTCTGCAACTGAAGCCTCAGCGGCAGCAATATTCTCGACACTACGAGCACTTCCTTGTCTCACTGACACGGGAACATTTTGTACTGTGCCTGTGGATTCAAATTTTTTTTCACTAGACGCTCAATTGTTGATCTGCTAGGACGATTATGACGACCATAAATTGGACGTAGCGCTCTTAACATTGAGGCCACTGACTCCGAATTTCGGTAGTAAATTTTAATAATTTCGACTCGTTGGCTCGTATATCTTTCCATCATAAAATGGCAAACCTTACTTAAGAGAAATGTCAAAAGAGCAGCAAGAACCTTACTTAAGAGAAATGTCAAAAGAGCAGCAAGAAATATGGCGTCGTTTGCTGTCCCTATTGCTCTTCTTTTGTAGCGTCCCTGTTGAAAAACCCTTTAGTTGTAGGTAGGTATTTAAACAAAATTAAACTTAAAAAAACTTTGTTTGTAAACAAATATGAAGGTATGCACCTATTTTTAATTGGAAAATTAATTATTGAAAACAATTATTTAAAAAAAAAAAAAAATTTATAAGGTAAGCTTATTTTAACTAGGTACCTATCAGTTGAAATACTTAGGTAGGACGACCAAACAAAATAATAAAAAGAGACTGGGTGCGAAACCCACTAGTAACTTCCCATTGGTGCTCTTGAAAACCATATAGGTAAAGGTTCCTGCTTATTTTCCTTAAAAAATCGCTATGTACTGTATGTATTTATAATAGAACAGTTTCTAGTTTTATAAAATTCTGAGAATCTGATGAATATTGCTTTTTTTCTTAACTCCTTACTTATTTAACTTAAACGTGCAAGGAATTATTTAAAAATAGACTATTGGCAGAAAAATAACATATATTGGAGGGATTGTACCTACTTTAAAGAAAAATACATGGTTGCAAATAATATAAAAAAAAAACAAATTAAGTTTCAGATGACAAATTTTGGTGTTTAAACGATTTTGAGTTCAAGAACTTTTCAAATTAATACATTTTTGAAAAGTCGTTTTTGGCATAAGCATTTTGATTTTAATCTTTTCAAAGGGTGGATTTAAAAATCTCAAAATTACACAACGTGTAATATATATTTTTACGAAAATTTGATGTCACTACCGTTGTTTTTTTTTTCTAAAGAAAAAAAACATACCATATGTTGACTACGTTATTATGTCTAGACAAAATATAAACTGGGTTCGGAATCATTATTTGTTCTGGAAATGTTTGAGACGAAATTATTTTTCAACTGTTTTTTCTTGGTTAAAAAAAATAGTTGATTGTTGTTTTTTAATTTTTACCAAATCTTTTTTACGTTATTATGTGCATTGTATTGTTATGTTTTATGTGTGTTATGTATCATGTGTAAGCCTTTTCAGCACGTTGTAATCTGAAAAATAAAATTCATCCGAAGTCGATATAAATATATTAGTCCAGGCAAATTAGATTTTGGCATGGATGTAACATCTAGTATCTTAGATTTTTGTGGTATTCGAACACAAATAATATAAACAAAGAGAATATGAGGTTGCACAAGCTCAAAAAGGTGTGCTTTTGCAGAAAAAATCAAAACGTGCAAGAAAGTGCATTATTTACTCCCTGTTTTTTCTTATTTTCGTATATAACTTTGGAAATATGCATCTTTTCACACTTTTTTTCAATAAATACAGTTTATTTCGTGAAACAATATTTTGTAGGGAAAATAAATGTTGGCAAATATAAATATACAATTAACCCATTTCCGGCGGCTACCAGTTCCAGTAGTTTATCTTTAAATCGCATTTAAAAAAAAAAATATGGCGATTTTCAAATAATTTTAAAATATTAAATATAAAGTTAATTGTAATAAATTCAAGAGAACTTATATAGGTAAACGTACAATTTTGTATATATAAAAAACAAAATGGTAAGTCAATTTAAAATATTAATAGGTAGCTAACCACTTTATTAATTTCCCATTGGAAGTTATTGTAATTTGTGCGATTTGTCGAATTGAAAATTTTGACATATCTTCACGTTTTGAGGTCTCTAGAATCAGAATTCGTCGTTTTTAGCAAATATGTTTGTATGTACGTACGTTCGGGGTACTTTTTTCGTCCACCATATCTCGAGAACCAATAAAGATATCAACCTCGTATGAATTTTATTATACAGATAATTTTTTCATGACGTGCTGTAAAGGTTTTCTTACAAATTTAATAAACCGTTTATTTACTACAACAAATACTACAAAATTGAGCTCCATGATAGTACTATAGATTATAAATACAATGGTCTGGTGCAGATTGTTTTAATTGCTTTTTCGCTTTGTTGGTTAAGATTAAATAAATAGCTACCAGTTTTTAATAGAAGTGACGTATTTTATGAAAGTGTTTATTTTTTATTTTTCCAATATGGATAAAAAAGCATTCGGGCAGAATTTAGAAAAAGGCGAAGGCTTGTTGAGGCCGAAAATAAAGAACAAATATTTCGCAAAATTTTTAAAACGCAGCGAGGAACAAGCTGATGGGGAAAATGTAAGTATTAAAATAAATAAATAATATATAAATATTGACTCACTGACTGTATAACGCTGTAATGCGATTTTACAAAAATAAAACTTTTTTTTACAAAAAAAAAATAAACTTTTTTACAAAAAAAATAACTTTTTTCCCAAAAAATTAACTTTTTTACAAACAAAAATTAACTTTCTTACGAAAAAAAATTAAACTTTTTTACAAAAATTACTTTTTTTACAAAAAAAAAACTTAACTTTTTTATAAAAAAAAAACTTTTACAATCAAAAAAATTAACTTTTTACAAACAAATTCTTTAAACTTTGATGATGTCATTTCTGATTTTGCTAAATGTAAGGCCAGAAAAGTAAGTTTAAACGTTTCCCTGTTTATTTTTTATATATACATATGTATGTATTATTTTATATTATATTTTTATATTATTTTGTTTTTAAATTAATTAAAGAATTTATTTATTTTTTTAAATGAAGTTTATATATTTTTTTATTTTGTATATGTATGTATATATAAATGTATGTATATACTATATTTTTATTTTATTTTGTTTATTTACTTTTTTTTGTAAATATGTACTTTTATTACCTTTGATACATACAATCATATATGTAAGTAAACATATTTGTTTGTTACTGAGGATTAGGCCTACCGGGGATACCTCAATAGAAAAAACGCATTGAAAGTCTACATCCTGGCTCCTGGTTTCCAATAAATTGATTGTCATCGTCATCGCTGAAGATAATTTTTCGATGAAAATCCGAATCATTTTCAAGTTGTTGCGCAGCCCAATTCACGAAAATACGACGCTTCGTGTGGTCAAGCGGCTTCAGTTCTTACGTCAATTTAATCTTGTAAGGATGTAGGCCAAGATCTTTTCTTTTTTTTTTCGCCACAACGACGTCACAGAGATGCCCAACGCTTGAGAAAGACGTGTGAGAGACACATTTATGCTTTCTGCAACTGAAGCCTCAGCGGCAGCAATATTCTCGACACTACGAGTACTTCCTTGTCTCACTGACACGGGAACATTTTGTACTGTTTGTTGTTAACAAATATGAAAGGAAGGTATTGCACCTATTTTTAATTGGAAAATTAATTATTGAAAACAATTATTAAAAAAAAAAATGAAATTTATAAGGTAAGCTTGTTTTAACTAGGTACCTATCAGTTGAAATACTTAGGTAGGAAGACCAAACAAAATAATAAAAAGAGACTGGGTGCGAAACCCACTAGTAACTTCCCATTGGTGCTCTTGAAAACCATATAGGTAAAGGTTCCTGCTTATTTGCCTTAAAAAATCGCTATGTACTGTAGGTATTTATAATAGAACAGTTTCTAGTTTATTTTGGGAATAACTTATACAATTCTGAGAATCTCATGAATATTGCTTTTTTTCTTAACTCCTTACTTATTTAACTTAAACGTACTTAGGTCCTCGGACCTATTACTTCCGTGATGCTTCCCTTACGGGACATAGGGCCTCCACTACACCTACGCGCCATCGTGTACGATTTCTTGAAATATATTTCAGCTCTCTCCAACTTTTCCCCAATCGTGCCGATTCCTGTTCGACCGTTCTTCGCCATGTACTTCTAGGCCGGCCCACTTGTCTTCCGTCCTGTGTGAGTGGGTTCCACTGCATTGCTTGAGATGCAATGCACCGATCGCCTTTTCGAAGCGTATGGCCAATCCACTGCCACTTTCTTCTTCGTATAATGGAGTCTATGGGCTCCTGACCCGTTCTCGCATGAAGTTCGGCATTGGAGATACGGTTGGGCCAGAAAATCCTCAAGATGTTTCGTAGACATCTATTAACGAAGGTTTGCAGCATTCTAGTGACAGTGTCAGTGACTTTCCAAGTGCTGCAGCCGTAAAGCAGAACGGATTCAACATTGGAGCGGAACAGTCGTAGCTTGGTCTTTAAGCTAAAAGAGTTGTTTCTCCATATTTTGGACAGCATTCCGAACGCAGCCTTTGCTTTTCTGATTCGGCTGTTTACGTCCAGTTCAGTTCCGCCACCCGTAGAGACAATACTCCCAAGATATTGGAAATCCTCTACCATCTCTACCGGTTGTCCAGAAATATTTACTTGGATTTATGAGGAAGTTCCAAGGCTGATCCTTTTAGTTTTTGCCGAGTTGATCTTAAGCCCTACGATTTCTGCTTCTCTCTCCACCCTTGTTGCCATTTGATGGAGATCCATGATCCTATGAGAGAGTAAGCATACGTCGTCCGCGTAGTCCAGATGTTTGAGGTGAGATTGCAGAGTCCACTGAATTCCTCCATTTCCACTTGACAAAGCTGCGTGCAGTACGTCACTTATCACCAACAGGAACAGTATTGGTGACAGTATACAGCCTTGCCTAACTCTACTTTGGATTTCAAACTCCTCTGACAGCCTACCTTTGTGCAAAACGTGACACTTGGATAGGTATGCACCTATTTTTAATTGGAAAATTAATTATTGAAAACAATTATTTAAAAAAAAAAAAAATTTATAAGGTAAGCTTATTTTAACTAGGTACCTATCAGTTGAAATACTTAGGTAGGACGACCAAACAAAATAATAAAAAGAGACTGGGTGCGAAACCCACTAGTAACTTCCCATTGGTGCTCTTGAAAACCATATTGGTAAAGGTTCCTGCTTATTTGCCTTAAAAAATCGCTATGTACTGTAGGTATTTATAATAGAACAGTTTCTAGTTTTATAAAATTCTGAGAATCTGATGAATATTGCTTTTTTTCTTAACTCCTTACTTATTTAACTTAAACGTGCAAGGAATTATTTAAAAATAGACTATTGGCAGAAAAATAACATATATTGGAGGGATTGTACCTACTTTAAAGAAAAATACATGGTTGCAAATAATATAAAAAAAAACAAATTAAGTTTCAGATGACAAATTTTGGTGTTTAAACGATTTTGAGTTCAAGAACTTTTCAAATTAATACATTTTTGAAAAGTCGTTTTTGGCATAAACATTTTGATTTTAATCTTTTCAAAGGGTGGATTTAAAAATCTCAAAATTACACAACGTGTAATATATATTTTTACGAAAATTTGATGTCACTACCGTTGTTTTTTTTTTCTAAAGAAAAAAAAAAAATACCATATGTTGACTACGTTATTATGTCTAGACAAAATATAAACTGGGTTCGGAATCATTATTTGTTCTGGAAATGTTTGAGACGAAATTATTTTTCAACTGTTTTTTCTTGGTTAAAAAAAATAGTTGATTGTTGTTTTTTAATTTTTACCAAATCTTTTTTACGTTATTATGTGCATTGTATTGTTATGTTTTATGTGTGTTATGTATCATGTGTAAGCCTTTTCAGCACGTTGTAATCTGAAAAATAAAATTCATCCGAAGTCGATATAAATATATTAGTCCAGGCAAATTAGATTTTGGCAGGGATGTAACATCTAGTATCTTAGATTTTTGTGGTATTCGAGCACAAATAATATAAACAAAGAGAATATGAGGTTGCACCCGCTCAAAAAGGTGTGCTTTTGCAGAAAAATTCAAAACGTGCAAGAAAGTGCATTATTTACTCCCTGTTTTTTCTTATTTTCGTATATAACTTTGGAAATATGCATCTTTTCACACTTTTTTTCAATAAATACAGTTTATTTCGTGAAACAATATTTTGTAGGGAAAATAAATGTTGGCAAATATAAATATACAATTAACCCATTTCCGGCGGCTACCAGTTCCAGTAGTTCGTCTTTAAATCGCATTTAAAAAAAAAAAATATGGCGATTTTCAAATAATTTTAAAATATTAAATATAAAGTTAATTGTAATAAATTCAAGAGAACTTATATAGGTAAACGTACAATTTTGTATATATTAAAAACAAAATGGTAAGTCAATTTAAAATATTAATAGGTAGCTAACCACTTTATTAATTTCCCATTGGAAGTTATTGTAATTTGTGCGATTTGTCGAATTGAAAATTTTGACATATCTTCACGTTTTGAGGTCTCTAGAATCAGAATTCGTCGTTTTTAGCAAATATGTTTGTACGTTCGGGGTACTTTTTTCGTCCACCATATCTCGAGAACCAATAAAGATATCAACCTCGTATGAATTTTATTATACAGATAATTTTTTCATGACGTGCTGTAAAGGTTTTCTTACAAATTTAATAAACCGTTTATTTACTACAACAAATACTACAAAATTGAGCTCCATGATAGTACTATAGATTATAAATACAATGGTCTGGTGCAGATTGTTTTAATTGCTTTTTCGCTTTGTTGGTTAAGATTAAATAAATAGCTACCAGTTTTTAATAGAAGTGACGTATTTTATGAAAGTGTTTATTTTTTATTTTTCCAATATGGATAAAAAAGCATTCGGGCAGAATTTAGAAAAAGGCGAAGGCTTGTTGAGGCCGAAAATAAAGAACAAATATTTCGCAAAATTTTTAAAACGCAGCGAGGAACAAGCTGATGGGGAAAATGTAAGTATTAAAATAAATAAATAATATATAAATATTGACTCACTGACTGTATAACGCTGTAATGCGATTTTACAAAAATAAAACTTTTTTTTACAAAAAAAAAATAAACTTTTTTACAAAAAAAATAACTTTTTTCCCAAAAAATTAACTTTTTTACAAACAAAAATTAACTTTCTTACGAAAAAAAATTAAACTTTTTTACAAAAATTACTTTTTTTACAAAAAAAAAACTTAACTTTTTTATAAAAAAAAAACTTTTACAATCAAAAAAATTAACTTTTTACAAACAAATTCTTTAAACTTTGATGATGTCATTTCTGATTTTGCTAAATGTAAGGCCAGAAAAGTAAGTTTAAACGTTTCCCTGTTTATTTTTTATATATACATATGTATGTATTATTTTATATTATATTTTTATATTATTTTGTTTTTAAATTAATTAAAGAATTTATTTATTTTTTTAAATGAAGTTTATATATTTTTTTATTTTGTATATGTATGTATATATAAATGTATGTATATACTATATTTTTATTTTATTTTGTTTATTTACTTTTTTTTGTAAATATGTACTTTTATTACCTTTGATACATACAATCATATATGTAAGTAAACATATTTGTTTGTTACTGAGGATTAGGCCTACCGGGGATACCTCAATAGAAAAAACGCATTGAAAGTCTACATCCTGGCTCCTGGTTTCCAATAAATTGATTGTCATCGTCATCGCTGAAGATAATTTTTCGATGAAAATCCGAATCATTTTCAAGTTGTTGCGCAGCCCAATTCACGAAAATACGACGCTTCGTGTGGTCAAGCGGCTTCAGTTCTTACGTCAATTTAATCTTGTAAGGATGTAGGCCAAGATCTTTTCTTTTTTTTTTTTCGCCACAACGACGTCACAGAGATGCCCAACGCTTGAGAAAGACGTGTGAGAGACACATTTATGCTTTCTGCAACTGAAGCCTCAGCGGCAGCAATATTCTCGACACTACGAGTACTTCCTTGTCTCACTGACACGGGAACATTTTGTACTGTTTGTTGTTAACAAATATGAAAGGAAGGTATTGCACCTATTTTTAATTGGAAAATTAATTATTGAAAACAATTATTAAAAAAAAACATGAAATTTATAAGGTAAGCTTGTTTTAACTAGGTACCTATCAGTTGAAATACTTAGGTAGGAAGAACAAACAAAATAATAAAAAGAGACTGGGTGCGAAACCCACTAGTAACTTCCCATTGGTGCTCTTGAAAACCATATAGGTAAAGGTTCCTGCTTATTTGCCTTAAAAAATCGCTATGTACTGTAGGTATTTATAATAGAACAGTTTCTAGTTTATTTTGGGAATAACTTATACAATTCTGAGAATCTCATGAATATTGCTTTTTTTCTTAACTCCTTACTTATTTAACTTAAACGTACTTAGGTCCTCGGACCTATTACTTCCGTGATGCTTCCCTTACGGGACATAGGGCCTCCACTACACCTACGCGCCATCGTGTACGATTTCTTGAAATATATTTCAGCTCTCTCCAACTTTTCCCCAGTCGTGCCGATTCCTGTTCGACCGTTCTTCGCCATGTACTTCTAGGCCGGCCCACTTGTCTTCCGTCCTGTGTGAGTGGGTTCCACTGCATTGCTTGAGATGCAATGCACCGATCGCCTTTTCGAAGCGTATGGCCAATCCACTGCCACTTTCTTCTTCGTATAATGGAGTCTATGGGCTCCTGACCCGTTCTCGCATGAAGTTCGGCATTGGAGATACGGTTGGGCCAGAAAATCCTCAAGATGTTTCGTAGACATCTATTAACGAAGGTTTGCAGCATTCTAGTGACAGTGTCAGTGACTTTCCAAGTGCTGCAGCCGTAAAGCAGAACGGATTCAACATTGGAGCGGAACAGTCGTAGCTTGGTCTTTAAGCTAAAAGAGTTGTTTCTCCATATTTTGGACAGCATTCCGAACGCAGCCTTTGCTTTTCTGATTCGGCTGTTTACGTCCAGTTCAGTTCCGCCACCCGTAGAGACAATACTCCCAAGATATTGGAAATCCTCTACCATCTCTACCGGTTGTCCAGAAATATTTACTTGGATTTATGAGGAAGTTCCAAGGCTGATCCTTTTAGTTTTTGCCGAGTTGATCTTAAGCCCTACGATTTCTGCTTCTCTCTCCACCCTTGTTGCCATTTGATGGAGATCCATGATCCTATGAGAGAGTAAGCATACGTCGTCCGCGTAGTCCAGATGTTTGAGGTGAGATTGCAGAGTCCACTGAATTCCTCCATTTCCACTTGACAAAGCTGCGTGCAGTACGTCACTTATCACCAACAGGAACAGTATTGGTGACAGTATACAGCCTTGCCTAACTCTACTTTGGATTTCAAACTCCTCTGACAGCCTACCTTTGTGCAAAACGTGACACTTGGATAGGTATGCACCTATTTTTAATTGGAAAATTAATTATTGAAAACAATTATTTAAAAAAAAAAAAAATTTATAAGGTAAGCTTATTTTAACTAGGTACCTATCAGTTGAAATACTTAGGTAGGACGGACAAACAAAATAATAAAAAGAGACTGGGTGCGAAACCCACTAGTAACTTCCCATTGGTGCTCTTGAAAACCATATTGGTAAAGGTTCCTGCTTATTTGCCTTAAAAAATCGCTATGTACTGTAGGTATTTATAAAAGAACAGTTTCTAGTTTTATAAAATTCTGAGAATCTGATGAATATTGCTTTTTTTCTTAACTCCTTACTTATTTAACTTAAACGTGCAAGGAATTATTTAAAAATAGACTATTGGCAGAAAAATAACATATATTGGAGGGATTGTACCTACTTTAAAGAAAAATACATGGTTGCAAATAATATAAAAAAAAACAAATTAAGTTTCAGATGACAAATTTTGGTGTTTAAACGATTTTGAGTTCAAGAACTTTTCAAATTAATACATTTTTGAAAAGTCGTTTTTGGCATAAACATTTTGATTTTAATCTTTTCAAAGGGTGGATTTAAAAATCTCAAAATTACACAACGTGTAATATATATTTTTACGAAAATTTGATGTCACTACCGTTGTTTTTTTTTCTAAAGAAAAAAAAAAAATACCATATGTTGACTACGTTATTATGTCTAGACAAAATATAAACTGGGTTCGGAATCATTATTTGTTCTGGAAATGTTTGAGACGAAATTATTTTTCAACTGTTTTTTCTTGGTTAAAAAAAATAGTTGATTGTTGTTTTTTAATTTTTACCAAATCTTTTTTACGTTATTATGTGCATTGTATTGTTATGTTTTATGTGTGTTATGTATCATGTGTAAGCCTTTTCAGCACGTTGTAATCTGAAAAATAAAATTCATCCGAAGTCGATATAAATATATTAGTCCAGGCAAATTAGATTTTGGCAGGGATGTAACATCTAGTATCTTAGATTTTTGTGGTATTCGAGCACAAATAATATAAACAAAGAGAATATGAGGTTGCACCCGCTCAAAAAGGTGTGCTTTTGCAGAAAAATTCAAAACGTGCAAGAAAGTGCATTATTTACTCCCTGTTTTTTCTTATTTTCGTATATAACTTTGGAAATATGCATCTTTTCACACTTTTTTTCAATAAATACAGTTTATTTCGTGAAACAATATTTTGTAGGGAAAATAAATGTTGGCAAATATAAATATACAATTAACCCATTTCCGGCGGCTACCAGTTCCAGTAGTTTGTCTTTAAATCGCATTAAAAAAAAAAAAATATGGCGATTTTCAAATAATTTTAAAATATTAAATATAAAGTTAATTGTAATAAATTCAAGAGAACTTATATAGGTAAACGTACAATTTTGTATATATTAAAAACAAAATGGTAAGTCAATTTAAAATATTAATAGGTAGCTAACCACTTTATTAATTTCCCATTGGAAGTTATTGTAATTTGTGCGATTTGTCGAATTGAAAATTTTGACATATCTTCACGTTTTGAGGTCTCTAGAATCAGAATTCGTCGTTTTTAGCAAATATGTTTGTATGTACGTACGTTCGGGGTACTTTTTTCGTCCACCATATCTCGAGAACCAATAAAGATATCAACCTCGTATGAATTTTATTATACAGATAATTTTTTCATGACGTGCTGTAAAGGTTTTCTTACAAATTTAATAAACCGTTTATTTACTACAACAAATACTACAAAATTGAGCTCCATGATAGTACTATAGATTATAAATACAATGGTCTGGTGCAGATTGTTTTAATTGCTTTTTCGCTTTGTTGGTTAAGATTAAATAAATAGCTACCAGTTTTTAATAGAAGTGACGTATTTTATGAAAGTGTTTATTTTTTATTTTTCCAATATGGATAAAAAAGCATTCGGGCAGAATTTAGAAAAAGGCGAAGGCTTGTTGAGGCCGAAAATAAAGAACAAATATTTCGCAAAATTTTTAAAACGCAGCGAGGAACAAGCTGATGGGGAAAATGTAAGTATTAAAATAAATAAATAATATATAAATATTGACTCACTGACTGTATAACGCTGTAATGCGATTTTACAAAAATAAAACTTTTTTTTACAAAAAAAAAATAAACTTTTTTACAAAAAAAATAACTTTTTTCCCAAAAAATTAACTTTTTTACAAACAAAAATTAACTTTCTTACGAAAAAAAATTAAACTTTTTTACAAAAATTACTTTTTTTACAAAAAAAAAACTTAACTTTTTTATAAAAAAAAAACTTTTACAATCAAAAAAATTAACTTTTTACAAACAAATTCTTTAAACTTTGATGATGTCATTTCTGATTTTGCTAAATGTAAGGCCAGAAAAGTAAGTTTAAACGTTTCCCTGTTTATTTTTTATATATACATATGTATGTATTATTTTATATTATGTTTTTATATTATTTTGTTTTTAAATTAATTAAAGAATTTATTTATTTTTATAAATGAAGTTTATATATTTTTTATTTTGTATATGTTTGTATATATAAATGTATGTATGTACTATATTTTTATTTTATTTTGTTTATTTACTTTTTTTTGTAAATATGTACTTTTATTACCTTTGATACATACAATCATATATGTATGTAAACATATTTGTTTGTTACTGAGGATTAGGCCTACCGGGGATACCTCAATAGAAAAAACGCATTGAAAGTCTACATCCTGGCTCCTGGTTTCCAATAAATTGATTGTCATCGTCATCGCTGAAGATAATTTTTCGATGAAAATCCGAATCATTTTCAAGTTGTTGCGCAGCCCAATTCACGAAAATACGACGCTTCGTGTGGTCAAGCGGCTTCAGTTCTTACGTCAATTTAATCTTGTAAGGATGTAGGCCAAGATCTTTTCTTTTTTTTTCGCCACAACGACGTCACAGAGATGCCCAACGCTTGAGAACGACGTGTGAGAGACACATTTATGCTTTCTGCAACTGAAGCCTCAGCGGCAGCAATATTCTCGACACTACGAGTACTTCCTTGCCTCACTGACACGGGAACATTTTGTACTGTTTGTTGTTAACAAATATGAAAGGAAGGTATTGCACCTATTTTTAATTGGAAAATTAATTATTGAAAACAATTATTTAAAAAAAAAAATGAAATTTATAAGGTAAGCTTGTTTTAACTAGGTACCTATCAGTTGAAATACTTAGGTAGGAAGACCAAACAAAATAATAAAAAGAGACTGGGTGCGAAACCCACTAGTAACTTCCCATTGGTGCTCTTGAAAACCATATAGGTAAAGGTTCCTGCTTATTTGCCTTAAAAAATCGCTATGTACTGTAGGTATTTATAATAGAACAGTTTCTAGTTTATTTTGGGAATAACTTATACAATTCTGAGAATCTCATGAATATTGCTTTTTTTCTTAACTCCTTACTTATTTAACTTAAACGTACTTAGGTCCTCGGACCTATTACGTCCGTGATGCTTCCCTTACGGGACATAGGGCCTCCACTACACCTACGCGCCATCGTGTACGATTTCTTGAAATATATTTCAGCTCTCTCCAACTTTTCCCCAGTCGTGCCGATTCCTGTTCGACCGTTCTTCGCCATGTACTTCTAGGCCGGCCCACTTGTCTTCCCTCCTGTGTGAGTGGGTTCCACTGCATTGCTTGAGATGCAATGCACCGATCGCCTTTTCGAAGCGTATGGCCAATCCACTGCCACTTTCTTCTTCGTATAATGGAGTCTATGGGCTCCTGACCCGTTCTCGCATGAAGTTCTTTATTGGAGATACGGTTGGGCCAGAAAATCCTCAAGATGTTTCGTAGACATCTATTAACGAAGGTTTGCAGCATTCTTGTGACAGTGTCAGTGACTTTCCAAGTGCTGCAGCCGTAAAGCAGAACGGATTCAACATTGGAGCGGAACAGTCGTAGCTTGGTCTTTAAGCTAAAAGAGTTGTTTCTCCATATTTTGGACAGCATTCCGAACGCAGCCTTTGCTTTTCTGATTCGGCTGTTTACGTCCAGTTCAGTTCCGCCACCCGTAGAGACAATACTCCCAAGCTTTTGGAAATCCTCTACCATCTCTACCGGTTGTCCAGAAATATTTACTTGGATTTATGAGGAAGTTCCAAGGCTGATCCTTTTAGTTTTTGCCGAGTTGATCTTAAGCCCTACGATTTCTGCTTCTCTCTCCACCCTTGTTGCCATTTGATGGAGATCCATGATCCTATGAGAGAGTAAGCATACGTCGTCCGCGTAGTCCAGATGTTTGAGGTGAGATTGCAGAGCCCACTGAATTCCTCCATTTCCACTTGACAAAGCTGCGTGCAGTACGTCACTTATCACCAACAGGAACAGTATTGGTGACAGTATACAGCCTTGCCTAACTCTACTTTGGATTTCAAACTCCTCTGACAGCCTACCTTTGTGCAAAACGTGACACTTGGATAGGTATGCACCTATTTTTAATTGGAAAATTAATTATTGAAAACAATTATTTAAAAAAAAAAAAAATTTATAAGGTAAGCTTATTTTAACTAGGTACCTATCAGTTGAAATACTTAGGTAGGACGGACAAACAAAATAATAAAAAGAGACTGGGTGCGAAACCCACTAGTAACTTCCCATTGGTGCTCTTGAAAACCATATTGGTAAAGGTTCCTGCTTATTTGCCTTAAAAAATCGCTATGTACTGTAGGTATTTATAAAAGAACAGTTTCTAGTTTTATAAAATTCTGAGAATCTGATGAATATTGCTTTTTTTCTTAACTCCTTACTTATTTAACTTAAACGTGCAAGGAATTATTTAAAAATAGACTATTGGCAGAAAAATAACATATATTGGAGGGATTGTACCTACTTTAAAGAAAAATACATGGTTGCAAATAATATAAAAAAAAACAAATTAAGTTTCAGATGACAAATTTTGGTGTTTAAACGATTTTGAGTTCAAGAACTTTTCAAATTAATACATTTTTGAAAAGTCGTTTTTGGCATAAACATTTTGATTTTAATCTTTTCAAAGGGTGGATTTAAAAATCTCAAAATTACACAACGTGTAATATATATTTTTACGAAAATTTGATGTCACTACCGTTGTTTTTTTTTTTCTAAAGAAAAAAAAAAAATACCATATGTTGACTACGTTATTATGTCTAGACAAAATATAAACTGGGTTCGGAATCATTATTTGTTCTGGAAATGTTTGAGACGAAATTATTTTTCAACTGTTTTTTCTTGGTTAAAAAAAAATAGTTGATTGTTGTTTTTTAATTTTTACCAAATCTTTTTTACGTTATTATGTGCATTGTATTGTTATGTTTTATGTGTGTTATGTATCATGTGTAAGCCTTTTCAGCACGTTGTAATCTGAAAAATAAAATTCATCCGAAGTCGATATAAATATATTAGTCCAGGCAAATTAGATTTTGGCAGGGATGTAACATCTAGTATCTTAGATTTTTGTGGTATTCGAGCACAAATAATATAAACAAAGAGAATATGAGGTTGCACCCGCTCAAAAAGGTGTGCTTTTGCAGAAAAATTCAAAACGTGCAAGAAAGTGCATTATTTACTCCCTGTTTTTTCTTATTTTCGTATATAACTTTGGAAATATGCATCTTTTCACACTTTTTTTCAATAAATACAGTTTATTTCGTGAAACAATATTTTGTAGGGAAAATAAATGTTGGCAAATATAAATATACAATTAACCCATTTCCGGCGGCTACCAGTTCCAGTAGTTTGTCTTTAAATCGCATTAAAAAAAAAAAAATATGGCGATTTTCAAATAATTTTAAAATATTAAATATAAAGTTAATTGTAATAAATTCAAGAGAACTTATATAGGTAAACGTACAATTTTGTATATATTAAAAACAAAATGGTAAGTCAATTTAAAATATTAATAGGTAGCTAACCACTTTATTAATTTCCCATTGGAAGTTATTGTAATTTGTGCGATTTGTCGAATTGAAAATTTTGACATATCTTCACGTTTTGAGGTCTCTAGAATCAGAATTCGTCGTTTTTAGCAAATATGTTTGTATGTACGTCCGTTCGGGGTACTTTTTTCGTCCACCATATCTCGAGAACCAATAAAGATATCAACCTCGTATGAATTTTATTATACAGATAATTTTTTCATGACGTGCTGTAAAGGTTTTCTTACAAATTTAATAAACCGTTTATTTACTACAACAAATACTACAAAATTGAGCTCCATGATAGTACTATAGATTATAAATACAATGGTCTGGTGCAGATTGTTTTAATTGCTTTTTCGCTTTGTTGGTTAAGATTAAATAAATAGCTACCAGTTTTTAATAGAAGTGACGTATTTTATGAAAGTGTTTATTTTTTATTTTTCCAATATGGATAAAAAAGCATTCGGGCAGAATTTAGAAAAAGGCGAAGGCTTGTTGAGGCCGAAAATAAAGAACAAATATTTCGCAAAATTTTTAAAACGCAGCGAGGAACAAGCTGATGGGGAAAATGTAAGTATTAAAATAAATAAATAATATATAAATATTGACTCACTGACTGTATAACGCTGTAATGCGATTTTACAAAAATAAAACTTTTTTTTACAAAAAAAAAATAAACTTTTTTACAAAAAAAATAACTTTTTTCCCAAAAAATTAACTTTTTTACAAACAAAAATTAACTTTCTTACGAAAAAAAATTAAACTTTTTTACAAAAATTACTTTTTTTACAAAAAAAAACTTAACTTTTTTATAAAAAAAAAAACTTTTACAATCAAAAAAATTAACTTTTTACAAACAAATTCTTTAAACTTTGATGATGTCATTTCTGATTTTGCTTCCCTGTTTATTTTTTATATATACATATGTATGTATTATTTTATATTATGTTTTTATATTATTTTGTTTTTAAATTAATTAAAGAATTTATTTATTTTTATAAATGAAGTTTATATATTTTTTATTTTGTATATGTATGTATATATAAATGTATGTATGTACTATATTTTTATTTTATTTTGTTTATTTACTTTTTTTTGTAAATATGTACTTTTATTACCTTTGATACATACAATCATATATGTATGTAAACATATTTGTTTGTTACTGAGGATTAGGCCTACCGGGGATACCTCAATAGAAAAAACGCATTGAAAGTCTACATCCTGGCTCCTGGTTTCCAATAAATTGATTGTCATCGTCATCGCTGAAGATAATTTTTCGATGAAAATCCGAATCATTTTCAAGTTGTTGCGCAGCCCAATTCACGAAAATACGACGCTTCGTGTGGTCAAGCGGCTTCAGTTCTTACGTCAATTTAATCTTGTAAGGATGTAGGCCAAGATATTTTCTTTTTTTTTTCGCCACAACGACGTCACAGAGATGCCCAACGCTTGAGAACGACGTGTGAGAGGCACATTTATGCTTTCTGCAACTGAAGCCTCAGCGGCAGCAATATTCTCGACACTACGAGTACTTCCTTGCCTCACTGACACGGGAACATTTTGTACTGTTTGTTGTTAACAAATATGAAAGGAAGGTATTGCACCTATTTTTAATTGGAAAATTAATTATTGAAAAGAATTATTTAAAAAAAAAAATGAAATTTATAAGGTAAGCTTGTTTTAACTAGGTACCTATCAGTTGAAATACTTAGGTAGGAAGACCAAACAAAATAATAAAAAGAGACTGGGTGCGAAACCCACTAGTAACTTCCCATTGGTGCTCTTGAAAACCATATAGGTAAAGGTTCCTGCTTATTTGCCTTAAAAAATCGCTATGTACTGTAGGTATTTATAATAGAACAGTTTCTAGTTTATTTTGGGAATAACTTATACAATTCTGAGAATCTCATGAATATTGCTTTTTTTCTTAACTCCTTACTTATTTAACTTAAACGTACTTAGGTCCTCGGACCTATTACGTCCGTGATGCTTCCCTTACGGGACATAGGGCCTCCACTACACCTACGCGCCATCGTGTACGATTTCTTGAAATATATTTCAGCTCTCTCCAACTTTTCCCCAGTCGTGCCGATTCCTGTTCGACCGTTCTTCGCCATGTACTTCTAGGCCGGCCCACTTGTCTTCCCTCCTGTGTGAGTGGGTTCCACTGCATTGCTTGAGATGCAATGCACCGATCGCCTTTTCGAAGCGTATGGCCAATCCACTGCCACTTTCTTCTTCGTATAATGGAGTCTATGGGCTCCTGACCCGTTCTCGCATGAAGTTCTTTATTGGAGATACGGTTGGGCCAGAAAATCCTCAAGATGTTTCGTAGACATCTATTAACGAAGGTTTGCAGCATTCTAGTGACAGTGTCAGTGACTTTCCAAGTGCTGCAGCCGTAAAGCAGAACGGATTCAACATTGGAGCGGAACAGTCGTAGCTTGGTCTTTAAGCTAAAAGAGTTGTTTCTCCATATTTTGGACAGCATTCCGAACGCAGCCTTTGCTTTTCTGATTCGGCTGTTTACGTCCAGTTCAGTTCCGCCACCCGTAGAGACAATACTCCCAAGATATTGGAAATCCTCTACCATCTCTACCGGTTGTCCAGAAATATTTACTTGGATTTATGAGGAAGTTCCAAGGCTGATCCTTTTAGTTTTTGCCGAGTTGATCTTAAGCCCTACGATTTCTGCTTCTCTCTCCACCCTTGTTGCCATTTGATGGAGATCCATGATCCTATGAGAGAGTAAGCATACGTCGTCCGCGTAGTCCAGATGTTTGAGGTGAGATTGCAGAGCCCACTGAATTCCTCCATTTCCACTTGACAAAGCTGCGTGCAGTACGTCACTTATCACCAACAGGAACAGTATTGGTGACAGTATACAGCCTTGCCTAACTCTACTTTGGATTTCAAACTCCTCTGACAGCCTACCTTTGTGCAAAACGTGACACTTGGATCCATCATATGTAGCCTTGATAATAGCAATCAATTTATCTGGGATGCCACTCCTGCGTAAAGCAAGCCAAATAAATTCTCTATTGACACTGTCGAATGCCTTTTCAAAATCGATGAACAGCAGGTGAAGTGGTGATCGATATTCAACGCACTGTTCGATGATGATCCGCAACGTGTTGATGTGATCCACACAGGAAGATCCAGTGCGGAAACCTGCTTGTTCGGCGTCGAGTGTGTCTTCGAGGTGGTCTTTAATTCGGTCCAAAACTATCCTTGTTATTATCTTGGCTACTGCAGGCAGAACGCATATTCCTCTCCAGTTTTCGCACTGTGTGAGATCTCCTTTCTTTGGGAGCTTGACAATCATTTCTTTTTTCCACTCTTCAGGAAAGCTCTCTGTTTCCCAAGCTCTCTTAATAAGTGGGTGCAGTAGCTCGCTCGATGTCGTTGGGGTTGCTCCTAAGAGCTCTGCAGGAATACCGTCAAGTCCAACCGCTTTGTTGTTTTTCAGTGCTTTGATGGCGGTGATAATTTCTTCTTTACTGGGGAGTACGGTGCGTATTCGGGAAATTGTTACTTCGGGTAGCTCAGTGCGAATAGGGTTCACTGGCGAAAACGCTGTTTAAAACCGCATACAAGTGTTCCCTCCACCTTATGAGCTGGTCCTCATCCGAAATTAGCAGGGATCCGTTTGTGTCTTTAACCAGGTGTTGTTTAGAGCTCTGGACACCAGTGAACTCTTTGGTAATTCTGTAGACGGTCCTACTGTCACACCTACTAGCGGCTTCTTCTGCTTCTGTAGCCAATGCGTTGATGTAGTTACGCTTAACACGTCGCACACTACGGTGAACTTCCCTCATCTTCATGCGGTACGTAGACTCAAGCTCGTTTCTCCCTGCTGCTGGGGTAGCTGCGATACGAGCTTTTAGGTGTTTCCTTTCTTCGATCCTTGCCCAAGTTTCGTCGGAAAGCCAAGCACTATTTCTCCCTTGCGCCCGGCCGACTATACTTTCAGCACCGGATATGAAGACATTTTTCACAGCACACCAATGATTTTCGATTGATGTGGTTTCCGTGCTGCTGATTGCGTTCAATCCTTGTGAAAGGTGGTCCCCTAGTTGTTGGCGCATTGCGGGATCCTTTAGTCTATCTGTATTAAACTTGGGCATTCGAGTGTTTCCTTGGGATCTCCGAACTGCAGCTGTACGCAATCTAACGGTAGCAACCATCAGATGATGGTCCCGGGCCATTCCCATGTCAGCACCTCTTCTGTTACGGACGTCCTGGAGACTGCTTCTAAAACGCCGGCTGATCGCGAAGTGGTCAATTTGGTTGGAAGTTGCTTGTCTGTCAGTCGACACCCAACTGACTTTGTGGCACGTCTTATGCTCGAAGATGGTCCCTCCAATAACAAGGCCGTTGGCGTTGCAGAAATCGACAAATCGTTCGCCATTGTCGTTTCGGTTACCAACACCATGTTTTCCCATGACATGCCTTAGCCCAGTGTTGTCTTTGCCAACCTTGGCATTTAAGTCTCCCATCACCATAATTATATCACCTCGTGGAACGCTATCATAAGCAGCACTCAGCCGGTTATAAAAGGCCTCCTTCTCCTCGTCAGAAGAGAGCAAAGTTGGGGCGTAACACTGTATGATGGTGACGCGACGTACTCTAGTCCGGAACCTGGCTTTCAGGATCCTGTCACCTAAAGGCTCCCAGGAAATTAAGCTTTTGAGTGCTGTTTTGGAAAGGAGCAATCCAACGCCAGATTCCCGAGCGCTTCCAGGTGTTTTTCCGGAATAGAATAGTACAGTGGTCCGGGTTGGTGACTTAAACTTCCCCGAGCCCAGCCATCTAACTTCACTTATCCCTAAGATGTCCATCCTATACCGCATGAATTCCTTCTCTAGTTGGAGGAATCTGGCATTCTGAGGACCTTCTTTTCCATTGTCAAGAAGCGTCTTCACATTCCAGAAACCAATCATTGTCCGGGTACAATAGCCAAAAGTCATCAACGAGTTATCATTAATTATCCGAGGCGTAGTGTTAGTTTCGGTAGCGGGTTGATTTCAGTTACGGAGAATGCTAACCTCCGTAACCTATCCTAGAAAGCTAGGCCTTTTCGCACTTGTAATTTTGGCCTATTTATGTATATTGGGATACACAAATAGTTGCCCGTGGACCACCACGAGGAGGTAAAACAAGCACTTCATCATGACTGATTGTTGCGCTACTGGCCCAGACCAAGTTCTGAGCAATCAATAGTTTCCCGATCAGGCACGATGCAGGTCGCCCAAACTTAAACGTGCAAGGAATTATTTAAAAATAGACTATTGGCAGAAAAATAACATATATTGGAGGGATGTACCTACTTTAAAGAAAAATACATGGTTGCAAATAATATAAAAAAAAAAACAAATTAAGTTTCAGATGACAAATTTTGGTGCTTAAACGATTTTGAGTTCAAGAACTTTTCAAATTAATACATTTTTGAAAAGTCGTTTTTGGCATAAACATTTTGATTTTAATCTTTTCAAAGGGTGGATTTAAAAATTTTAAAATTACACAACGTGTAATATATATTTTTACGAAAATTTGATGTCACTACCGTTGTTTTTTTTTTTCTAAAGAAAAAAAAATACCATATGTTGACTACGTTATTATGTCTAGACAAAATATAAACTGGGTTCGGAATCATTATTTGTTCTGGAAATGTTTGAGACGAAATTATTTTTCAACTGTTTTTTCTTGGTTAAAAAAAATAGTTGATTGTTGTTTTTTAATTTTTACCAAATCTTTTTTACGTTATTATGTGCATTGTGTTGTTATGTTTTATGTGTGTTATGTATCATGTGTAAGCCTTTTCAGCACGTTGTAATCTGAAAAATAAAATTCATCCGAAGTCGATATAAATATATTAGTCCAGGCAAATTAGATTTTGGCATGGATGTAACATCTAGTATCTTAGATTTTTGTGGTATTCGAACACAAATAATATAAACAAAGAGAATATGAGGTTGCACAAGCTCAAAAAGGTGTGCTTTTGCAGAAAAAATCAAAACGTGCAAGAAAGTGCATTATTTACTCCCTGTTTTTTCTTATTTTCGTATATAACTTTGGAAATATGCATCTTTTCACACTTTTTTTCAATAAATACAGTTTATTTCGTGAAACAATATTTTGTAGGGAAAATAAATGTTGGCAAATATAAATATACAATTAACCCATTTCCGGCGGCTACCAGTTCCAGTAGTTTGTCTTTAAATCGCATTAAAAAAAAAAAAATATGGCGATTTTCAAATAATTTTAAAATATTAAATATAAAGTTAATTGTAATAAATTCAAGAGAACTTATATAGGTAAACGTACAATTTCGATATATTAAAAGCAAAATGGTAAGTCAATTTAAAATATTAATAGGTAGCTAACCACTTTACTAATTTCCCATTGGAAGTTATTGTAATTTGTGCGATTTGTCGAATTGAAAATTTTGACATACCTTCACGTTTTGAGGTCTCTAGAATCAGAATTCGTCGTTTTTAGCAAGATGTCTGTATGTTTGTATGTACGTACGTTCGGGGTACTTTTTTCGTCCACCATATCTCGAGAACCAATAAAGATATCAACCTCGTATGAATTTTATTATACAGATAATATTTTCATAACGTGCTGTAAAGGTTTTCTTACAAATTTAATAAACCGTTTATTTACTACAGCAAATATTTAAAAAAATTCAACAGACACTTTTTTTTTTAAACTAAGAAAAACAGTTGAAAAATAATTTTCGTCATAAGAAGATGAAGAAATTTAAATATTAAAATATTGAAATTACTTCTGTTTTAAGTGGAGTGAATAAATAAAATTCAATTAAAAAGTGATTTTTATAAGAGTCGGTAAACATCGACCAAAATTTGTGTCTTAGTAGGGTATAACAGACTGACTGAAGAGCCCACTGTTGTACCTTGGGCGAAACACAATTATTTCTGGAGTTGAGGTCACTTGTACTTTTTAAATGAATAATTTTCGTCTCAAATATTTCAAGAACCAGAAATGATTCCAAACTGAGTCTATTTTTTTTTTTTAAATATAATGACGTAGTCAACAACTAATAATTTTTTTTTTAAATTCAGTAAACGGTTTTTTTAGAGCAAAAAACTATAAAAAAAAACTATTAAAAATTCTCAACTAAAATATTTTGAAAAAAAAAAAAAAACAATGATATCGATTTCAAATTTCTATCAAAAATATAAACCTATACCATCTAAATGTTGTGTAATTTTTAGATTTTTAAAACTACCCTTTGAAAAGCTAAAAATCAAAATGTTGCAAGAAAAAACTTTTCAAAAACGTTTTAATTCGAAAAATTCTTACACTCAAACTTGCTTCAAAATCGAAATTTTGCATTTGACACTTTTGCCTTTTTAAGCTATTTACAAAAAAAAAAAATATAAAAAAATTACTATTATAAATATCTAAAGTACAAAATAAAGGTATTGTCACATTTTGCCCTGTTTCTCTATATCTTTATACCTACCTTTTTACTTATATCCAAAAACCCAAAGTTATTACACTATAAAATATAAAATTCTATAATATACCTATGCTCCACCACCCACCACTTAAGTAAATATATGCATATGTATGTAGAAGTACATATATGGTTTTCAAGTGCACCAATGGGAAGTTACTGGTGTAGGTCTACCCCAGACTCATTTTTTTCAATTTTATCGAAAACAGTTGAACCGATCAATGGCAAAGCTATTTGCAAAAATACTCAAAACTATGTCATGTTTAGTTTCTTTTTGAAGAATTTATTTTGTTTGTAAAAAAACTGAAGTAAGATTAATAAATAAAATAAAAAAATATTGAAAAATAAAGAAACTAATCTGTAAATAAAAGCAATTAAACACTAAGCTGATGATATCAACCAGAAATTATATCATTTAGCTTGACTGTTCTTAGGTATATGAGAAAATTTGTTAATTTATTTTTAAATATTTTTAAAAGAAAAAATCCTAGGAGAACCCTGGTTTTCAGTGTTTGACTTAAAATTTATAAAAGCATTGAATTTTGGAAACAAAAACTGTTCCATCCTTACTTTTGATTACTCTATCTCAACATTGCATAGGGTTTCCCACACACATACACTGAAAGTAACAAATATTTCACTAAATTATTACTACCTATAGGTAGATATAATGTAGGTACCTTCATGTCTATCTTCTCGTAGCTATAGTCCTAATAAATTGTTAATTTCAAGTCAATTAAAATACATAGCTACATGTGTACATTACTACTATCAGCTGCTGCAAAGTAACAACAAATAATGTCCGTCTCCGTACCTAACATACATTTTGTACTTACCCACTCGTAGAATAAATTATGCACTCCAACGCAAATAATTACATATCCTCAAAATCTTGCAACAAATTTAACACCAAACTGAGATCTGCAAGAAAATTTAATACCCATAAAACCTACCCTCGATAATACACGAATGGATACCTTTATACTTACATACGAACATATTTTTCTTTCCCGCATTAACCATCAAGGAAAAAATCTGTTTCAATTCTTCCGTGCAAATAGGTAGGTAATTCCTTCAGAATGAATTACAAATTTAAACAAAACAAATCTAACCAAAATACAACAACAACATCCATAGAAGGTCACGAAAAGCAAAAAATTCACAAACCCAAGGAACAGACACACAATTGTTTTTGTTTTTTTTTGTCAGCTTTACTTCCTTTATACTTCACATTATACCATCTTCCTATAGAAAAAAAACTGACAAGAAAACTTAAAAAAGTCTCCCTTGCAATCTCATATATTTGTCTTCATTTCTGTTGTCCTACTCTAACTCTATTCTATTTTCAAACCAACCGAGTGTAGAGACCTTAAACACAAACCTAAAAGTTGCTTAAAGTCTCCCAAATTGTAGCCAAATTTTAGTTCTTACTGTCCTCACTTCGACTAGCGCCAGTTGTTTTTCTTCATGATATTACTATAGATTTTAAATACAATGACCAGACCAGATACAACGCGACTCTATTCTCCTTTTGCATTATATTAAAATTTCCATATTCCATCTCCTGTGTAAGCAGGCACTTAACTCTTATGCTGCATTTACACGAATGGCAAAATGCCATTATATCTGTCAAATTGTAGCCATTTTTCTTTTTATCGTGTAAACGCTATAAATACTGGCAATATTTTTGCCAAAATAAAATGGCAGAGATAATTTGGCATAAAATGCTGCCATTAATATGACTATGTGTAAACACTTTACTGACGCCATTTTCCGAAATTATGCCATTCGAGATAAGAATGAACTTGCTCATTCTTTTATGGCATGTTGCCAGTATTTTGAAATCTGCCATTATTTGAACTCGTGTAAATGCAGGTCATACAAAAATTATTTCTGCCATTATTTTACCATTTTTTTTGGCAGAAATATTGGCATCTTTGCCATTCGTGTAAATCCGGCATTACACAGTTACAGTGTGCAATAAGAAAACCTGCACGCTCTGCTGACCCATATGATTCCGTATCCGTATAAATAAGATACTCAGTGTGCAAAACAAAAACTTGCGCATCCATTGACTATATGTAGTAGTAGGTAGCACAGCAACCTACCCTCTTTTTCGGAGACATTTTTTTGTTGTTTTTTTTCGTAGATGAGAAGTCAGATATAGAGGTAGGGTGCGTAATTCAAAACCTGCACGTTCTAGCCCACATGATTCAGTATGAATAAGTATTTTTCGTTGTCATATTCTCTATTTTAATTTTGGGACTCGGTGTGCATGAAATAAATCTTGCACATATGACTTTTTTATGTTGCGATTTTTTCTTTCTTTTTTTCTTTTGTACGAACGGGGTGAAATATTTGGAAATTAGGTAGGTAGGATTGAACTTGCATGGGTCTAGTGGGATTTTTAATTCTACTATATCTTGACTCTTGAGTTAAATTTTCCTTGAATGCAACAATGAAAGTGATGTTAGTTAGTGTGCAAGAAATGACTTAGCACGGTTGTGATGGATGTTATTTTAGGATAATTTGAAAAATGTTTGTGGTTAAAATGCAAATGGCAGTTCATATTTGTCTGCGCAAGATCAGATTTCATTTTCTTGCTCCTGGTAATGCGCCCCCAGAATGTTGCGCCCTGTGCATTTGCACATCTTGCACATATGATTGGTTCGGCCCTGTATATAACCCATAGCAGATGAAGAGTTGTAAAATTTTGATAGAAGTTCATCAAATTTTGCACCTTTGTATATAATGCATGAAAGATATGAAAGGTATGAAAGATTGCATGTCTTTTTAAAACAATATGCCGACAAAATTAACAATAAATACACAAAAACATATTTATCTTTTGTTAAACTAACTTATATTAAAATTTTGTAAGTGAGATTGCAACACAAACATTGCACAAATAAGCACCCCCCTAATATCTTTCATTCTTTCTACAATGTTGTTCTTGTGTGTAAGTCAAAGTGACATGTCGATAATAAACAGCCTTCAAGCAGGACCTAAACAACCTAAAAACGCGTTAAATTTAAGCCTTAACTACATATACCTACTTTTGTATGCTTGCAGAAAAACATAAGAAAATTGTTCTGATACATAAATTAAACCACCATGCACAATTTGTTATTGTTTTTTTTTTTGCAAGCAGGTGTGTTCACTTACTTACTTAGTTTTGATGGCGCTCACAGCCCAGGATGGGCTTCGACCTCAACTAACAAGCCCCTCCAGCCAGCTCTGTCCTCTGAAGCTAGCCGCTTCCAGTTGCGCACACCGAGTGCTTTGATGTCGGCATTCACTTGATTGCGCCACCTGTTACGGGTTCTTCCTCTGCTGCGTACCCCATCGGGGTTGAATTCGAAGACTTGTCGGGCAGGTGCGTTGCTGTCCATACGCTGCACGTGCCCCAGCCATCTCAGCCGCTGTATTTTCAGCTTTTTGACCAGGTCAACGTCGCTGTATAGCCCGTATAGCTCGTCGTTGACTCTTCTCCTCCATACTCCTTCGATACACACCGGGCCGATCAGATCGTTGACAAGAGGTTTTAAGCGGTCACACAGGATGGCCGACAAAATTTTATAATCGACGTTTAGGAGACTAATTCCTCTGTAGTTGGTACATTTCAGAACATCTCCCTTTTTATGGATGGGGCACACTATACCGAGGTTCCATTCATCGGGCATACTTTCCTCCGACCAAATTTTGCAGATGAGCTGGTGTATGCTCCTAGCCAATTCATCTCCCGCTGATTTAAATAGTTCGGCTTGTAAGCCATCCGCCACCAGCAGCCTTGTACGACTTAAGTTTGGATATCGCCAGCCGCACTTCGGTTAGGTCGGGTGGACGGAACTCTTGGCCATCATCGTCCAAGTTGAATGGAGCGTTCTGCCTATTAGCGGGATCTTGGCTGTCTTCGCCATTAAGCAGTCTAGAGAAGTGTTCTTTCCAGATCCTCAGCACTGACTGTGTGTCTACTACCATATTCCCACTCTCATCTCGGCAGGCTTCCGTTCTAGCCTTGAATCCTTGGGTGGATCGCTTCACCCTCTGATAAAATTTTCGAACATCTCCCCTACCGCTACAACCCTCAATAGACTCTACCGCCCGCTTCTCGTGCTCTCTCTTTTTTCTCCTGAGAAGTCGGCGTTCCTCTTTTCGTTTCAGCCCGTAGAGCTCCCGGGCCACTCTCTCAGCAGCTCTTGTTCGAGTCTGCAGCATTGCCTGGTAGGCCTCGTCCTTAGCTGCATGCGCTAGCCGGCCGTTGTATTCGCCTAGTGAAACCCAGCACATCAGAGGCGGCACTTCTGATGGCTTGTTGGCAGTGTTTCCACTGGTCCTCTGCACTTGATGCTGGTGGCGGACCTCCTGAGAGATTAAGAGTTACGTGGTCTGCAAATGTTCTGGCAGTCTCTTGCGATTTAAGCTTTTCGACATCGAATCTTTTCACAGCATCTGCTCTGCGTTGTCGCGTCATGGATATCCGCATACGTAGTCTAGCTACCACCAGGTAGTGATCCGAGTCAATGTTGGCCCCTCGGAACGTTCGGACGTCCAAGATACTGGAAGCATGTCTCGCGTCTATCGCTACGTGGTCGATTTGGTTGACGGTTACTTGATCACGCGACCGCCAAGTCCCCTTGTGTATATTGAGGTGTGGGAAGTAGGTGCTTGAGATGATGACATTTCGCCCCGCCGCAAAGTCTGCCAGCCTGTGTCCGTTGCAGGCTGTGTCCTCCGACTATCGAACCAAAGATGCCCTTCTTTCCGAATCTTGCGTTGAAGTCACCAAGAATGATCTTCACGTCGTACTTCGGGCACATGTCATACGTTGTCTCCAGGAGATCGTAGAATGCTTCTTTGGTTGAGTCCTCTCTCCCTTCATGGGGGGCATGAACACAGATCAGCGAAATGTTCTTAAATTTGCCCTTAATGCGGATTGTGACCAGGCACTCGCTTACTCTTCGGAAGCCCAAGACTTCTTGCCTAAGTCTTCCCCTTATCACAAACCCACAACCAAAGAGCCGCTGACGCTGTTCCTTCAAGCACCCGCCGTAATAGATGTCACACGTTTTCAGTCTCCGTATGCCCTCTCCATCCCATCGCACTTCCTGGATGGCTATTACGTCAGCCTTTAGCCTGTCCAGGTTCTCCACTAATTGTTCGGCTGCACGTGTTCTGTATAAGGACAGGACGTTCCACGTGCAGATCCGAAATTCATTTTCCTTGTTTCGTTTGCTGGGGTCGTCAACTTTAAAATCATCCATATCCGAGGCTTGTTGTTGTTTCGGAACAACTTTTTTTTACGTGGTAGGGAAGTTACCCCGACGCACAACCCCCGACCCGGAGGACCAGACCCTTCGTATAACTCCAAGGGTAGGGAGCCGGATAAACCGCTACTTATAGGCCTGAGCTACAAATATGTCGTAGTAGCCCATATAAGGTGTTCACTAAGTAGTTCAACCTAACTGGAACTGTAGACGCCACCGTTGATTCCATCTAGAGAATTCGTCCGCTGCCGCCTCGATGAAAGAAGATGTGCCTTAGTGGGAACACTCCTCCCCCTTCTCTCGTTGGCTGTCCCCAACAGCTTTCCACGGGGATTTAAACCCCGCCTCCAGCTGAGGTACTAGACACCCGCTGTTCACCACTAGGAGGTGAGAGTAGGAGTTGGTAGACAGAGGTGGGTTTTGAGAAAAACCTGTGGACGCTTGTGTCCTCTTAAATGCACATAACTACCCTTTTGAACATCGCAGGTGTGTTCAGAATAGATATTTATTTCTCACTTTTGTACTTTTGTACAAAAGTAGGCCTATGTAGTTACCCCTTTATATTGCTTCTATACAACGTTGCATACATTTTATAAATCACGTTTTTGCGTACATGCATATTAAAGCGTGCATAGCTATATGCAAGCGTTCAACTGTGTTTATAAATAACACTGTTAATGTTCAATGAAAAGATATAATAGAAACAATTATATACTTTTGTTTAAATAAAAAAAAATTGCAAGTTATCAAAAAGAAATAATGTTATACTGTTTTTGCATACATAAAAAAGATAAAAAATATAGTATTAAGCCAGAACCATACCTGTATCGTGTGTTGTGTTGTGGAGTCGTGTGTCGCTATCGTTCTTTGAAGAAGAAATAGAGGAACTGCCCTTGTTGGAAAAAAGTGAAGCAGTTTTTAAAATGGTGTGAGGTCTCACAAATACAAATGCATTACAGAAGGGTCGGAGTGTCCTTTGACGGCAACTCACTAGGGCGCCATCAGAATTGTCATTTTTGTTATTTTCCGAAGTTCTTTTAGTTCTAAAAAAAAGAAAGAGTACGTGCGTGAAGCAGTTCTTGTCAATCTGAAATGTCAAATCGCTAGTGTGATTTTAAAAAAGAACAATAAAAAGTGTAACAAATTAAGACGCATATAATTAAAAAAAAAAAAAAAATTGGAAAAGACAAACCTTTTCAAGTGAATAAAATAGACATTGTGGTTATCTAGCAATCAACAAAAAAAACATTAAGTGCGGTAAGAGCATTTTCTCTCACAAGTGAGTTTTATAATATTTTTCTCAAAGCAAGTGCTGTTAACTGTTTTTATTTATGTAGAATAATTAACTATCGAAGAACATTATGATTTATAATGGATTAAACTTTAAACATGAACCATGAACAGCCAAACATGAACTGATAGACACCTTACTGAACAGACAAATTAACACTGAAACATAAACTAATAAGTTGGCGACGGAACAAATAGATATTTTATTACTAATTTAAAACGTAAAAAATCGATTTAATAACAAAAAATAATTTTCTCATAAGAAGGGCGCTTAACAGATAGTTACGCCTTTCAACCTCCAATATAATCTCATGCACCCCCGTTAACAAGAATTTCAGTATGACATTTTGGTTCTTAAATTCTAACAAAAAAATTATGTGCACATTTTTAACTAAATTATAATATTCTTACCTTAATTTAAATCGAAACCCATTCTAAATATATTGTTTAATAGTTCATCGATCTAAAGAATGAGGCGCAAAATTTTAGACGATTTAGTGCGATGTTAAATCATTTTTAGTATGATACTAGGTTAAAAATTGTGTTTTGCTAATTTTAAACGAGTTTAGCATCGTACTTTCCCCTAACATTTTACTAAAGTTAAAATCACCAACTGGCTATTTTATCTTTTTGGTATCGTACTAAATCCATATGAGAAGACCCAAATGTTCCAGGTTCGAGTCCTGCTGGTGCCCAACTTTTTTTTCTTTTTTTCATTTTTTTTTATAAATAATGAAGTCAAAATGATAAAATATAAATATCGAATACTTATTTCAAGCACATGATGGGTTTCCGTTAACATATAATTAATTTACAACGCATAAAAACAAAAATTGTGTTCATTAAATTCAAACCCTACAAATGCAATTTACTAGTTAGCAAAAGGTTTAACATTTTGGAATAGATTGTAAATTGCTAAATACTTAGGAAATTGTTAACTAGTAAAATGTTAAGCCCTTAACAATAGGTTGTTTAAAATTTTGCGCCAAAAACTTTAGAGCACTTTTTTGAGAAAAATATAATAAAACTCACCTGTGAAAGGAAAAGCTTCTATCCATTTTTTTTTGTTGATTACCACGGCGCAGGGTCAAAAGTCCACAGGCCAAAAGTCCATAATGGACTTTTGTCCCACTTAGGTGGTTCAGAAGTCCACAATTGTGTTGTGGAGATTTGACCCACTCAAGTGGGTCAAAAGTCCATAAAAAAGGGTCAATATTCCCTAATTTTAGAAAGAAATTGGGTCATAAGTCCACAATAATTTCATATTATAATATTGAAAAAAGCAGAACAATAAAGAATTATTTATTTATTTTGTTAAGAATTAATTTGTATACTCTTCACTACTCGTAAACTTAAAGCACACCAACTGACAACATAGGCGCTTGGCTGGCGACTGAGCATACCCTAAGCGGAGCGACGGAGTCGCGTGAGCGGGACAGAGGACCCGAAAAGGGAGTCAAAATCCTTAAACCCGCGAAGCGTGCCACCCAAAGCAGTCTTGTTAAGGAAAACTATCTATAAAGTAATCCACTGAAGTGGGTCAGAAATCCACAAACAATGGGGCAGAAGTCCACAAGATTTTTGTATGGACTTTTGGCCCATCGGAGTGGGACAAAAGTTCACAATTGATTAATGGACTTCTGACCCAAAGAAGTGGGACAAAAGTCCATTATGGACTTTTGACCTGTGGACTTTTGTCGGGTTTTTCAATAAGAGCGCTACAAAAGTTTTTTTAAATAAAGTAAAAACAGTTTAGGATGTCAATGAAATTCTTTATTCCTGTGAAAGTACGTTTGATGCCATTATGTATGGAGCTCGATTTCTTTTGCATGGCCACCACGGGCACGGTTACAGAAGTCCAGACGCTGAACCCAATTTTCGATGATTTTCAAGCATAAATCGGCCGATACTGCTGCAATTTCACGTTCGATATTCGTACGAAGTTCATCAATCGTCGCTGGCTTGTTGGCATAGACCATGGACTTGACGTAGCCCCACAGGAAATAGTCTAACGGTGTCAAATCGCACGACCGAGGCGGCCAAGCGACTGGACCATTTCGTGAGATAACACGTTCTCCAAACTTGGTTTCCAATAAATTGATTGTGACATTCGCTGTGTGGATTGTGGCGCCGTCCTGTTGTAACCACATGTCCCCCAAGTCCATATCATCCAATTGGGGTCAAAAATATTCGGTTATCATTGAACGGTAGCGATCCTCATTCACAGTAACGTGCCGGTCTTGATCATTACGGAAGAAGTACGGCCCAATGACGCCACCGGCCCATAAACCACACTAAACCGTTATTTTTTCGGGATGCAATGATGACTCATGGAGTACGTGTGGATTGCTGCCTGACCAATACCGCATATTTTGTTTATTGACGAAGCCTGTTTATTGAAATGAGCCTCATCGCTGAAGATAATTTTTCGATGAAAATCCGAATCATTTTCAAGTTGTTGCTCAGCCCAATTCACGAACATACGACGTTTCTGGAGGTCAAGCGGCTTCAGTTCTTGCGTCAATTTAATCTTGTCAGGATGTAGGCCAAGATCTTTTCGCATAATTCGCCACAACGCATCACAGAGATGCCCAACGCTTGAGAACGACGTGTGAGAGACACGCAAGAGACACAGCAACTGAAGCCTCAGCGGCAGCAATATTCTCGGCACTACGGACACTTCTTTGACACGGGAACATTTTGTACTGTGCCTGTGGATTAAAATTTTTCCACTAGACGCTCAATTGTTGATCTGCTAGGAAGATTATAACGACCATAAATTGGACGTAGCGCGTTAACTTTGAGGCCACTGACTCCGAATTTCGGTAGTGAATTTTAATAATTTCGACTCGTTGTTGGCTCGTATATCTTTCCATCATGAAATGGCAAACCTTACTGAAGAGAAATGTCAAAAGAGCGGCAAGAAATATGGCGTCGTTTGCTGTCCCTGTTGCTCTACTTTTGTAGCGTGCCTGTTGAAAAACCCTTATGATGTAGCTGGGGTTTTAGACCCTTAGGCTGGGGTTTCTAAGAGTCAGTTGGGGTAAGTAAATTGTGAAAAGGCTATAACGTATTTTTTTTAGCATTTTATAAACCTATATTTTAAGAGCAAAGAAATGCCAAAAAAGTTAAGATTGGTTTCGTTATCTTATATGATTTAAAAAAAAAAAAAAAAAAAAAAACAAATCAAGTCAGCGCACTCTTGCCCCGAAGTCAGGGTAAGATCGCGCTAAATCTTGGGTAAGAGCGCCCCATAGTTTTAGTGGGAAACTTAACAGTTTCCAAAGCTATCAAATCTCTAAAAACTTAACGTAATACTTACTTAAAGAAACAGTTATTTTTTTTCAATAAAATCAAGTCAAAAATTAAAGAAAAACCGACCCATTTACAAATTATGTTTTCTGCAGTCAAGTTTCTCTGTCCTCTAAATGATTTGAAAAATACGAAAAGTTAAATATGGGGTAAGAATACGCAAGTGGGTGTTAAAAAATGAAGTTAAATACTGGGCACCTAAGAATGCACACTCCGCGCTCTTACCCACCAAAGGACTGCCTGATTTTACCCACAAAGGTACTTTTTTTCATTTTATGAAATTTAGTAGAAAATAAGATAAAATGTATTTAATTTTTAACTTAAATGGAATGAAATAAAAAAGGACACTTTTTACAAATATATGCTACTTCCGATATATAGTGCTGCCACGATGGCGCCACACACTTTTCTAACACAACTGTTTTTTTAACAGTTTTTTTGTCAACCCTTTTTTGTCATAAATACAGCGGTATATATACTTTCTGAGGTCTTGACTTGTGGATGTCTTACAAGGCGCTGATTTCCTCATTTTTAGTTTTAACTTCTTTTTTACACAGCCAGAGAAATTAGCAGTTCGCGCTCTTCTCCACTGTGCGGTCCTACCCCTAATGACTCTATGTACCTGTTTTTAATGGAAACGCCATGTTAAAGCTACCTACGAACTACGATTTGATTATTACATCGAAATTTTGGACATTATGGTTTGAATATTGTCCACGCACTGAGGATGATTATATGACTGTGGATTTTGCCAAATTGAGATCCTATCTCCCGTGAGTGGAGATTGGGTCAGGTGTTTTTCGAACACAAAGAATTTCCGGGCTTAGGGTGCAAAAGAATGAGTGTGGTGAATAAAAGTTAATTTCGCTGCGAGTTGAACAAAAACCTTCATTACAGTACTTCAAAACTAGAACTCCCAGCAAGAATTTTTAGTTTGCAATTTTTTTGTTTTGATTTTGTCGTTTTATAATTTTTTTTGTGCCATCCTGACTGTCCCTACTCAACTATAATACACTTAAAAACTATTAGAGTAAGAGCCCAGAGCCGTGAGACATACGTCATTTTTTCAAAGCTAAGATTTTTTCTGCGAGCAGATACTATGGTAGCTAATATTCAATCCGGGTGCAATTAAGAGGTAGTGAGTGTTAAAATTGCATACAAATGTTGCAACATTGCGTTCTTTTATCAAAGCTGAATTTTTGATATGTGTTAGGGGATGGTGTCATTTAATTTATTTGACACTTGCCAGACATCTACATTGGGGCCTATCGTGAGCAAGACACTTAAAATATGTCAAACTAAGCCCCAAAAATTAAGCTATTATTCGAGGACATCGCGCTTGCAATGTGACCCGGAATCAGCTTGAATATGATGTTAATGTTGGCTCCATTGTATAGAACCTCGTTGGAATAATAATGTTTGTACTCCGACCTTCCCACTGCTATAAGATCATGACAAACCAACAAAATGTAGGTTACCTTACCTACTTGAATATGGATAGGTAAGTGTATCTTGTCTACATACCTTACCTCTTGTCTACATACCTTAAAAAAAAAATAGGTAGGTACATAATGCCCACACAGCAAAAGAAAAAATTGCTTCAAAAAATGCATTCAAAAAAATTAAACACAAATTTCTTCCCTGCCAACCGACGCGTAGGCGTTGTTGACCACTTAGAATTTAAACATTCTTTTTTGTAACAACTATGTACATATGTAAGTTTCAACTGATTAACTTGAAACTTTGACGATTGGACAGGAATTATTACAATAATATGGATTGAGACTAGGGCTGCCAGATTAAATTTGGTTAATATCGGGACGCCAAGGCCCAAAAACCGGGACATTAAAAAATCTATTTATACAAATCTTAAATGCCATGGCGCAAAATTTTAGTTTATTTGGTACGATGTTAAATCATTTTTAATTAATAAATTTAAGACGAGTTTGGCATTGTACTATCTCATAACATAACACTTTACTTTAATTAAAACCTATTTTATGTATTTAGTATCGCACTGAATCTATATGACACCTCTTAACGTTTCTTAATGTCAAAATAAGGTATGCTTGCGCATTTTTGTACGGCGGCACTTTTTTGGACGTGTTCTACAAGTTCAAAAATATTTAATATTTTACTAAACTGTTTTAAAATTAGAAAAATGTTTAGTATCATGCTTAACCCTTAAAATTAGGCTGTTTAAAATGTACGCCAATATTTTTTGACTAAGTTAGAAGTAGATACCTACCGAATTTTTTCACATTTTCACAAAATTAAAAAAAGCTAATTACGAGATATTCGGGAATATATTTTAAGAAAACTTGATAAAACCGAAATTTTTGTATGACCGTTCTATCCAGATAAGCTTAACCAAAAAATTGAATCCCACTCCTAAGGAATAATATGTGTGTAGAATGTTTAACACCAAATTTGAAGAAAACCCACAGATTTGCTTAGTCTCTAGCTCGATCGGGACGCACAGACAAATAAACCGACGGAAGTCTTTTGTCGAAAATCAGTTTTTGGACCTCTACATTATCGTTATGTTAGTTTTGATTAAGACCTCGAATTTTGTTTCTGACACAAAACAAATAATTGCCCTTTAGCAAGTTAAAATGGAAAGTCGGGAAAAAATCGGGACATTTTGTAAATTGGGACAGATATCGGGACAAGGTTAAAATATCGGGACTGTCCCGCCAAAATTGGGGCGTCTGGCACATTGAGACACACTAATTGAGACACAAGTTGATGTAGAAAAGAACTATAGAATAAGAAGATGAAGAAATTAAAATATTAAAATATTGAAATTACTTTTGTTTTAAGTGGAGTGAATGAATAAAATTCAACTTAAAAGTACAAGTGACCTCAACTCCAGAAATAATTGTGATCCGCCCAAGGTATAACAGTGGGCTCTTCAGTCAGTCTGTTATACCCTACTAAGACACACATTTTGGTCGATGTTTACCGACTCTTATAAAAATCACAGGAAAAAGATACTGTGAATTTTATTATTCTAGGAGAATTTGTTTAAATTCGTGCACCCAGAAAATAAATACCCGTGATCAGGTTTTTTATAATAAGAAGATGAAGAAATTTAAATATTGAAACTACTTTTGTTTTAAGTGGAGTGAATGAATAAAATTCAACTAAAAAGTAGAAGTGACCTCAACTCCAGAAATAATTGTGTTTCGCCCAAGGTATAACAGTGGGCTCTTCAGTCAGTCTGTTATACCCTACTAAGACACAAATTTTGGTCGATCTTATTTTTATATCTTATAAAAATCACAGCAAAAAGATACTGTGAATTTTATTATTCTAGGGGAATTTGTTTAAATTCGTGCACCCAGAAAATAAATACCCGTGGTCAGGTTTTTTATAATAAGAAGATAAAGAAATTTAAATATTAAAATATTGAAATTACTTTTGTTTTAAGTGGAGTGAATGAATAAAATTCAACTTAAAAGTACAAGTGACCCCAACTCCAGAAATAATTGTGTTTCGCCCAAGGTATAACAGTGGGCTCTTCAGTCAGTCTGTTATACCCTACTAAAACACAAAATTTGGTCGATGTTTACCGACTCATATAAAAATCACAGGAAAAAGATACTGTGAATTTTATTATTCTAGGGGAATTTGCTTAAATTCGTGCACCCAGAAAATAAATACCCGTGGTCAGGTTTTTTATAATAAGGAGATGAAGAAATTTAAATATTAAAATATTGAAATTACTTTTGTTTTAAGTAGAGTGAATGAATAAAATTCAACTAAAAAGTACAAGTGACCTCAACTCCAGAAATAATTGTGTTTCGCCCAAGGTATAACAGTGGGCTCTTCAGTCAGTCTGTTTTACCCTACTAAGACACAAATTTTAGTTGATGTTTACCGACTCTTATAAAAATCACAGGAAAAAGATACAGTGAATTTTAATATTCTAGGGGAATTTGCAAAAATATTTAATATTTTACTAAACTGTTTTAAAATTAGAAAAATGTTTAGTATCATGCTTAACCCTTAAAATTAGGCTGTTTAAAATGTACGCCAATATTTTTTGACTAAGTTAGAAGTAGATACCTACCGAATTTTTTCACATTTTCACAAAATTAAAAAAAGCTAATTACGAGATATTCGGGAAAATATTTTAAGAAAACTTGATAAAACCGAAATTTTTGTATGACCGTTCTATCCAGATAAACTTAACCAAAAAATTGAATCCCACTCCTAAGGAATAATATGTGTGTAGAATGTTTAACACCAAATTTGAAGAAAACCCACAGATTTGCTTAGTCTCTAGCTCGATCGGGACGCACAGACAAATAAACCGACGGAAGTCTTTTGTCGAAAATCAGTTTTTGGACCTCTACATTATCGTTATGTTAGTTTTGATTAAGACCTCGAATTTTGTTTCTGACACAAAACAAATAATTGCCCTTTAGCAAGTTAAAATGGAAAGTCGGGAAAAAATCGGGACATTTTGTAAATTGGGACAGATATCGGGACAAGGTTAAAATATCGGGACTGTCCCGCCAAAATTGGGGCGTCTGGCACATTGAGACACACTAATTGAGACACAAGTTGATGTAGAAAAGAACTATAGAAGAAATTAAAATATTAAAATATTGAAATTACTTTTGTTTTAAGTGGAGTGAATGAATAAAATTCAACTTAAAAGTACAAGTGACCTCAACTCCAGAAATAATTGTGTTCCGCCCAAGGTATAACAGTGGGCTCTTCAGTCAGTCTGCTATACCCTACTAAGACACACATTTTGGTCGATGTTTACCGACTCTTATAAAAATCACAGGAAAAAGATACTGTGAATTTTATTATTCTAGGAGAATTTGTTTAAATTCGTGCACCCAGAAAATAAATACCCGTGATCAGGTTTTTTATAATAAGAAGATGAAGAAATTTAAATATTGAAACTACTTTTGTTTTAAGTGGAGTGAATGAATAAAATTCAACTAAAAAGTAGAAGTGACCTCAACTCCAGAAATAATTGTGTTTCGCCCAAGGTATAACAGTGGGCTCTTCAGTCAGTCTGTTATACCCTACTAAGACACAAATTTTGGTCGATCTTATTTTTATATCTTATAAAAATCACAGCAAAAAGATACTGTGAATTTTATTATTCTAGGGGAATTTGTTTAAATTCGTGCACCCAGAAAATAAATACCCGTGGTCAGGTTTTTTATAATAAGAAGATAAAGAAATTTAAATATTAAAATATTGAAATTACTTTTGTTTTAAGTGGAGTGAATGAATAAAATTCAACTTAAAAGTACAAGTGACCCCAACTCCAGAAATAATTGTGTTTCGCCCAAGGTATAACAGTGGGCTCTTCAGTCAGTCTGTTATACCCTACTAAAACACAAAATTTGGTCGATGTTTACCGACTCATATAAAAATCACAGGAAAAAGATACTGTGAATTTTATTATTCTAGGGGAATTTGCTTAAATTCGTGCACCCAGAAAATAAATACCCGTGGTCAGGTTTTTTATAATAAGAAGATGAAGAAATTTAAATATTAAAATATTGAAATTACTTTTGTTTTAAGTAGAGTGAATGAATAAAATTCAACTAAAAAGTACAAGCGACCTCAACTCCAGAAATAATTGTGTTTCGCCCAAGGTATAACAGTGGGCTCTTCAGTCAGTCTGTTATACCCTATTTAGACACAAATTTTGGTCGATGTTTACCGACTCTTATAAAAATCACAGCAAAAATATACTGTGAATTTTATTATTCTAAGGGAATTTGTTTAAATTCGTGCACCCAGAAAATAAATACCCGTGGTCAGGTTTTTTATAATAAGAAGATGAAGAAATTAAAATATTCAAATATTGAAATTACTTTTGCTTTAAGTGGAGTGAATGAATAAAATTCAACTAAAACAACAAGTGACCTCAACTCCAGAAGTAACTGTGCTTCGTCCAAGGTATAACAGTGGGCTCTTCTGTCAGTCTGTTATACCCTACTAAGACACAAATTTTGGTCGATGTTTACCGACTCTTGTAAAAATCACAGGAAAAAGATACTGTGAATTTTATTATTCTAGGGGAATTTGTTTAAATTCCTGCACCCAGAAAATAAATACCCGTGGTCAGGTTTTTTATAATAAGAAGATGAAGAAATTTAAATATTAAAATATTGAAATTACTTTTGTTTTAAGTGGAGTGAATGAATAAAATTCAACTAAAAAGTACAAGTGACCTCAACTCCAGAAATAATTGTGTTTCGCCCAAGGTATAACAGTGGGCTCTTCAGTCAGTCTATTATACCCTACTAAGACACAAATTTTGGTCGATGTTTACCGACTCTTATAAAAATCACAGGAAAAAGATAATGTGAATTTTATTATTCTAAAGGAATTTGTTTAAATTCGTGCACCCAGAAAATAAATACCCGTGGTCTGGTTTTTTATAATAAGAATATGAAGAAATTTAAATATCTATTAAAATATTGAAATTACTATTGTTTTAAGTGGAGTGAATGAATAAAATTCAATTAAAAAGTACAAGTGACCTCAACTCCAGAAATAATTGTGATTCGCCCAAGGTATAACAGTGGGCTCTTCAGTCAGTCTGTTTTACCCTACTAAGACACAAATTTTGGTTGATGTTTACCGACTCTTATAAAAATCACAGGAAAAAGATACAGTGAATTTTAATATTCTAGGGGAATTTGCTTAAATTCGTGCACCCAGAAAATAAATACCAGTGGTCAGGTTTTTTATAATAAGAAGATGAAGAAATTTAAATATTAAAATATTGAAATTACTTTTGTTTTAAGTGGAGTGAATGAATAAAATTCAACTAAAAAGTACAAGTGACCTCAAATCCAGAAATAATTGTGTTTCGCCCAAGGTATAACAGTGGGCTCTTCAGTCAGTCTGTTATACCCTACTAAGACACAAATTTTGGTCGATGTTTACCGACTCTTATAAAAATCACAGGAAAAAGATCCTGTGAATTTTATTATTCTAGGGGAATTTGTTTAAATTCGTGCACCCAGAAAATAAATACCCGTGGTCAGGTTTTTTTATATAAGAAGATGAAGAAATTTAAATATTAAAATATTGAAATTACTTTTGTCTTAAGTGGAGTGAATGAATAAAATTCAACTAAAAAGTACAAGTGACCTCAACTCCAGAAATAATTGTGTTTCGCCCAAGGTATAACAGTGGGCTCTTCAGTCAGTCTGTTATACCCTACTGACACAAATTTTGGTCGATGTTTACCGACTCTTATAAAAATCACAGGAAAAAGATACTGTAAATTTTATTATTCTAGGGGTGTTTGTTTAAATTCGTGCACCCAGAAAATAAATACCCGTGGTCAGGTTTTTTTTATAATAAGAAGATGAAGAAATTTAAATATTAAAATATTGAAATTACTTTTGTTTTAAGTGGAGTGAATGAATAAAATTCAACTAAAAAGTACAAGTGACCTCAATTCCAGAAATAATTGTGTTTCGCCCAAGGTATAACAGTGGGCTCTTCAGTCAGTCTGTTATACCCTACTAAGACACAAATTTTGGTCGATGTTTACCGACTCTTATAAAAATCACAGGAAAAAGATAATGTGAATTTTATTATTCTAGGGGAATTTGTTTAAATTCGTGCACCCAGAAAATAAATACCCGTGGTCTGGTTTTTTATAATAAGAATATGAAGAAATTTAAATATCTATTAAAATATTGAAATTACTATTGTTTTAAGTGGAGTGAATGAATGAATAAAATTCAATTAAAAAGTACAAGTGACCTCAACTCCAAAAATAATTGTAATTCGCCCAAGGTATAACAGTGGGCTCTTCAGTCAGTCTGTTTTACCCTACTAAGACACAAATTTTGGTTGATGTTTACCGACTCTTATAAAAATCGCAGGAAAAAGATACAGTGAATTTTATTATTCTAGGGGAATTTGCTTAAATTTGTGCACCCAGAAAATAAATACCCGTGGTGAGGTTTTTTATAATAAGAAGATGAAGAAATTTAAATATTAAAATATTGAAATTACTTTTGTTTTAAGTGGAGTGAATGAATAAAATTCAACTAAAAAGTACAAGTGACCTCAACTCCAGAAATAATTGTGTTTCGCCCAAGGTATAACAGTGGGCTCTTCAGTCAGTCTGTTATACCCTACTGACACAAATTTTGGTCGATGTTTACCGACTCTTATAAAAATCACAGGAAAAAGATACTGTAAATTTTATTATTCTAGGGGAATTTGTTTAAATTCTTGCACCCAGAAAATAAATACCCGTGGTCAGGTTTTTTTGTAATAAGAAGATGAAGAAATTTAAATATTAAAATATTGAAATAACTTTTGTTTTAAGTGGAGTGAATGGATAAAATTCAACTAAAAAGTTCAAGTGACCTCAACTCCAGAAATAATTGTGTTTCGCCCAAGGTATAACAGTGGGCTCTTCAGTCAGTCTGTTATAGCCTACTAAAACACAAATTTTGGTCGATGTTTACCGACTCTTATAAAAATCACAGCAAAAAGATACTATGAATTTTATTATTCTAGGGGAATTTGTTTGAATTCGTGCACCAGAAAATAAATACCCGTGGTCAGGTTTTTTATAATAAGAAGATGAAGAAATTTAAATATTAAAATATTGAAATTACTTTTGTTTTAAGTGGAGTGAATGAATAAAATTGAACTAAAAAGTACAAGTGACCTCAACTCCAGAAATAATTGTGTTTCGCCCAAGGTATAACAGTGGGCTCTTCAGTCAGTCTGTTATACCCTACTGACACAAATTTTGGTCGATGTTTACCGACTCTTATAAAAATCACAGAAAAAAGATACTGTGAATTTTATTATTCTAGGGGAATTCGTTTAAATTCATGCACCCAGAAAATAAATACCCGTGGTCAGGTTTTTTTTATAATAAGAAGATGAAGAAATTTAAATATTAAAATATTGAAATTACTTTTGTTTTAAGTGGAGTGAATGAATAAAATTCAACTAAAAAGTACAAGTGACCTCAACTCCAGAAATAATTGTGTTTCGCCCAAGGTATAACAGTGGGCTCTTCAGTCAGTATGTTATACCCTACTAAGACACAAATTTTGGTCGATGTTTACTGACTGTTATAAAAATCAAAGGAAAAGGATACTGTGAATTTTATTATTCTAGGGGAATTTGTTTTAATTCGTGCACCCAGAAAATAAATACCCGTGGTGAGGTTTTTTATAATAAGAAGATGAAGAAATTTAAATATTAAAATATTGAAATTACTTTTGTTTTAAGTAGAGTGAATGAATAAAATTCAACTAAAAAGTTCAAGTGACCTCAACTCCAGAAATAATTGTGTTTCGCCCAAGGTATAACAGTGGGCTCTTCAGTCAGTCTGTTATAGCCTACTAAAACACAAATTTTGGTCGATGTTTACCGACTCTTATAAAAATCACAGCAAAAAGATACTATGAATTTTATTATTCTAGGGGAATTTGTTTGAATTCGTGCACCAGAAAATAAATACCCGTGGTGAGGTTTTTTATAATAAGAAGATGAAGAAATTTAAATATTAAAATATTGAAATTACTTTTGTTTTAAGTGGAGTGAATGAATAAAATTCAACTAAAAAGTACAAGTGACCTCAACTCCAGAAATAATTGTGTTTCGTCCAAGGTATAACAGTGGGCTCTTCAGTCAGTCTGTTATACCCTACTAAGACACAAATTTTTTTTCGAAGTTTACCGACTCTTATAAAAATCACAGGAAAAAGATACTGTGAATTTCATTATTCTAGGGGAATTTGTTTAAATTCGTGCACCCAGAAAATAAATACTCGTGGTCAGGTTTTTTATAATAAGAAGATGAAGAAATTTAAATATTAAAATATTGAAATTACTTTTGTTTTAAGTGGAGTGAATGAATAAAATTCAACTAAAAAGTACAAGTGACCTCAACTCCAGAAATAATTGTGTTTCGCCCAAGGTATAACAGTGGACTCTTCAGTCAGTCTGTTATACCCTACTAAGACACAAATTTTGGTCGATGTTTACCGACTCTTATAAAAATCACAGGAAAAAGATACTGTGAATTTTATTATTCTAGGGGAATTTATTTAAATTCGTGCACCCAGAAAATAAATACCCGTGGTCAGGATTTTTATAATAAGAAGATGAAGAAATTTAAATATTAAAATATTGAAATTACTTTTGTTTTAAGTGGAGTGAATGAATAAAATTCAACTAAAAAGTACAAGTGACCGCAACTCCAGAAATATTTGTGTTTCGCCCAAGGTATAACAGTGGGCTCTTCAGTCAGTCTGTTATACCCTACTAAGACACAAATTTTGGTCGATGTTTACCGACTCTTATAAAAATCACAGCAAAAAGATACTGTGAATTTTATTATTCTAGAGGAATTTGTTTAAATTCGTGCAACCAGAAAATAAATACCCGTGGTCAGGATTTTTATAATAAGAAGATGAAGAAATTTAAATATTAAAATATTGAAATTACTTTTGTTTTAAGTGGAGTGAATGAATAAAATTCAACTAAAAAGTACAAGTGACCTCAACTCCAGAAATAATTGTGTTTCGCCAAAGGTATAACAGTGGGCTCTTCAGTCAGTCTGTTATACCCTACTGACACAAATTTTGGTCGATGTTTACCGACTCTTATAAAAATCACAGGAAAAAGATACTGTAAATTTTATTATTCTAGGGGCATTTGTTTAAATTCGTGCACCCAGAAAATAAATACCCGTGGTCAGGTTTTTTTGTAATAAGAAGATGAAGAAATTTAAATATTAAAATATTGAAATAACTTTTGTTTTAAGTGGAGTGAATGGATAAAATTCAACTAAAAAGTACAAGTGACCTCAACTCCAGAAATAATTGTGTTTCGCCCAAGGTATAACAGTGGGCTCTTCAGTCAGTCTGTTATAGCCTACTAAAACACAAATTTTGGTCGATGTTTACCGACTCTTATAAAAATCACAGCAAAAAGATACTATGAATTTTATTATTCTAGGGGAATTTGTTTGAATTCGTGCACCAGAAAATAAATACCCGTGGTCAGGTTTTTTATAATAAGAAGATGAAGAAATTTAAATATTAAAATATTGAAATTACTTTTGTTTTAAGTGGAGTGAATGAATAAAATTCAACTAAAAAGTACAAGTGACCTCAACTCCAGAAATAATTGTGTTTCGCCCAAGGTATAACAGTGGGCTCTTCAGTCAGTATGTTATACCCTACTAAGACACAAATTTTGGTCGATGTTTACTGACTGTTATAAAAATCAAAGGAAAAGGATAATGTGAATTTTATTATTCTAGGGGAATTTGTTTTAATTCGTGCACCCAGAAAATAAATGCCCGTGGTGAGGTTTTTTATAATAAGAATATGAAGAAATTTAAATATCTATTAAAATATTGAAATTACTATTGTTTTAAATGGAGTGAATGAATGAATAAAATTCAATTAAAAAGTACAAGTGACCTCAACTCCAGAAATAATTGTGATTCGCCCAAGGTATAACAGTGGGCTCTTCAGTCAGTCTGTTATACCCTACTAAGACACAAATTTTGGTCGATGTTTACCGACTCTTATAAAAATCACAGGAAAAAGATAATGTGAATTTTATTATTCTAGGGGAATTTGTTTAAATTCGTGCACCCAGAAAATAAATACCCGTGGTCTGGTTTTTTATAATAAGAATATGAAGAAATTTAAATATCTATTAAAATATTGAAATTACTATTGTTTTAAGTGGAGTGAATGAATGAATAAAATTCAATTAAAAAGTACAAGTGACCTCAACTCCAGAAATAATTGTGATTCGCCCAAGGTATAACAGTGGGCTCTTCAGTCAGTCTGTTATACTCTACTGACACAAATTTTGGTCGATGTTTACCGACTCTTATAAAAATCACAGGAAAAAGATACTGTAAATTTTATTATTCTAGGGGAATTTGTTTAAATTCGTGCACCCAGAAAATAAATACCCGTGGTCAGGTTTTTTTGTAATAAGAAGATGAAGAAATTTAAATATTAAAATATTGAAATAACTTTTGTTTTAAGTGGAGTGAATGGATAAAATTCAACTAAAAAGTTCAAGTGACCTCAACTCCAGAAATAATTGTGTTTCGCCCAAGGTATAACAGTGGGCTCTTCAGTCAGTCTGTTATAGCCTACTAAAACACAAATTTTGGTCGATGTTTACCGACTCTTATAAAAATCACAGCAAAAAGATACTATGAATTTTATTATTCTAGGGGAATTTGTTTGAATTCGTGCACCAGAAAATAAATACCCGTGGTCAGGTTTTTTATAATAAGAAGATGAAGAAATTTAAATATTAAAATATTGAAATTACTTTTGTTTTAAGTGGAGTGAATGAATAAAATTCAACTAAAAAGTACAAGTGACCTCAACTCCAGAAATAATTGTGTTTCGCCCAAGGTATAACAGTGGGCTCTTCAGTCAGTCTGTTATACCCTACTGACACAAATTTTGGTCGATGTTTACCGACTCTTATAAAAATCACAGAAAAAAGATACTGTGAATTTTATTATTCTAGGGGAATTCGTTTAAATTCATGCACCCAGAAAATAAATACCCGTGGTCAGGTTTTTTTTATAATAAGAAGATGAAGAAATTTAAATATTAAAATATTGAAATTACTTTTGTTTTAAGTGGAGTGAATGAATAAAATTCAACTAAAAAGTACAAGTGACCTCAACTCCAGAAATAATTGTGTTTTGCCCAAGGTATAACAGTGGGCTCTTCAGTCAGTATGTTATACCCTACTAAGACACAAATTTTGGTCGATGTTTACTGACTGTTATAAAAATCAAAGGAAAAGGATACTGTGAATTTTATTATTCTAGGGGAATTTGTTTTAATTCGTGCACCCAGAAAATAAATACCCGTGGTGAGGTTTTTTATAATAAGAAGATGAAGAAATTTAAATATTAAAATATTGAAATTACTTTTGTTTTAAGTAGAGTGAATGAATAAAATTCAACTAAAAAGTTCAAGTGACCTCAACTCCAGAAATAATTGTGTTTCGCCCAAGGTATAACAGTGGGCTCTTCAGTCAGTCTGTTATAGCCTACTAAAACACAAATTTTGGTCGATGTTTACCGACTCTTATAAAAATCACAGCAAAAAGATACTATGAATTTTATTATTCTAGGGGAATTTGTTTGAATTCGTGCACCAGAAAATAAATACCCGTGGTGAGGTTTTTTATAATAAGAAGATGAAGAAATTTAAATATTAAAATATTGAAATTACTTTTGTTTTAAGTGGAGTGAATGAATAAAATTCAACTAAAAAGTACAAGTGACCTCAACTCCAGAAATAATTGTGTTTCGTCCAAGGTATAACAGTGGGCTCTTCAGTCAGTCTGTTATACCCTACTAAGACACAAATTTTTTTTCGAAGTTTACCGACTCTTATAAAAATCACAGGAAAAAGATACTGTGAATTTCATTATTCTAGGGGAATTTGTTTAAATTCGTGCACCCAGAAAATAAATACTCGTGGTCAGGTTTTTTATAATAAGAAGATGAAGAAATTTAAATATTAAAATATTGAAATTACTTTTGTTTTAAGTGGAGTGAATGAATAAAATTCAACTAAAAAGTACAAGTGACCTCAACTCCAGAAATAATTGTGTTTCGCCCAAGGTATAACAGTGGACTCTTCAGTCAGTCTGTTATACCCTACTAAGACACAAATTTTGGTCGATGTTTACCGACTCTTATAAAAATCACAGGAAAAAGATACTGTGAATTTTATTATTCTAGGGGAATTTATTTAAATTCGTGCACCCAGAAAATAAATACCCGTGGTCAGGATTTTTATAATAAGAAGATGAAGAAATTTAAATATTAAAATATTGAAATTACTTTTGTTTTAAGTGGAGTGAATGAATAAAATTCAACTAAAAAGTACAAGTGACCGCAACTCCAGAAATATTTGTGTTTCGCCCAAGGTATAACAGTGGGCTCTTCAGTCAGTCTGTTATACCCTACTAAGACACAAATTTTGGTCGATGTTTACCGACTCTTATAAAAATCACAGCAAAAAGATACTGTGAATTTTATTATTCTAGAGGAATTTGTTTAAATTCGTGCAACCAGAAAATAAATACCCGTGGTCAGGATTTTTATAATAAGAAGATGAAGAAATTTAAATATTAAAATATTGAAATTACTTTTGTTTTAAGTGGAGTGAATGAATAAAATTCAACTAAAAAGTACAAGTGACCTCAACTCCAGAAATAATTGTGTTTCGCCAAAGGTATAACAGTGGGCTCTTCAGTCAGTCTGTTATACCCTACTGACACAAATTTTGGTCGATGTTTACCGACTCTTATAAAAATCACAGGAAAAAGATACTGTAAATTTTATTATTCTAGGGGAATTTGTTTAAATTCGTGCACCCAGAAAATAAATACCCGTGGTCAGGTTTTTTTGTAATAAGAAGATGAAGAAATTTAAATATTAAAATATTGAAATAACTTTTGTTTTAAGTGGAGTGAATGGATAAAATTCAACTAAAAAGTACAAGTGACCTCAACTCCAGAAATAATTGTGTTTCGCCCAAGGTATAACAGTGGGCTCTTCAGTCAGTCTGTTATAGCCTACTAAAACACAAATTTTGGTCGATGTTTACCGACTCTTATAAAAATCACAGCAAAAAGATACTATGAATTTTATTATTCTAGGGGAATTTGTTTGAATTCGTGCACCAGAAAATAAATACCCGTGGTCAGGTTTTTTATAATAAGAAGATGAAGAAATTTAAATATTAAAATATTGAAATTACTTTTGTTTTAAGTGGAGTGAATGAATAAAATTCAACTAAAAAGTACAAGTGACCTCAACTCCAGAAATAATTGTGTTTCGCCCAAGGTATAACAGTGGGCTCTTCAGTCAGTATGTTATACCCTACTAAGACACAAATTTTGGTCGATGTTTACTGACTGTTATAAAAATCAAAGGAAAAGGATAATGTGAATTTTATTATTCTAGGGGAATTTGTTTTAATTCGTGCACCCAGAAAATAAATGCCCGTGGTGAGGTTTTTTATAATAAGAATATGAAGAAATTTAAATATCTATTAAAATATTGAAATTACTATTGTTTTAAATGGAGTGAATGAATGAATAAAATTCAATTAAAAAGTACAAGTGACCTCAACTCCAGAAATAATTGTGATTCGCCCAAGGTATAACAGTGGGCTCTTCAGTCAGTCTGTTATACCCTACTAAGACACAAATTTTGGTCGATGTTTACCGACTCTTATAAAAATCACAGGAAAAAGATAATGTGAATTTTATTATTCTAGGGGAATTTGTTTAAATTCGTGCACCCAGAAAATAAATACCCGTGGTCTGGTTTTTTATAATAAGAATATGAAGAAATTTAAATATCTATTAAAATATTGAAATTACTATTGTTTTAAGTGGAGTGAATGAATGAATAAAATTCAATTAAAAAGTACAAGTGACCTCAACTCCAGAAATAATTGTGATTCGCCCAAGGTATAACAGTGGGCTCTTCAGTCAGTCTGTTTTACCCTACTAAGACACAAATTTTGGTTGATGATTACCGACTCTTATAAAAATCACAGGAAAAAGATACAGTGAATTTTATTATTCTAGAGGAATTTGCTTAAATTCGTGCACCCAGAAAATAAATACCCGTGGTCAGGTTTTTTATAATAAGAAGATGAAGAAATTTAAATATTAAAATATTGAAATTACTTTTGTTTTAAGTGGAGTGAATGAATAAAATTCAACTAAAAAGTACAAGTGACCTCAACTCCAGAAATAATTGTGTTTCGCCCAAGGTATAACAGTGGGCTCTTCAGTCAGTCTGTTATACCCTACTAAGACACAAATTTTTTTTCGAAGTTTACCGACTCTTATAAAAATCACAGGAAAAAGATACTGTAAATTTTATTATTCTAGGGGAATTTGTTTAAATTTGTGCACCCAGAAAATAAATACCCGTGGTCAGGTTTTTTTGTAATAAGAAGATGAAGAAATTTAAATATTAAAATATTGAAATAACTTTTGTTTTAAGTGGAGTGAATGGATAAAATTCAACTAAAAAGTACAAGTGACCTCAACTCCAGAAATAATTGTGTTTCGCCCATGGTATAACAGTGGGCTCTTCAGTCAGTCTGTTATACCCTACTAAGACACAAATTTTGGTCGATGTTTACCGACTCTTATAAAAATTACAGAAAAAAGATACTGTGAATTTTATTATTCTAGGGGAATTCGTTTAAATTCATGCACCCAGAAAATAAATACCCGTGGTCAGGTTTTTTTTATAATAAGAAGATGAAGAAATTTAAATATTAAAATATTGAAATTACTTTTGTTTTAAGTGGAGTGAATGAATAAAATTCAACTAAAAAGTACAAGTGACCTCAACTCTAAAAATAATTGTGTTTCGCCCATGGTATACCAGTGGGCTCTTCAGTCAGTCTGTTATACCCTACTAAGACACAAATTTTGATCGATGTTTACCGACTCTTATAAAAATTACAGAAAAAAGATACTGTGAATTTTATTATTCTAGGGGAATTTGTTTTAATTCGTGCACCCAGAAAATAAATACCCGTGGTGAGGTTTTTTATAATAAGAAGATGAAGAAATTTAAATATTAAAATATTGAAATTACTTTTGTTTTAAGTGGAGTGAATGAATAAAATTCAACTAAAAAGTACAAGTGACCTCAACTCCAGAAATAATTGTGTTTCGCCCAAGGTATAACAGTGGGCTCTTCAGTCAGTCTGTTATACCCTACTAAGACACAAATTTTTTTTCGAAGTTTACCGACTCTTATAAAAATCACAGGAAAAAGATACTGTGAATTTTATTATTCTAGGGGAATTGGTTTAAATTCGTGCACCCAGAAAATAAATACTCGTGGTCAGGTTTTTTATAATAAGAAGATGAAGAAATTTAAATATTAAAATATTGAAATTACTTTTGTTTTAAGTGGAGTGAATGAATAAAATTCAACTAAAAAGTACAAGTGACCTCAACTCCAGAAATAATTGTGTTTCGCCCAAGGTATAACAGTGGACTCTTCAGTCAGTCTGTTATACCCTACTAAGACACAAATTTTGGTCGATGTTTACCGACTCTTATAAAAATCACAGGAAAAAGATACTGTGAATTTTATTATTCTAGGGGAATTTATTTAAATTCGTGCACCCAGAAAATAAATACCCGTGGTCAGGATTTTTATAATAAGAAGATGAAGAAATTTAAATATTAAAATATTGAAATTACTTTTGTTTTAAGTGGAGTGAATGAATAAAATTCAACTAAAAAGTACAAGTGACCGCAACTCCAGAAATATTTGTGTTTCGCCCAAGGTATAACAGTGGGCTCTTCAGTCAGTCTGTTATACCCTACTAAGACACAAATTTCGGTCGATGTTTACCGACTCTTATAAAAATCACAGCAAAAAGATACTGTGAATTTTATTATTCTAGAGGAATTTGTTTGAATTCGTGCAACCAGAAAATAAATACCCGTGGTCAGGTTTTTTATAATAAGAAGATGAAGAAATTTAAATATTAAAATAATGAAATTACTTTTGTTTTAAGTGGAGTGAATAAATAATATTCAACTAAAAAGTACATGTGACCTCAACCCCAGAAATATTTGTGTTTCGCCCAAGGTATAACAGTGGGCTCTTCAGTCAGTCTGTTATACCCTACTAAGACACAAATTTTTTTTCGATGTTTACCGACTCTTATACAAATCACAGGAAAAAAATACTGTGAATTTTATTATTCTAGGGGAATTTGTTTAAATTCGTGCACCCAGAAAATAAATACTCGTGGTCAGGTTTTTTATAATAAGAAGATGAAGAAATTTAAATATTAAAATATTGAAATTACTTTTGTTTTAAGTGGAGTGAACGAATAAAATTCAACTTAAAAGTACAAGTGACCTCAACTCCAGAAATAATTGTGTTTCGCCCAAGGTATAACAGTGGACTCTTCAGTCAGTCTGTTATACCCTACTAAGACACAAATTTTGGTCGATGTTTACCGACTCTTATAAAAATCACAGCAAAAAGATACTGTGAATTTTATTATTCTAGAGGAATTTGTTTAAATTCGTGCAACCAGAAAATAAATACCCGTGGTCAGGTTTTTTATAATAAGAAGATGAAGAAATTTAAATATTAAAATAATGAAATTACTTTTGTTTTAAGTGGAGTGAATAAATAAAATTCAACTAAAAAGTACATGTGACCTCAACCCCAGAAATATTTGTGTTTCGCCCAAGGTATAACAGTGGGCTCTTCAGTCAATCTGTTATACCCTACTAAGACACAAATTTTTTTTCGATGTTTACCGACTCTTATACAAATCACAGGAAAAAAATACTGTGAATTTTATTATTCTAGGGGAATTTGTTTAAATTCGTGCACCCAGAAAATAAATACTCGTGGTCAGGTTTTTTATAATAAGAAGATGAAGAAATTTAAATATTAAAATATTGAAATTAGTTTTGTTTTAAGTGGAGTGAACGAATAAAATTCAACTAAAAAGTACAAGTGACCTCAACTCCAGAAATAATTGTGTTTCGCCCAAGGTATAACAGTGGACTCTTCAGTCAGTCTGTTATACCCTACTAAGACACAAATTTTGGTCGATGTTTACCGACTCTTATAGAAATCACAGAAAAAAGATACTGTGAATTTTATTATTCTAGGGGAATTTATTTAAATTCGTGCACCCAGAAAATAAATACCCGTGGTCAGGATTTTTATAATAAGAAGATGAAGAAATTTAAATATTAAAATATTGAAATTACTTTTGTTTTAAGTTGAGTGAATGAATAAAATTCAACTAAAAAGTAAAAGTGACCGCAACTCCAGAAATAATTGTGTTTCGCCCAAGGTATAACAGTGGGCTCTTCAGTTAGACTGTTATACCCTACTGAGACACAAGAGCCCACTGTTATACCTTGGGCGAAACAGAATTATTTCTGAGTTGAGGTCACTTGTACTTTTTAGAAAAGAACTATAGTTAAACATAATTAAAATTATAACATTACAATAATAACAATAATATTATTAATTTACCTAAATCAACAATTAATTCGGCTTTGGGATTTAGGATTTAATAAAATATTAATATTTAAAAGTAATATAAATTATTTATATATTTAAATAAATAATTATATATATTATTTATTACGAGGCGAGGAAAAAGTAGTCATGATGGTGGCTAAGTTTGTGTGTGAGATAGAAACTTACCTACACTCTACACATATACAGGGTGATTTGCATAAGGTGTCACAAAAGGCTAAGGCGTATATGTTGGACTTAGACAGGCAAAAAATCGTATAGGAGGGGTGGTCCATTCCCCCCCCCCCCGTTTATGCGGGAGGGGCAATTTTCAAAAAAAAAACTTAAAACAGAAAAAAATACATTAAGAAATAACGGTTATACTTACAGAGTCATGCTATAGCTTTTTGAAAAGCCAATAGTCTATTCTTTAATATTAGTTTTTTAAATAAAGCTGTATTTTCAAAATTGTATGTAATTAAGTATAATTTTAAAAAATAAAGAAACCAGAATGTTAGTTAAAACAAGCCGGATTCTTCTTAGTTTTATGAGAAAGTTGCTTTATTTATTAGTTCTTATCTTGAAAAGTAAAAGTCCTATTTCCATACGGTTTTCAGTGTTTGACTAAAAATTGACAATAGCGTTAAGTTTTGAAAACAAAAATTATGCTTAATTACATAAAATTTTGAAAAAAAAAATTAGCTTGAAATTTTTTTTTTATTTTTTTTTTCAAAATTTTGATTTTGAAAATTAATTTTTTAAAAAACTGTTCACTCGAACAACTTAATTTAAAAACAGTATTAAAGAATGGACTTTTGGCTTTTCAAAATGCTATAGCATGACTCTGTAAGTATTACCTTTCTTTTTAAATATTTCTTTTCTGTTTTAAGTGATTTATGTTTGGAAAATTTCCTTTCCCGCCTAAATGGGGGCAAATAGGCCCCCTCCCATACGATTTTTTTCTTGCATAAGTCCAACCTACATGCCCTAGCCTATTGTGACACCTTATGCAAATCATCCTGTATAGTGTATAGGTACCTACCTACATACCCATGTTCTTGTAACATCCAGAGATGATTAAAATAAAAGAAACATCTGCTCAGCTCAGTAGTTAAGGATGAATTAACTTTATATATTATTAATTTTAATTGATTAAAAATTAATTTTAATTGATAGCTACACTGGGTCCCAGTTTTTCAGTGTTTGGGTATGTCTACAGTTACGTCAGGAAGCTGCTTTTTAATTGATGATGAATGCAGAATGCCTTAAAAAACTCGAAAGAAATCAAGTGGCGAACCACAAAATAGTTCATTACATTTCTAACGGATATTCGTATTTCATAACTCTTAAAACATATTTTTTAAGGTTTTTTGTTCATAGATAGTATTTGTATTTTCTTTTGTCAAGAAAGCTATTCTTTGCTAAGGTGTTGTAAAGTGCGTACTTCACAACATTCCCTTATCATCCTTTCTTATCCCATTACAATTCAACCCATTGCCACTTCAAATTCCCATGGTCATCATTTCTTTTGATTGCCCAATATCCGACCCACTTAAAATTCCCATATCATCATTTCCTTTTAATTACTTACAAATTCCATTCAACTCCAAAGTCGTCAACCACGCGATCAACGATCGCTCCACTTCAACCCATTCACTTCTCCAATACATTAAACTTCTCCAATTTCATTGCCTACACATGCCTCATTGAAACATAACCCAAAATTCCCAAATCATCATTTTCCATTTCTTTCTGTATCCAACAATCAATGCACTCCATTTCCAATACACAATATTTAAACCTATTAAACGTGCATTGATCCCACAGGCACACTTGTGCTGATGTTGCATCTTTTCCTTTTTCGTCGTGTCGGGTGACGAGCTATCGAGGGGGCACTCTGTTTCGTGATATCGGATCGGTCGGACGAATTTCTTGTTATTGCTCTGAATCTTAACCTTTTTAAATTAATTTCTAAATCTTGTAATAAATAAATAAATAACGTAAATTTTAAATATATTGAAAAGAAACCAATGTAGAGAATATGAAATAACATAAATCTTAAATATATTGAAAAGAAACCAATGTATAGAATAAGAAATAGTGAGTAAGAAAATAAAACTAAAAACTCTTCTGTGTTTTAAATGTGGAACATTTTTCTTTTATTAACACGAGCAAAACAATACCACGAAAAACAGGATAAAACCCGTTTGAGAATCGTGCTTCTCAATCAAAATAAAGAGCACAACATAAATTGGTGTCAGGTGTGGGGTTTGCCTGAAAAGTGACAAGTGCAAAGTGTTAAAAAGAAAAAAAAAAAAAAAAACACAACAAATCAAACAAAAGAAACTCAAAACCAAGTGAAAAAAAAAAAAAAAATATATTACAAACAACAAAAAAAAAAAAACTACAATCAGTGATAAAAAAAACCCATAACAAAACAACAATCAGTGAAAAACAAAATCTGAGAGAACTAAGGACTACACATTCATCTGTAACCCTCCGCATCCATCTTTAACCCGCTGCATCCACCAACAACCTATTATCATCATTTTACAAAGCAGAATTTTCAAATACAATTTTTTTTACTAGTAAGCTTTCTTTTAATTATTTTTCTTTACTATTTTCTTATCATTAATTTAATTCTTGCGTAGCCCTAAGTTTTTTTTTATATATATACATATATGTAAGTAATTATTGTATACATGTCTCAAGGTGAAATAAATAAAACCGACGAATCCGAATCAACGTTAAACTCGTCCGAAACAGATAGTGGTACAGAATCTGACACCCCTTACAATACTTCTCCTTCCTCTCATTCTACTCCCAATAAATTACTGAATATGGCTCCTAAGTAAGATAGGTCTTTTGCGTTTAAGCTCATCCCGGAGTTTGACGGGGACAGATCGATCCTACATAAATTCATAAATGCCTGCGACTTAATCGCAGAAGAGACCTCTTCTTCAGATCTACCCATTCTTCTTCTTATAATAAAAACGAAATTGTCTGGAAGCGCATATAATGTAGTTAAGTACACTGACTTCGAAGATTGGAAGCCCCTTAAAGAACAGCTACTCCAGCAATTCCTAGAGTTTAAATCTCTATCTCAATTACAGGTGGATCTCATCCAAATGAAATAGCGAACGAACGAATCTGTTCGTCAGTTTTCAAACAGATTAGAAAAAACTTTATCCCATCTGAATGATGCTTGCATTGCAAGTGAAGGCTCAGATAAAGCTGACACAATCATAAGTCTTAATCGTAAGACTGCGTTGAAAGCGTTCGAAAGAGGGCTTAATTATCGAGTAGGTCTTATTATAAAAGCATCAAGATTTAATACATTGATGGATGCTATTGAAGCAGCCGTCCTAGAAGAGAAAACTAGTTCGTCACATCCTACACATTTTTCTACTAGCTCATCACAACCCAAACCCAGAAATCCTACCTCTTGCAATTTTTGTAAAAAACCTGGACATAACATAGAACAATGCTACTTAAGGAAAAATAAGGAACAGCTTCCTTCTTTCAAAAGTGAAGTTAAGAAAGTAACTATTACTTGTAGTTACTGTAAGAACCTTGGGCATCATATAAATGAATGTCGAAAAAGGGAGTATAATAATAATAAAAAAAAACAATACTAATTCCCCTTCGACTGTAAATAAACATTCGGAAAACCGTTCAGAGGCCGAAACCAGTGGCAGGCTTCGGACCCAAACTTAATCTCGTCTCGCCACATCCTACACATAAATTTAAAAAATAATATAAATAGAGTAGATTCAATTAAACTTTCTTCTGAAATCTTGCTAAATCCTAAACCTTCTAAATTTCTAATCGATGGCGGTAGTGAAATTTGTCTGATTAAAATAGATAAAATAAAACCAGAACTACCCATCGACTCTAATATAATTCATTCCCTATCTGGTATAACTGATTCTGTTATCCGTACCAAAGGAGTTATACAACTTCTTATTAATCTTCCTAAAAACGTTACAATTTCTTACCCTTTCCATGTGGTAGATAAAAACTTTCCCATCAGTACCGATGGAATAATAGGTAACAATTTCTTGGATGACCATAAAGCTCAAATAAATTATGGCACCAAAATACTTACCTTCTCATGGGAAAACTACCTAATCGACTATGATCTTATTCCTTCTAATCTAGTTTATATTCCTCCTAGATCCGAAATCATTGTTCCAATCCTCAAGTAAATTAATGTGGATAGTATATGCCTCTCCCAGCAATTCCCCAATGGATTATATATTGGCAATAGCATTACTCCTGCCAATAGTTCTATCTCTTACATATCCGTCGTTAACTCCTCTGAATCCCCCATTGAGTTTAATACTGATGATATAGTATTTGACGAAGTCTCTAATTACAATATTTTGCAAATTCAACACTATCCTGCTTCTTACGAAAGAATTAAAACTATACAAGACCTAGTCGTGACTGACCACATGACCAAAAACGAAAAGGACTCTATTTTAGATTTATGCTGCTTGTACAGTGACTTATGTTTTATAAAAGGAGATAAATTAACCCATACCTCCTCTGTACAACATCCTATCATAACACAAGATGCTACACCTACATATATAAAACCCTACAGGTTGCCGGAAGCACAACGACAAGAAGTGGATAAACAAATACATGAGATGATGGACGATAATATTATCCAACCATCGAATAGTCCGTGGAATTTCCCACTTATTGTCGTTCCGAAAAAACCTGATAAAAATGGTAACAAGAAATGGAGAATCGTCGTCGATTTTCGCAAACTCAACGACAAAACTGTCGGTGACGCATACCCGTTACCTAACATTACTGATATTCTAGATCAGTTAGGGAGTTCAAAGTTCTTCTCAACTTTAGATCTAGCCAGTGGCTTTCATCAGATCGAAGTTCGTCCGGAAGATAGAGAAAAGACCGCTTTCTCTTCTCCTTTTGGTCATTATGAATTCATTAGGATGCCTTATGGATTAAAAGGTTCTCCAGCCACCTTCCAAAGGTTAATGAATAATGTTTTGACTGGACTTCAAGGTATAAAAACCTTCGTTTATATGGATGACATTGCGGTCTATGGTAAGACTTTAGAAGAACACAATTCAAAATTAAGAGAAATCTTCGAACGTCTTAATATGCATAACTTAAAATTGCAACCTGATAAATGTCAAGTTTTGCGAACTGAGCTCACTTATTTGGGACATGTCATAAACGAATCCGGTATTAAACCTGATCCACAAAAAATCGAATGTGTGAAAAATTTTGCACAACCCAAGAACGCAAAAGACATCAAAAGCTTCCTGGGTCTTGCAGGTTATTATCGGCGCTTCATAGAAGATTTTGCAAAAATTTCTAAACCTCTTACTAATCTTTTACGTAAGGATGTTCGCTTCGACTGGACTCCTCTTTGTTCAAATTCTTTTCATGGATTAAAAGAAAAACTCATTAATCCACCCCTCCTCCAATATCCCGATTTCACTAAAAACTTCATTCTTACAACGGATGCTAGCGACTTTGCTATTGGTAGTGTTCTTTCACAAGGTGAAGTTGGGAATGATCTTCCTATCTCCTATGCATCACGAACTCTTAATAAAAGTGAAAAAAATTATTCTACTACAGATAAGGAACTTTTGGCTATCGTTTGGTCAGTTAAACATTTCCGACCATATCTGTATGGAAGAAAATTTCAACTTTACACGGATCATAAACCTCTAGTTTATATCCATAATTGTAAAGATACAAATTCTAGAATGATGAGATATCGTTGACAGCTCGAAGAGTTTGAATATGAAATTATCCACAAAAGAGGTGAACAAAATAAAAATGCTGATTGCCTAAGCAGAATTGCAAAAATGACTCTTCGTTCAGATACAAAATCTCCTTCTACTTCTTCTCAAAATTCATCTTCTGAATCATCTCCCAAGTCGTCTTCTATCTCAACTACTACATCGTCAATTACTAATTCTTGTTCTACATCTTCAAAAACAAATCCTCGTACTAAATCATCGAATACTAACCCTTGTTCTACATCTTCAAATACAAATCCTTGTACTACATCGTCCAATACTAACCCTTGTTCTACATCTCCAATTCCTAAATCTAGTTCTCATCCTACATCTTCAAATAATAGTTCTAATTCTTGCTCTACTACTTTGAATACAAACCCTAGTCCTTCATATTCAGACATGAATTCTAATTCTTCTTCTAACCCTTCAACAAGACGAGAACTACCTCAAAATGAAATTAAGACTATACTCAAAGAATTTCATTTAAATCCTATCGGAGGACACTGTGGTGTCAACCGTACTTTTAAACGCATACGACTTTATCATAAGTGTAAAAATATGTTCCAGGATATAAAAAACTTTATAAAAAACTGCGAACTTTGTCAAAAGAACAAAGTTACTAAGTACACAATGGAACCAATGGTCATTACTTCTACTGCTAAGGAACCCTTTGAGAAAATTTCTATCGACATCGTTGGTCCATATCCTATCACTAACAATAATAACAAATATCTTTTAACATTCATTGACGACCTTACAAAATATACTGATGCAATACCTTTACCAAATCAAGAGGCTAATACAATCGCAGAAGCATTTGTCAAAGAAATAATATTTCGTTATGGCACACCCAAATACGTTTTGTCAGATCAAGGACAAAATTTTCTTAGCGACATATTTAAAAATGTATGTAAGCTTCTCAAAATAACTAAACTACAAACCACTGCATACCGACCACAGTCAAATGGATCTTGCGAACGAAGCCACAGAAACTTTGTAGAATATTTGCGTTGTTTTATCAATAAATCTCAAGATAATTGGGATAATTGGATAAAATATGCCGTTTTCGTCCATAACACGACCCGGAACACTTCAACGTCATTTACTCCGTTCGAACTCATGTATGGTAGACAGGTTGAACTTCCTTCTAGCGTAACAAAAAATCCAGAAATTTGTTACAATTACGACCTTTATGCCAATGAACTCAAATCAAGACTTCAACACTGCCATCAGATAGCAAGAGATAATCTCCTCAAGAGTAAAGAATCCTCAAAACAGCAATACGATAAGAAACTAAACCCTGTTGATTTTCAAATAGGAAACCTAGTTTTACTCAAAAATGAAAGCAATCCCAAAAATAGAAATAAAAAATTACTTCCCCTTTGGTCAGGACCATATGAAATCATATCTACATCAGGACATATCTACATCAAACATTAAAATCAAGAATAAAATAGTTAAAGTCCACAACAATAGACTCAAAATTTTTTCAAGTTAATTATAATCTTCAATCTCAATATTCTTTCCAGAAATGGGTAAACCTATAATTGTAATCCTCATCTTTAAAACAATACTGAGCTACCCAATGATGATCAACCACGAGCAACCATATGAAATCGTCGACTTAAAAAACAAGACGGGAATATACTACGAACACGTTGGTAACCTTAAACTTTCCACTTACCATTGGAACTTACTCATATATACTAACCTTACCGATCTCAACCTTCAATACAATGCTATCTTGCTAACCTATGACAAAATTCTATCCTCTTGCAAACAACTTCTTTCTTCTAACTTACATCAATGCGAATCCCTTCCTACCCTCTCTACGTTAGTCCTTGATCGAATTAAATCACAGGACCTAATTATAAACAAATACTTAGGAACCACCATTAAACCTCGAATAAAAAAAGAGGATTAATAAATGCTATTGGTTCTATATCAAAGCAATTATTCGGCACCCTCGACGACGAGGATGCACAAACTTTCTCTCGTCATATAAATAAACTTAACCAACAACAACATTATGAATCCCAATTAAACGAAAAACAAATTTCAATATCCAAAAATATCATCCATCAATTAAACGTTACAAACGACCAAATTATTAAAATAGAAGAAAAAATTGATGAAACCAGTAAAATCATAAATCAAATAAGCAAAAACTCAAATAGTAACAACATAATAAATAAATCCTTTCTTCACCTAAACGAACTTTTTACGATGTTCAACTCCTTGTCAGAATACTACTATTCAACCAAAGATCACCTCCTGGACGCTATTTACTCCGCAGCCCATGGAAAACTTCACCCATATCTTATTGATCCTTCTAAACTCACCGAAGAAATTAAAAAGATACAATTACTTCTTCCAGAAGAAAATCGTTTACCACTTCCTCTACAAGAGCAATATATAGACACACTTTTTCATCTCTTAGAAACTCACACTGACAACCAAATAAATTTTGTATTAAGAATTCCTCTTACTTCTTCCAAAAACTATAACGTTTATAAAATGACTAGTGTACCAAATCTCATCGAAAACAAAACTTATGCAATTATAATACCCGAAAAACCTTTCCTTATCGTAGACTCAGAAAAATAATCGTATTTTCTCTATGATAATCATGACTTAGACAAATGCCAAACAACTACAAAAAAAATAACTATCTTTGCGAAAGAAACGCACCAATCCTTTTTACATCATCAAGCAGTGCCTGCGAATTGAATTTACTTTCCATTCTTCCAAGTGAAATCAGTAGTTGCAATATTCACCCGATTTTCCTACAACTAGCAGACTCCAATTCTTGGATTTTCGTTTCCCCTAATCCAGAAAATCTTATGATTAAATGCCAAAATCTTAACTCGCAAATAAACATAAATGCAACTGGTATTCTTAAAATCGAACCAAACTGTATCGCAAACACAAGATATCAATCCTTAAGCTCCAAAACAAATTTCGAAACAAAAACTAATCTTAACTTTATCTCATCAAATCCTTATCTTTCATTTAATATCACACCACCACAATTTGAGAAAATTCCCAGTTATGCTACAAAGTCTTTAAATATACATAATCAGATTGATGACCTTAATTCTATCAGTAAGAATATAAACAACCTACAAAATTCTCAGTTTGTATATTCGAATTCCGATAGTGAAAATAAAAACTCTACAATCGTGTTTTTCCTTTTAATGCTTTCCATCATTTTAATGTTTACAATAATATTGCTAATGCGGAATAGGAGAAAGAACTCAGTTCATAATAAAAAAGAAACGGAATCATTACCAATGCCAGAAATAAAAGTTGATTCAACCCCAGTAACATCGGTAGAAACTGAACCAATACCAAAACCTCGTTTAGCCCCATCAAATCTATCTCGTTCACTCCCAATTCCATCTTCTCACAGCAAAGCCGAAACTCGCACCACTCCAAGGTACAAGTTTCGTTCTTAAGGGGGGAGGTGTTGTAAAGTGCGTACTTCACAACATTCCCTTATCATCCTTTCTTATCCCATTACAATTCAACCCATTGTCACTTCAAATTCCCATGGTCGTCATTTCTTTTGATTGCCCAATATCCGACCCACTTAAAATTCCCATATCATCATTTCCTTTTAATTACTTACAAATTCCATTCAACTCCAAAGTCGTCAACCACGCGATCAACGATCGCTCCACTTCAACCCATTCACTTTCCCAATACATTAAACTTCTCCAATTTCATTACCTACATATGCCTTATTGAAACATAACCCAAAATTCCCAAATCATCATTTTCCATTTCTTTCTGTATCCAACAATCAATGCACTCCATTTCCAATACACAATATTTAAACCTATTAAACGTGCATTGATCCCACAGGCACACTTGTGCTGATGTTGCATCTTTTCCTTTTTCGTCGTGTCGGGTGACGAGCTATCGAGGGGGCACTCTGTTTCGTGATATCGGATCGGTCGGACGAATTTCTTCTTATTGCTCCGAATCTTAACCTTTTTAAATTAATTTCTAAATCTTGTAATAAATAAATAAATAACGTAAATTTTAAATATATTGAAAAGAAACCAATGTATAGAATAAGAAATAGTGATTAAGAAAATAAAACTAAAAACTCTTCTGTGTTTTAAATGTGGAACATTTTTCTTTTATTAACACGAGCAAAACAATACCACGAAAAACAGGATAAAACGCGTTTGAGAATCGTGCTTCTCAATCAAAATAAAGAGCACAACAAAGGGGCCAGTTATAGATATCATTGAAAACCATCATTGAAAATATTAAATGTAAATTTTTAGAGATTTTGAAGAAAAAATAAATGATTATTTTGATGCCAAAGTATAGCTTATTGACTTAATAATTATTTCTAGGTAAAACAAAATTCAATTAGGCACAACTTTTCTCATAAAATGACTTTTATTTTTTCAATGATGAACTAATGATCATTAAAAAAATTAAAAGTTACGTTATGGGGAAGATATGGGTCAAAATGAATTTTTTTTAAGGAGAAATAATTTTGAAGTCGTTAGCTCTTTTTTGATCTTTATCTTCCCCATAAAGTAACTTTTAATTTTTTCAATGATCATTGGTAAGGTAGTTCATCATTGAAAAATTAAAAGTCATTTTATGAGAAAAGTTGAGCCAAATTGAATTTTGTTTTACCTAGAAATAATTATTAAGTCAATTAGCTTTACTTTCGCATCAAAATAATCATTTATTTTTTCTTCAAAATCTCTCAAAATTGACAATTAATATTTTCAATGATGGTTTTCAATGAAAGCTATAACTGGCACCTAAGCTGCAAAATCTTTTTTTGCTTTTTCTAAAAAACAGAGGCGCAAAATTTTAAACAACCTATTGTTAAAGGCTTAACACTTAACCAGTTAGCAATTTTCTAAGTTTTTAGCAATTTACTATCTATTCCAAAATGTTAAACTTATTATGTGCTTGAAATAAGTATTCGATATTTATATTTTTATCATTTTAACTTCATTATTTACGCAAAAAAAAAAAAAACAAAAAAAGTTGGGCACCAGCAGGACTCGAACCTGGAACATTCGGGTCTATCCTATACCTGGACCCATGTTCTGTAACTCAGGCGATAAGTTATCGCATCGTTAAAAAATGAAACGATTCGTTCCCCACTTATCGCCTCTGGAAAAAATTGGGTTTCTGTAACTCAATGCGATAACTTCGATTTTCGATTTGTTTGGGCTGGAAATTCCATAGGAAGGCGATAAGTAGAACTGTCAAATTGACATTTTGAAACAAGAAAAAAACAGAAAGTGAAATTCAAATTGTATTTATTAAGGCTCTCCCAAACCAATGCGGAACATTCGTTGCGGCGAAAAAACATTCGCATGTCAAAATTTATTTACATGGTGATATATTAGAGTGCCCACACCAAAGCGGCGGAGAAACATATGAAATAATTTTGAGTGACGAATGTTTTTTCGCCGGAACGAATGTTTCGCATTGGTTTGGGAGAGCCTTTATTCTTGATTTTGTTAAATTATTTAAATAGTGTATTTTTATTGAAAATGTTCGCTGTTTTCATTGAAGAAGCTTACCAATGCCGCAACAAAATGCGTATAGAACGCCGCATGCTTCGAGACAGTACGAACCCCTTCGAAATGCCCGAGGAACGTTTCCGTGAGGTATTCCGGCTGAGCCGTGATGCAGCGCTGATTTTGGTGGAGGAAATACGTCCATATTTGCCACAGGGACAGAGAAGAACTTTTATCCCTATCCCCCTCCGCGTTTGCTCGGCAAATTTTGCAACGGGATCCTACCAGAGAGACATTGGCCATGATTTTTCCGTAGCAATGAGCAGATGTGTCAAAAGTTCTCCAAAATAATTTGATGAACAAATGGATTAAGTTTCCAAGTATAGAAGACTACGAAGCCATTAAACGGAGGTAAGATTTTGATTGAATAAAAAATATTTGTTCGCTAAACTTACTAAATATACATATCTAAGGTTTTTTGAACAAACCGGCTTTCCTGGGGTGATTGGTACAATTGACTGCACCTTCCGAAAAGGTTTCCATTCGAAAAATGTACAATTGGTAAAAAACCTTTACCTAATTATCGTCTATATTCAACAAAAATTATGAACTTTCAGATATGTGATTTCGATCTAAAAATCCCCGGAGGTTTCGCAAGATATGGAGGTGCTGCCCATGACGCCTACATTTGGGAGGCTTCTCAAATAAATGTGCTGCTAGAAAGGCGTTATAAAGCATGTGGACCCGGAGAGCATAATTCATGGCTCTTAGTTAAATATAGTTTCTATTTAAAACTTAAACTTTTAAGCAGCTTTTATCTTAATTTCTTTAAAGGAGATTCGGGATACCCTCTACGTCCTTGGCTAATGACGCCATACCGTGCTACATCAAATACAGTCGATAGATGTTTCAACACTATACATGCGCGCACAAGGAAATGTGTAGAAAGATTAAACGGTGTTCTGAAGTCTATGTTTCGGTGCCTTCGAGTTGGGCTTTTTTATTCCCCAGATTCAGCAGGGACAATAATAAACGCATGCTGTGTTCTTCACAACTTTAGAAAAAGACACGGACTTTTAGATGATATAATCGATCCAGTCCAAGAAAATGAAGAGATTCCTTAACCGGAAACGGAACAATCAACAAGTTATCTTCGGGTGGCAACCACCATACGTGACCGGCTTAATATAATCAAAATAATTTGCGCCTTTATTTTATTGGAACGGTTTTCCTTAAGCTTTATTGATATTTGTGGTTCATGATTGAAGTACTTCTATTTCGCTCGAAATTTTTGAGTTACATACAAACCACCATCATTTCAAAAATATGTTTTTCATTTGGGTGGTTGAAACTGCTCTGAGTTCTAATTTATGTCACCTAAGTGTTCCTTTCAATTTAAGGAATTTTAATAAATAATTCCCATGTAAAAGTATTTTCAACATTTTTACTTTTCAAAAAAAAAAATGTTGAAACGTTTTTTATATGTAAATTTTTTGAGATAATTTTTTGAAATAAAAATGCTTTCCGGAACTAGTTAGAAGACACAAATTAGAACTCAGAGCAGTTTCAATCATCCCAATGGAGCACGTAGTTTTGAAATGACAGTGGTTTGTGTGTACCACTTACAAGAATTTCGTATGAAATTAGAGAGAAATTCTTGTAAGTGATACATACAAACTACTGTCATTTCAAAACTATGTGCTTCATTGGGATGATTAAAACTGCTCTGAGTTCTAATTAGAACTCAGAGCTGTTTCAATTATCCCAATGAAGCACGTAGTTTTGAAATGACAGTGGTTTGTATGTAACACTGACAAGAATTTCGAGAGAAAATCATACGAAATTCTTGTAAGTGATACATACAAACCACTGTCATCTCAAAACTACGTGCTTCATTGGGATGATTGAAACCATTCTGAGTTCTAATTTATGTTTTCTAATGCCGGAATTAAAATTAAATTATTTATTAATTAATTAAAATTAAAAATGGTTTAATTAAAAAAATTATTTCAAAAAAATTCCATCTAAAAAACGTGTCAACATTTTTTTTTTTGAAAAAAATGAAGAAAATATTTTTACATCGGAATTTTTTGAGTCATTCCTTAAATTGAAAATTGTTGTCAAAAACACTTAGGTGACATAAATTGAAACTCACCACCATTTCAATAATCCAAATGAAGCACGTATTTTTGAAATGAAGTGGTTTGTATGTAACACAAGAATTTAGCTCGAAATTCTTTAAAGTGTTACATGAAAACCACCGTCATTTTTAATGATTACATTTTTAATTGCTTATAATCAGATATTATATATATCATAGATACAAAGTAAATATTTATTCATTTATGTACTGTTAAAGATACATTATTGATTCATATTTTTGTGGATGTTTCTTATGATAGTTCAGTTATATTTTAAGAGCTTTTTTCATCAATTCACGAAAAAGAAAAAAAGAATTTAAAGATTTTTCTTTTTTGCCGTAATAACCTTATTGGTTACAATATTTTTTGGATAATAACGCAGTTAGGACCAAAAACACTTGAATTGAGTGAGGTTTTCTCTCATAGTTTAGCATTATCACAATCAGCGATGTCTTCTTTGTGTTAAATTGACTACAGCCGTTGGAAAGATAATTGAAAAGGTATTGTTGTCTTTGAAGAGTTCTATCCATACTGAAGGAAGCGGGAAATATATTTCATATATTATCTTAGGTTTCTTAGCAAAAGTTAAAAATGTACCTTTCGATTCATATCAAAGTAACAAGGAGTAGTATTAACTCGAACGCCAATAGTATCCTTGGGAGCTTCAATAGCAAAACAGCTTATTAAATCAAGGTGTTAAGGTTCCTTTAGCCCTCGTCTTGCACATCCAAGAATAAATTAATGAAATTTTGAAAGTTTCGCAACAATTGTTACTCTTTTCTTATGAACCGATTTCATTTAAGAGTATTTAACGTTATCAGCGTCTTCTTCATCGTCAATAAGCTACAATAAAATAAAAGTAAGTTTAAATTTAGTTTAAAAGGCCTTTTTTGTAAAATAATTTAATTTCTTACCATTTTTCTCTATATTTATGTTTACTCGCCATCTCTTAGGTCTGCGATAAGATTTGACGTTTAAAATGATAAACTTATCGACCTTTAGAGATACAGAAACCCATTTTATCGCATTTTTCCAGTATTTCTATTCCGTTTGTTCCAGTCGATAAAATTATCGCCTGTCAAAGTTATAGAAACCCGATGATGCGATAAAATGAGTTTTGTTTCAATTCTCACCGTTTCTCGACAAGTTTTATCGCTTCGCAAGTTACAGAACATGGGTCCTGGAGTAAATTTTTCGTATGTATTTAGTACGATACTGAAAAGATAAAATAGCCAGTTGTTGGTTTTAACTTTAGTAAAGTGTTATGGGATGATAGTACGATTCTAAACTCGTTTAAAATTAGCAAACCACAATCTGTTAACCTAGTATCATACTAAAAATGATTAAACATCGTACTAAATCGTCTAAAATGTTGGGCCAGAGATTTTTAAGTTGCGTCCCTTGTGAATTACATGTGCGATATGGGCGCTGTGTTCAACAAGAATCTTACCTACATTTCAAGGAAAAAAAAAAAAAATGATTGTCTATTCATTCATCGCGGATCACCCCTTGCTCACTCAACCAATACAGTTATCAGTCTGACGGGATGTGTGATGTTTAATGAAATAATTTTCAAAAGCGTCCGTCCAAATCTACTGCGGGAACTTTTATTCAAAATAAACGATGTATGTATCTGCAAATCGGATTAGGAAATCCGTTTTTCACATAATTGAATGTTTTTGTTGTGAAAGTGAGGAACAAATTTAAAACTTAACACTCGACTTAACTGCCACCGAGGAACAGACCTTGAGGTAAGGCTCGATGTGAGCAATACAAGTTAGTGTGAGCGAGTTATTAATTTTAACTGGGAGTGAAAGTCCTTCTATCTAGTTCCTGTATTGCCACAATACTCGTATATCTCACATTAGATCGCAATGGAGTCTAGGATTAGGTGTAGATATGCGGAAAAGTCGGATCAGCTTCAGCATAATTCCATCTTGCTGCAATGTCATTCAATTTACAGAAGAACCAAAACAAAATAGAAGGGAACTAGTGTGCTTGCTGGATTCTGTGTAAATGTAGATACTTTTCTAATGAGGGGTGGCATTTGGTGACACTTTATACCATACGCCTGTTGTATCCCAACGGTTTAGCATTTTCCTTCCTATTGACATGAGGCCTGATATTTATAATTGAAGAGGTGGAATAATTTATTTAAATAACAAATTTTCACTTCAGTGAATCCTATAAAGTTTCAAAACAACCCTCCAATTCGATCCCGACAATTAAGTTGTTTACGATTTATTCGAACTTTTTTTATCGAAATCAAGTAAGGAACGTAATATTTTTGTTGTGTGTGATTGTGATTGAATGACTTAACCTTAGGGGTGGCCTGAAGTTTATAGTTTCCTTTTTTATCATTGAATTTAAAAGAGATTAAGGGAAAAGTTATTGTATTTGTTTAATTGAATTTCGAAATACTCAACTACTATGTCTACCAGCAATTAATTAAAAGAATGTAGATACCTACATAATGTAGGTAATATATTTACCTACTTATTTCTATTTTTTTTATTTTACAAACTGAAAAAAAGATCTCATACACAAAATACATTAGAATTGAAAAACAATAAATACATTATATAGAAAATCCATAAATTTGAATTTAATTTATTACTGTCCTATTAACCAAGTAACTTTTTTGATACCAGTTAATAAAAGAAGGAAACCGGTCCAACTGCACTTAACTCGGTTTGGAAAAGTTCCGCCCGCCGATAGTCTTCATAAAAACAATAGGGGAATGTCCCTTTTTTGGCGGATACCTATTTCGGGAATAAAATACATTTGACATCTGAATTTGTTGCTTATTGAACGATAATTGTATCCGCAATCCAAACATTTGAATCTCGCATAGATTTGTTTTCTTTAAGTTATCGCTTAAATAATTTTGAAGATAGGGGAAAATCAATTCAATGCTTATTTTTCGCGCGAACACGTATTTTCAGCTCAATAGTTTTATTTTTTAATTCAAATTCCTACGAAAGGCACTCCCATATTAACGCGAAATTAAAGCAAAATATTAGCAACAGCACAAAAAAAAAAAACAGATACAAAAATTTAAACAAGAAGCTGGTCGTCAGCGAATGTTTGGATTTTCGTTTCTATTTGGGAGAGTCTTAAAATAAGATAGCTACTACCATCGAATAATTACAAATAGAAGGTGACACTGGGCAAAATGACCGCTATCTGAAATTCAGTGCGCTCACTTCGCCTAAATAATACAACATGGTGGTGTACCTATTCGATAAAAAAACCCTTTTTTTTTGTAAAAGAATCGTGTTTCGAAAAGAAATTATTTTCCGTTTGTTTATTTTTATAAATTTTTATGGAAAAACGTTGTTGTGTTGGTATTGAATTCAATTCTGAATTTGTATGTTTCTACATATGGAAACATAATGTAGTTGTGTATTGCAGAGATTCAAAATTTATTTTGAATTATTTGTAGATAAATCAATATTCTTCAATTCGAATTAAAATTCAAAACAGGGGCTAGCTATGTTATATAGATTTTTAGAAAAAGAAAGCTGAATTGCTAAGAGATGTTAATGTTTTTTAAACTTGACCACCTCGAAGTCAGTCGGCGCACTTTCGATTTTCGGAAAAATAAAAATGCCAGTCGATGTATCTCTTATTGTACACAACAGACCGCGGTTAATATTAAATATCATGGGCTAGTTTGGTAATATAAGGATTTTCACAGTAGAGCATTTTGCTTGCAAACTTTAATTAGCTGTGTTTTATTATCTTTTATAAAGATCTGGATCCGGATCTGGATTAACTTTTACACGTAGTACAAAAACAATTTGGGATCCTGTTTTTTATCTGGATCTTTTTCAAGATCTAAGAATTAGTTTTAATTCTCAACACCAGGTGAACATTTTGATTCGTAAATGTTGTCAACACTGTAAAAAAAAACAAGATCCAGATCCAGATCCCGATGAAAGATAATAAAACACTTACTTGAACTACTTTCCCATTTATATTTTTCGTTTACATGCAAAATTGAAAACGTCAAAAAACTCAGGAATACCACAATGGAAATGCGAAATTTTTGTGGGATCTGGATCGTTTTATTATTACAGGATGATCCATATGGATCTAGGTGGATAATAAATCGCGGCTATTAACGATTTATTGATTGGGGGAGGTCTAAAAAAATATGGTATGTAGGTACAGTAATAGTTTGAAATAGGAGAATGATTTAAGCCCATGTACATAAAAATATCATATATAGTAAAGGAGATATGGGCGTTTGAAAGTTACAATACAAAGTTATTAAAAAAAAAAAAAAAATACGAGGGGGGGTACAAAAAGTGTACAATAAGAGGTACATCGACTGGCAATTTCATTTTTCCGGAAATCGAAAGTGCGCCGGCTGTCTTCGAGGTGGTTGATTAACTTGTTTGCTTGTTGTTGGTGAGTCTTTTTGAGCTGAATCTGTCTGTTTATTTTGGGGAAATGTCTCAGCCCATTCCATCTGCAGAAACGAATGATGCTTCTTGTTGCCATGATGACAATTTCTTTTGCTCAAGTATTGAGACTGCTTGTCATGACGTAAACAGTTTAAGCAAAGCTAAGCTTTTTTTGCATAGTTGCCACCTTTGTTTGGGTGTAGAATTCAGAAGTTTTTGTCATGAGTAGATCACATGTCCACCCTTGGGACAGTGAAAATTTTTCGTATTAATGTGAAGGTTGCGAAGTGCGTGTTTCGGTTCATCAAATGATTTTTGTTGCTGATATTTTGTAGGAGCAAGGACTTCTAGTTCTTGTGCTTGATAACGTATTTCCAGGATCCAGAAGCGTTTTTAGAGCTGGTATTTTGTTTGGCTCTGTCAGCCCTTGTTCAAATAGGTTTCCGCTTTCAGTATCAAGTGTTTTCGTTGTCATGTGCACTATCATCGGTTCCCTGCTGCTAGTCCTGCTTTGATGGCATCAAAAATATTTTTTATCGAAGTCAGTGATGGGATACTACTTGGCTGCGCAACTTTAAAATTTTTTTCAACGTGGATTGACACAATTTTTCTCTCATTGTTGTATCTTCCTTTTAGTATCTCCCACGCACTATTGTAATTCTCACACTGCTACTGACCTATCTCAGGTGATATTTTTTTTTCTCTTTCACAATGACTTGTAAATTGTAATCAGTGTTGCCGTTTTGACCTGTTTTATGTAAAGTTTGACAAGATTTCATCGCTGTTGACATGAAATGAAATACAAATCTTGTCAAAAGTGTTTTGACTTGTTTTTTGACTTTATTCAATAATTCAATATGCAACTTAACTTGTTGTTAAAATATTTTAAAATACATTTCAACTTCATTGTAGGCCTTAAAATTCTCAAACAGATCAGCATGCTTTCTATGTCGACACATGCCTTTCCCAAAACAAAAGCTCATTGCTTCCACTTCTGGAAGAGATGAAGGTTGAGCATGATTCAAAAGAAAATATTTTAAGCCAGTGGAGCAATCTTTGTTTCATAAAATGGAAAAACATTAAAGAGACAGTGCCTTTCTGGTGCGAAGTTTATTCGTATAAGGATGCCAGTGGAGAAAATCCATTTAAAGAGTTGGCGAAGCTTCTTTTATCAATATTGGTTTTGCCGATTTCCAATGCAGAAGTAGAAAGAATTTTTAGTCAATTAAATTTGATCAAAACGAAACAAAGAAATAGAATGCAGCTGTTGTTAACTAATTCTCTTTTGCCGGTAAGAAATCATTTGCGCGATAAATACTGTTGAAATTACTTTGGAATTCCTGCAGAAGTAAAAACAAAAGTTGGAACATGTGCTATATACAAAAATATAGATATAACCAATGAAATTGAATGTGATAGCTCAGATTTTGAAGATCTTTAACTTTATGTACCTTAACTTAAGTACCTATGTACCTATTTTTATACATATAATAATAATTAATGAAATATTTTTGATTCTAATTAACTCGTTGAAGTTGAAATACTTTATCTTTTGTTGTTGTGTGTGTTTGACCAATTTTTTTTTAGTTAATTATTTGATTGTGTTTTATTAGGCTCTTTTGGTCTTTTTGATTTTGGAATGCGAATAAAAACACTTATTCCATTCTTATACCCAACGTTTCGTAAGTATTCCTTACTTCTTCAGGGGTTTATTTTATTTATTCCAGCTGTTAAATTTACAATGATAAAAACATTTTTTCAAAAATTAAACTTAAACATTTGTCTTACTTTTGTATTAAATCATACTATATATCTTAAATAATTCCCATAATTGCATCAACCCGACGGCACTGACACAAAAATTGAAAATAAATTAACAAATATAGGTACGAAATAAACAGAAAAAACTATTCAATTAAACGAGAAATGACATAAAGGCTATCACAGATTATCAGGTACTTTTGTTATAATGCTGCAGCATAGTTGTGCTTGATGTTATCGGTGTCTTCTTTTGTATTCATTGTCCTCTCTATTTTTTGTTGTATTCGTAGGCTTTCTTTACTTACTTTATCTTTTGTTTATAATTAATAAAATGCATTTATGTTATCATATATATTTAGTATTTTGATATTTGACTTTTTTTTTACTAGAAACAAAACTTTCAAATATTTGACTTTTTTTACTTGATTTGGAAGAGACAAATATAGTCAACAAGTGAGATTTGACGTTATTTGGAATTTCGACTTGGCAACACTGATTGTAATTAAACATCGCGTTGGCCTCGCAATTTGTCTTCTTATTTTTTAGCGGTCCAACATTCGAACTTCGAATGTTGTTTCGGACATTTTCTTTTTCTGTTCAAATCAATTGAACGAGATATTTTTCACTACTCCATATTTTGAGTCGACAAAAACTATCTACAGCGAGTATTCCTTTAATGCTCCATCAATTAAGCAAACAACATCTTTCTCCTGTTCCAATATAATTGTAACAGCGAGTACTCTTTTAATGCTCCATCTATTGAGCCAACAACATCTTTCTCCTGTTTCAATATAATTGAAACAGCGCATATTCGTTTAATGCTCCATCTATTGAGCCAACAACATCTTTCTCCTGTTCCAATATAATTGAAACACTGAATATTATTTCATGATCCATCTTTTGTGCTTCAACGTGTTTCTCCTGTTCCAAATTTATTGAAACAGCGAGTATTTTTTTTTCAATGCTCAATTTTTTCAGATATTTATTCAGTATAAAGCCTTGTACGCTGCTGGTGCGAAACGAAATGTTCCTGTGGTCTCAAAAAAAGACAACGAAATGCTTACGAAAATACAGCGGAAAAATATTTATGGAGAGTTTCACAAATTGCAAAATAAAACAAAATTTAATGAAAAAATCAAACAACAGCAATGCTGTAATGAAAGTAACAACAAATAAAAACACAAACAAACCAAAATGTCATTTTTCCGCACACAATTAACTGTCCGGTCAATTAATTCTGTGCGAAAAAAGAGTGGAAACTTGTCAAAGCGTTCTGGTATAATCAATTATTTCTTTGGTCGAACAGCTTACGACAGAACGAAAAGCAGAACGATGATTTCGTCATGTCATTTTTGTATGGGATTTTTCGTTTCACATCAGCAGCATACTAGGCTTAACTCAATCAGAAATCAACAAATTCAACTTATTTGCGCACATATAAATAGCTGCATTTTGTTTTACTTACATATGTGTATGTATGTTATTAAAGGTACATAATCTCCTTGTGTGGGTTCGTCTGCTCCTCGTCGCCAAATTTAGTATCCTAGATCGAGTGACGTGCGTATAGCTCCGTAGAAACTAATATTATCTTTGAGAGCTAATAAATCGACAGAATATTCAATCGACTACTTTCTAATATTTTATACAGTGTTCCCAGATACTACACTACTAAGAACCTTTAACTAACATTCAGTGTGAAAAACTGTCGATACTTTTGATCTAGCAAAATCAGCAAAGATGCAAACATTTCGAGCTGCACTTAGTAAACATTATGGGGGGCGTATTCATAGTCATTTTAGACCTGGGTCTAAGTTAAACATAGCTTTAGTTGAATTTTCGGACGTTGATTCTATTTTTTGAAATTTATCATTTCAAAATATTTGAAGCTATTTGTGTAGTATACCAAGTTAACTATCTTATAAAAATATAAAACCAACAATTTGTAATTAAAATCGATCTGTATTCATTTAGATTTCAGATTTTAGATTTGGAAGTATTTTTTATTCATTTCAAACTTAAAATTAGTATAACAATTAATTGATTAATAATGAATAAATAGTAATCATTCATTAACTTAAAAGTTAGTGTCGAATGATACAGCAAGAAAAAATTCACAAAAATAAATCTGATGTGGGGTGACAATCAGAACTAAAATAGTTAAAATTCAAAATAATAATGATCAAAAAAAATATAATACCTATTTATAAATATAAAATAAATTACATCTTTCGATTTTAATTTCCCTTTCAAAACCTAGACAAAATTGAAGCAAATGTTGGATAGTTTATAATTAATAATGTAACATCAATTGAAAAATTAAGAAAAAAGTGAATTAAAGGATTATTTTATATTAACAAAAGTAATTTTCAATAAAATAAAAGTCCACCGTGAAAAGCCAGTTTTTAACTTTTTTTTAAAAATGAGTTAAAGTTATGAGTCATTCTTATTGACACAGGAAGTTTATTAAAGCATTTGGGTGCAGAGGCAGTATAAAAATGAGAGAAGTGTGTTTTATTCGCAACAGGTTCATTAACTAGGTGCATATTGTTTATTCGTAGATTGTATAATTGAGAGTTTCTGCTAGGCATATTACCACTTTGCTTGAAAAATTCTTTCAAGATTTTAAAAACGTAAAGATGTCTCATAGGCAGAATTCTAAAGTATTTGTATAAAGGCCAACTTTCAGAGAATCGATTTTTGTTGCAAATAATACGTATCAAGTGTTTTTGTGCAATTAACAAGGTCTTAAAAGTATATGCGTATGAACCTCCCCAGCTAGATAATCCATATTGCAGTTTTAAATGTGCAAGACCATAATGTACTAAATTTAAGACTTTTTTAGAACAAACAGGCTTTAAGAGATACATTTTTCGAATGACCAGCATTAAGTTAGATTTAATATTTCCGATGTGATCTTTCCAATTAAGATTTTAATCAATAATTACGCCTAAGTATTTAAAGCTTGGTACTGTTTCAATTTTGAAACAAAAATCTGAACAAGCTCCGTTTGGATCAAAATTAGATTTACCACAAAAATGTATAGGAAAGCTGTATTGTCTACAATTCGTAGCATGAAATTTCAGATTGAAGTCAGAAGGTCTATAGCCTGATGTTTTGAAGGTCATCAATTTAGTTTTTTCACTAAGCATTAGCTTATGAATAGAAAACCATGTCCTTAAAGTTTGGAGGTCTTCTTTAATTTGTAATACACAGTTAAGTTCGGAAACTGATTGGTAAGTGAAGGATATATCATCCGCAAAGGCAGTCGAAAGGCCATTTAACTTGAGTTTGAAAAGTGAGTTGATATATATTAAGAAGAACAAAGGGTCAAGTACGGATCCTTGTGGTACGCCATTTTTCAAAATACGGGCTTCACTTGAGATTCCCTTTAGAGTTACTGTTTGGACTCTACCCTTCAAATATGACTTCAACCATTCAAAAACAACTCCTCTAAAACCAGCATTGTAAAGTTTCCTTAGAAGAAAATCATGATCAACCACATCAAAAGCTTTTGTCATGTCAATGAAGAGGGCTATGGTAAATTTGTTATTATTTAAACTATCATACAACTGACTGCAAAACCTAAGAATGGCATCTTCTGTTGACTTACCAGACCTGAAACCAAACTGATTCTCACTGAAAAAACTATTTTTGTTCAAAAAAGACGTAATTCTGTTTTTGATGAGTTTTTCAAACATTTTGGAAACTGTGGGAAGAAGAGAAATAGGTCTGTAGTTTGAAATTCTTTTCCTGTCTCCTTTCTTAAACAAAGGTATAACCTCAGCACATTTAAGGTTTTGTGGGAAAACTCCCTGCACATCACTTAAGTTAAAGATGAAACATAAAACATCAGATACATATAGCCCAATTTTTTTAAGGAGCGTGCTAGATATTCCATCTGAAGTACAAGAATTCTTGTTTTGTAAGGAAGGAATCATTTTATATGTCTCAAACGAGGTAATAGGATTGTAGGCAAAGCTGTTTGGTTGTATAAATTCAGAATCCATACCTAGTTGATCGTAACAAATAAAGTCCACAGAATTAATGGACGGCTTTATTTTTTCAGAGATGTCTGTAAGTATTCGTTAAATTTGTTTGCAATGCAGTTTACGTCTATTTCGTTTAACTTATTATTCTTTCCTAAGATGCTATCCACTATTCTCCATTCTTTTTTGGTATTTCCCTTAGATCTTTGCAATAAGTTGGTATAGTAATTCTCACGAGTTAAATTAACATTAGTATTAACAACTTTACTCAAAGAAAGGTAATATTTTCTAAGTTTAGCATTATTTGGATGTTTCTTGCACTTTGAACCGACATTGTTCTTTATTTTTACCTTAACGAGACTGTGATTCATCCATGGCCTTAAAAATGTGTTTCTATTTGAATTTTTCAATGGTAGTAGACATGAATTTATGTGATTATTCAAAATCGAAATAAAATTAGAGAGCGCCGCGGAAGGGTCGTTTTCAGAGTAAACCTGATCCCAACATTCGAATTTCAAAAAATCCTGTAACAATCTGTAATCAGTGTTAAAACGCTTTTTATTTGATATTTTACTTGCAGGTTTTGAATTAGTATTAAGATCATTTAATAAAGTGACCATTCTATGATCAGTAATCATAAGATCAAAGACTTTTACGCTTAAATTTATTTTATTACTTCGTCTAAAGCGCGCAAAAATGTGGTCAATACAAGTACTTGAGGATACAGTAACCCGAGTTGGCTCATTAATATATCCTTTAAGACCATTTGACGCCATAAGAAATAAATAATTTTCTGTATCTTTATCTGATATATTTAAAATATCAATATTAATATCTCCGATTAAAATTAAATTGTTGGCTTTATTTGATTCGAGAATTCTGCCTAATTCCTCTAAAAACAAATTTTTATTAACTCCATGTAATCTATATATACACAATAAAGTATAGTTTTCGTTTTGATAAGAAAATGACAACTTTACTGCATCTGCACTACAGATATCTATTTTTGAAGATTTATAACCAAAACCCTCACTTATATATACCGCTACACCTCCCGATGAATAAGTTTCATTACAACCGCCAATTAACGAATAGCCTGGTATGTTATATAGGCTTAGTTCATTTTCAAAAATCCAAATCTCTGTTAAAACAATTACTACAGGTAAATTTACAAGTGACTCAATGTGGGCTAAAAGAATTGAAAAGTTTTTTCGTAAACTACGGATGTTTTGGTGTATACAAAAATAATTATCAACAAAACTACAAGAAGCTGGATAATCACTTACATTTGGGACTAAAGAAGGAATAGGACTAATAATATTCATAATTTATCAAAATCTGAAATACAATTAATTCTTTCTGAATTGTCACCCTCATTCTTCCTCATAAAAACATACCCATTCCTAGTCCATACGTATTTGACTCCTTTTGTAATTTTAAGCGACAGTGCAGTATTTAGTAGTTGACGCCCTTGGTGTGTTAAGCAATCATTTAAGTAAACATTCTCCGGTTTCCCTTGGGCACCAAACATTTTAGTCGTAAGTTTCTCTCTTTTCTCTCGTTTTGATTTCATTATATTTTGTTTCAAATGGTGAGAACAGAACTTGACGTGAAGAACATTTGTGCTCATGCTCATTGTTTTACCATTAGAAGGAGGTTTTGCTTTTTTTATTTTTTTGACAAAACATTGATCGATGTCTGACTTATTTACGTTTACATCTAATGCATCACGAAAGAAGTTAACTGCTACATCAACGTGAGATAGGTTTTCGTTGACAGGAACATTATACACTTCAATGCTGTTTCTTAGAAGTTGTTGCTCCAGATAGTTTACCTTTTGTTGCAGGTTGTTGATTTTATTTTCATTTTCGTTGTTTATGGCAACCAATGCATCGATCTGTATTTTGTGGTAATTTTTGAGCTGCACTATTTCTGCATAGACCATCTCCAAAGTTAAAGGTTGTGCTATGATCGGAAGAGTGTTGGCATTTGCAAGAGAGCTGTTGTAGGTTTGTTGTAATGTTGGTGGCGAAGGCGGTGGTGGTGGCGGTGGTAGCGGTGGCGGTGGCGGCGGCGGCGGATGATGCAGTTGTGCTGGTAGCAGGCATTGCATTGATGGTTGTTTTGGTGTTAGTATAGGCGATGGTAGCGGACGAAATAGAACTGGTGGTGGTAAGGGGAGTGGATATTTCAATTAACGCTGAATTGATGGTGGCAAGCAAACCATTCTTTGTTGAATCGGTGCCATTATAAGTTGTGGTGGCGACTGTGTTAACAGCTAAGTTTTGTGTTGAACATGAATCAAATGAATTGGATTTATGAGATGATGGTGGTGTAGAATTTGATGGATTTGTTGCAGTAAGAGCAGAGATGATTTTTTTTGGAGTAGTACCAGAAAAAGATCCTCTTCTCTGAGAGACACAATTGAGCCAAAATTGTCTTGAACTGTAATTAAATTAAACCCGGGTCTATCTGCGACTATGAATATGCCCCTACGTCTTTTGCCAATTCTATTAGAGCGGGGTCACAATTGTTTGGCAACATTCATTTGGCATTTCATTGTTTCGCTTTAGTCATTAAATATATTGTTTAATTCGCAATTGTCAATTGGCAATTTAGGTTATCCTTTTTATTCGTTATGTTTTTAAGTCAATACGCAATTAACAATTCGCGGTTTTATCATTCGATTTTTGTCAAAAATATTTTTGTTCATTTCGCAAGATTCATTTGGCAATTTGCTCTTTAGCTTTTTGTATTTTATTTTTTTGACCAAGGGTTCATTTCGCGAAATGACGTTTCGCCGTTTTATTGTTTTGCCTTATATCGTTGAGCCGTTTTATTATTTCGCTGGTGGATCGTTTCGCCGTTTAGTGATTGTTTGTAAATAATTATCCCTATTTTGTTTGAAATAAAAAAATGTTATAAAGTCTCTTTGTGAACAGTAATCATGTGTCTTGTTCTTTTGTTCATCGTGTTTTGGTAGGTAAGTATGTTAAGGTATACAAAGGATTTTTATATTTCAGCATGGAGTAGGTACATTCTTACAACAAGTGGATAACATTTTGTTCTTTTGCTCATTTTATTAAAGTATTTCGTTGTTTTGCTATTGTTTATTTAGTAATCCATTATTTAGCCATTTGTTGGCTTCCATTAAATTACTTAAATTAATTTAATGGAAGCCAAAAAATGGCTAAACAATCGAATGCCAAATAAAAAATAGCAAAACAAGAAAATGCTAAATAAAAAAAAGCACAACAATAAAATGCCAAATGAAAAAATGCAAAACAAACAGAATGGCAAATAAAGATATGAGACCGAGACTTTTCTCGTCTCGTGACCAGCCCTATATTTGGATCGGATTATAGGATTTCGTCTAGGTCATTAACCATGTAATAGATTTTATAACTAACACAAATGTATTTTTTCCGAACCAATATCACAACATTGTATTTTATATTTTAATTAATACTTGTTAATTTTGTGTTGCATCTGTTAAGGAAATTGTTTTAGTTAAATAAATTAAGGTAATTAAAAATAATAGTTTTATAAAAGTGTTTCAATCCTATCAACAAAATCGGAACGAACCCTGACATTGGCAGACACTGCCAAACTATAACTACACAAAATCAATTGTGAACTATATCCAACCCAATTAGAATTTCTAATCAAGAATTGTTGGAAATTTTGTTCAGGCCACGGGTAACAAAATTTCCAACAATTCTTGATTAGAAATTCTAATTGGGTTGGATATAGTTCACAATTGATTTTCGCAGTAAAATTGATGTAAGCTGGACTGAATTTAATAAAAATTGCGTCTTGACAAGGTCCTCACTGTCAACTGAAGAGTTCAAGTGAGATGGCCGGGACGAAACGCCAATTTGTATGGACTAAATGCCGTTAAAAGCTATATTGAATCAATAATTCAACAAGTCCAATTAAATAATTCTTCTAAGTCTTCTACTTGGCTAATGTATTTCAGTAGTATATAGAATTTGTATTATAAAACACACTCATATGGAAATTGTTTTAGTTAAATAAAGTAAAGTAATTAAAAATAATAGTTTTATAAAAGTGTTTCAATCCTATCAACACAATCAAAATCAACAAATTATACCTACATTGGTTTTCGCTCTTCTTTAATTTTCTCACGATGAACTGAATGGCGATAACAAAGCAGACACCGTTTATATTATACAACTTTTCGAGAAGAAACTGTTGCATCCAAGCTGTCAATGTTCATAATACTTACTCATGCTTTGTCACTTTCATACTAACCTTTGATGTAAGGAGCAAATACAGGAACACGAGCACGAACATCTTGGGGTGTGTAGCAAGCTTTATATTTCCTCATCGCTATTGAAAAAAAAAACATGAAAACAAGATGTCAAATAATTATTATTGTCATACAACATTTGATCTGTTGAATTTCTT